>CP136062.1:203107027-203664609 GCA_032622095.1 Siphonodentalium dalli
TATCTGGGGCTCTGTATGGGTGAAATTATAAAAAATTTAAAGAATACAAGAACAAATTATTAAAATTGTAAAAAATTGTTAGGCCAATGCATTCTCTTATATATGCGAGGCGACCTATGGTCGACTCGCATATGTAAGAGAATGCATTGGCACAGGGTAACAAAAATCCCGGCTTCCGACTGGATTTGATATGGCGGGTCACATATGAAGAATTTTCATGGAAATTAACATGCAGGCAATTTTTCCGGCAATGTGAACGTATACAACTAATATTCCACAACAAATGTTTTAACACCCCCATTATTCCCATGAACTAATATACTATGCCAATTGTCTCTTGTCTCCCCCTCAAATTCGTTTCTATAATAACTTATGCTTGACATTTATTGGGTACATCCAGCCGGATGTATTGTTGCCAGATATTTAAATTATTTAAATTGCCATTGAGGTATCCACCCGGAAAAGTGATGCACAATTCAAATCAATACCTCAAATAAAGCAAGTTGTGCAACATTATGTCATAGGTCGTGTTGTGGTTTTTAGAAATGGCTGTGTTTTATGAATGGCGTTTATTAAAAAAAGTTTCCATTATCTATATGCCTATCAATTTAGTTCCAGAAACCACTGACTGCCAGTCGAAAGTCGCTCATGGACAGACACCCCATACACCTCCAATAACGATAATTCGCATACCGAAACCATTGTTATGCAAACATTAATGTTAAAGTGGCGTTTGCAGAACTTTATTTTTGACGTGTATAAGTTTGGGGGTTTTGGCGGCGAAATATCGACTGATTTTTAGGACATTTTATTCTACAAGTTTTAACCCTTTTATGTCGGGAGCTGCGCTGATGCGGCATTAAAGATCCTGTGCCAGTACATTCTCTTATATATGCGATATATATAGGGAGCCTCGCAAATATAAGAGAATGTACTAGGCTCCGGTCATGGATGTTAAACACTCCGGCAGGGTGATCAAATAGAAATGGAGAACAATCTTGCTCAAAGTAGTTATTTTTACAAAATGTATATCCAAATTCACAACAGACACCGTCATTCTTATATATTAATTAAATGCAGCGTCTTTCGATGGCGAAATTGTTTTCGTTAGTTTATCGCCGACAGTTGCGTCCCGAATCGAGAAGTAAATATTTACAATTGAGCATAGTTTAGGACGATGTTTTCTAAGGAGTGGTACGTTCGATTTTCTTGAGATTTTCGTCGATGTTAATACAATGCTACATTCCTCTAGTTGACATAGCACCGGGATTCTAACTTATCAATTTCACGCCCGAAGAAGTGTGTTATATATGTCGCTTTGCAATACAGGCACCGAAATGGTCAAATGGTGACACAAGATAAAGAGCTTTATGTTTTAGTTGCACTATAGCGGTATATATTAAAGAGCGTTCTTAATAA
This sequence comes from Siphonodentalium dalli, assembly GCA_032622095.1. NCBI lineage: Eukaryota > Metazoa > Mollusca > Scaphopoda > Gadilida > Siphonodentaliidae > Siphonodentalium > Siphonodentalium dalli. The sequence goes on from CP136062.1 coordinate 203,108,447, forward strand.
TAAGTTTTTTTTCCTTATACCGAAATATCTCATAACTGTCTGGAAAGATATATCGAATTGATGTTTCTTTCCAGACACTCTGCAGCCGCGCTCTTGAAAATTACGATATGTCTTTCCAGACACTCATGAGATGTTTCAGGTATTCCAGAAAAAAAACCTGTTGGTATACTTTATTATATGCGCATTGAGTCTTATTAATGCTAAAACAAATATGCGGCATTTTCACTTTTTAATAGTACAGCAGATTATACAATATTCGGAAAGAAACGACTGGTTGACCCTATACAAAGAAACAACGAAAGCTACAGTGAAATAACGGAACAGCCGAGGCGGGATGCAATTTGAATTACGCAAAGTTATGAGTCACCCCCCCCCCCCCCCCCCCCACAACGCTTTCGTATACAAATTCAGTTCAGAGCAAAATACCACCCATAGAATCATGTCCGGCCTAAAATATGTGTCAAATACCTGAGAAATAAAACCAATAATTTCCAATCCTCAAAATATTAACCAGGGTCTTTCGTCGCTTGGAAGTCAAAGCCACATTTTCTCACTAAATTTTACGTTTTAGAATTGATATGTATAGAGAAATTGTTTACATATGTTTAAATAACTGTTCCATTTATTTAGTATACAGTATATATAACTTCATAATTTAGCCGTTTGACCAAAACCCTCATAAACGCTTTTTGCCCTTTTAAGAAATTAGTTAGATTCGTCTTGAATTAAATGCGACTTTTGTTTCAACAGACGAATTTAGAATTAAACTCGAGTCTAATTCGAATTGAATTCGAGTCGTCGGTAGTGCGACGTTTGTTCCAAGGGTAAGAGATAAATGTATGCGAAGATCTACGTTTCGTAATTTTCCACTATTTTATAGGCAAACATATAATAAATAGTTGTATTAGTATTTACTGATATTATAATAATGGTACATGTACTACATGTATACGGTTGTACCACACGTTATCCCTATTATATGGTTTCTATTAAATGTATGTGCCTATACCAATTAACTTCCTACTCAGCTCCGTCTCCGCTGTCCTTGGGAACTCTTAATATGCCATAGCAAATAATGTCTTAACACCCCCCATTAGTCTCTCATGAACTATACTATATCAATTTTCTCTTCCTCAAATTTGTCTCTATAATTATCTTCTGGTAGACATTTATGGGTACATCCACCCGAATGTATTGTTACTAGATATTTAAATTGCCATTGTGGTATCCACCCGGAAAAGTGAAGCACAATTAAAATCAATACCTCCAATAAACAAGTTGTGCAATATTGAATAAATTTTCACTCTTCACACCCTCATTGCCCTGCCTACCCTGGGGCTACCCGGCTAGGATATCAAAATGAACACCAAACTTCGAAATAAAGAACTGTAATCGGATATGTTACTCCTCATTATACGTGATGAATACCCGATGATTTATTGAGCGAGAAACAACAGGTAATACGTGAAATTCTACCCCGGGTATATCTACCCTCGTGACAGGTATTGTGAGTGAATATGGTGGGCAGTCGCGAGGTTTCTTCTTCAACAATTGTGTTAAATTAGGTATACTAAAATGCTCAAATGAGCCGTCGGGGAATCAGCGTTACAGACAAATCCTCCAGACGACATTAAAGGCCCACAACATGTTCGAACCAGCGAGTTCTTCCTTTCCGAGCCATCTGTAACATAGTCAGCCGCATCTTTGTGGTATGTTCGCAACGTTGGCAAAATTGCTAGGAATTTGTTTTTATTAAATTCTTCATACCTAACTATTTACTGCACAGCTTAACCATTTCTATACTAAATGGATTCTCCCATCCAGTTATAATTTAAGTCTATATTGGAATGATCTATTATGCATTTGGAGGGATGTTACTATGATACAAGCAGACGGCAGATAAATAACAGTTCAGAAGGAGTCCACCTTATTGAGGGAAATGTTTTAATAATAAGTTCAACAAACGCTTATCTGAACATTTCCTATGGGATAACTACTCATCAATGATGCTTTAGTACATACAGGGTTGCATGATAAATATTAGAATGGCAGATTATGCGTATCCGACTGTTTTATCCCTTATTGAAGCGATGAAATGCAACGAGTTATTGCAAGATTGATTCTTGTAAGAAATTTTAAGGCTAATTTCGGACAAATGTGATTTGTATAACAACTTAACGAAAAGCACGGTCTTCACAATGCATGTAGTAAACTGTTGGATATATATTCATCTTATATACTTTGTTGTTCGTTTCCTATAGAACTACACACAGCCAGCTATGGCGAATTGTCATGACTATGTAATGATATATATAATTATGTTGATTATAAGACCACTGATTGTTGTATCTGGACTTATGATCAGATTTGCCTCCTCGAACGCGATTGGAAATTATAAAATAGTAGATTTTGGCTGGAAAGCTTATCCCAACTCTACCCTTCGGTTTCTCTGCTTTGTATTTTGACATACTAAATTTGCTGTTTAATATAATATATATCTTTAATGTCCTCCATAAATGAAGAGTTGTTTAACACATATCATATATACATAGGAGACATAGACACAGAACGGTCAACATATTTACAAGATGATATATATACATGTATAGTACATCACTTCCTGGAAACTCTTCTGTACTTATTTTGCATCTTCATCATCCCCCAAACAAAATGAACCCGCGCAGATCTCAGACGAGAGGTGGTCCATGCAATATTGAAGCTAACCGACCTATTTAATAGCGGTAATAAACGAACGCTTATACTAATCGTGCTCTATATATTTATTAAGAAAGCCCAATCAATAACGAAGATTTCCTGAGGCACATATCCTATTATCGTATATATATTCCGAAATATTTTTGAAATTTAACATTGTATATTTTCCACTCTATATGACAAAATGACGACGAGTATATACCAATAAATTTAATTGAAAGTATGAGATGCAGACCTCTGGTCTGTCTTGCGAAGTTATGTGAATTGCTTTATTTCAGTGGGACAGTCAGTATAGGGACTTTATGGGACTCATAGCAGGTCAACTGTGGTACGCTATCACCCTATACTCTCGGTGGAATGGCTTCCTTTTAAGGATGTCCCAGACTCCCCGTAACCGATGTGGTTATGTCGTGGATAAGATCGTCGCAGTCTGGGCTAGACGAGGTTGGCACGTGGTCGAACCCCGACATGGGCGAAAATCGGGATTGATTTTCAAGCTTCATCTGAGTTGAGGGACATCTCAGTGTTCCATTCTGATCGATACATGGCCATTTCGATAAGAAATGAGAATTTGTTCAAACTCACTGAAGCAATGGACACTCATACTGGGTCCGTGCCTCCATAAATCTGGGAATTGTTTAATAAAATACGGACACGTATATGTTCCTCCAACATACGAAGCATAATTTTGGTTAGAAGACTCCAATAAACGATAGAAAATAGCTCACTTCGGTTTTGAACATATCCCCTTTTAACCCAAAATCCTTTTCGCACGAGACATCAGAGAGTTCGGTGTTAGTTTTTTCCGGCATGATAGAATAATTAGCGAGCGTTTGTATGACTTTTGTATGTTAAGTTGAAAACCGCTGATAAATTCTCGGACTGCGGTATGTTTACTAAATGCTCAACTGAGCCGCCGGAATATATAACTGTTGCAGATAAATCCTGCAGACTGCATTAATTTACTTGAAAAAACAGGGGGCACGAGGACCACACAAAAATCCGATCTCAAGGTACCCACCCACCCCCACTTGCAACAAAAATATGTTTTTCTTCGGCAAAAGTTTTGACACATTTTAAAGTTTCTTTTAATAATTTTGTTATTACGAATATCACCCCAAATGTATTCCTTGTTCACTCTTGTTTCCAATCCTGTTCCACTATTTTACATGTCACTAACTATATGCGCCATCCTACTTTACCATATTGTCTTCACCATTATTATTAATATAGGTACTTTATTATGTAAAACAAACTATGCCTAAACATCAAGTCTGACCCCAACATAATTTTGAGTGTGCTATCTGGTGATAGACTAATTACCAGGGCTATAATAATAGTGATGACCTAATACAATAGTTATGGTTGAATTTTTGACTGAAATTAATAATAGTGATGACAATATTACTCCGTGTCTCCTTGCTAACAGGCAACAATATCCTCGCGCAAATACGCATATAATCGAGATATAATGAGAAATAGGTACGTAATGTGATTATTTGATTCTGGAATAAGCAGATAATGGAGGCGTGGCCGTTATTTCATTTTATGGCGCGGGCCACAGTGAAAACACATGTTAGGAGCGTACACACGCAAAGTCGTAGGTTGGCTAATCACTGTCAAAAAATATATAATCACTGTCAAAAAATATATAATCATCACTAAACACTAAACACTAAACACTAATATATAATCATCACTAAACACTAAACACTAATATATAATCATCACTAATGGTTCTGGTAGAACATTAGTGGTCTGCTTACATAAAACCACAGTTCTGAACATTTGGAAATAATGAACACCGGGCTGAAAGTCTGTATTAACCCTTTACCCAACAAACCGGCCAAAAACGCCCAAATAAAGCTTCAACAGCCTAAAATATCTTCGGTCTGTCACAATAACACCATACAAATATGGATATCATTGGAACCGGTTCATTGACCACATTGTGATAGTTACAGTTATGCCCTGTGCCAATGCATTCTCTTATATATGCGAGTCGACCATAGGTCGCCTCGCATATATAAGAGAATGCATTGGCCTAAACAATTTCTTTTTTAACACTTTTAACCATTTTTTCTTACATTCTTTAACAATTTTGTAATTTTTTCTTACATTTGTTCACAATTTTTATAATAGTTTTCTACATTCTTTGACAATTTTATCATTTTTAATATGTTAAGCCAATGCATTCTCTTATATATGCGAGGCGACCTATTGTCGACTCGCATATATAAGAGAATGCATAGGCACAGGGCCGTTCTGTTGGGTAAAGGGTTTAAACGTATTCACGTTGAAATAAGGGTGCGGTGCATGGTTATCGTACCAACACATAGAGTATCAAACTTAATCAGAGTGAGTCACATTTCTCAGGTATAAACATAACACTTTCACTGTACCTCTATTGAATTGCGGAAAACTGTCGATAGACAGTACATGTATATATTCTATTTTATAAGCTGAATTAAACAAAAGTAAAACAACTTTAAACTTTATAAACATTGTTCTCATGCACACACATACTGGCATGGGACACATGTTTCTGTTTGAGAACACATGTGTTCTGGTTGCGACTCAAAACCAGAACACCTGCGTAAGTTTCAGAACACATTCTGGTGTTCTGGTGGTATAACTTGTTCGCACAGATTTGCAGAAACGCGCATATTTGACTTCCAGACTTAGTTTTGAATCTGGCATCGAGTGAAGTTATTCAGGAACAAATAATTTCGTTTTATTCACCAGGTATGTAGACATATATTTATTCATAACCGCAGGGTAGATTATGATCATGCAGACTATTCAGATTTTGTTCGGACTTTTCGTGAATTCAGATTTAACTTTTGAAACTTCCTGAACATGATAGCAAAAGCTGACACAGTACCGTAAACAAAAGAATATAGAATTGGCGCCCAATCCAATGAAGATTTGCTTTTATTTTATGAACTTTATGCTATACCTCATTGTATCATATAGTTATCTAGCATGTTTCATCAGTTCGATAGGCGCAGTATAATACATGTCACTTCATGACGATTTATATTTGCAAGTTCGATTTAAAATATAATTAGCAATGTCAACTGGTTGAATGTTGTCTATTTTCAGATTTTCGGGGGACCTTAGTGATCTGAACAATAATGCAGATAAATCTACATGTGAACTTGACTTTAGCATATTTAACTATAATTTTTATGTTGTTTTTTTTTGGTTCTTTTCATGGTGTACCTGGGAACTACATAGAAAATCACAGGGGAGTTGGAGGTACCAAGCATTATGATATGTTTTCTAGAAAGTGCTGATAGGCTGCAGAGGATGAACAGTTTCTTTTGAGGACTAATGTACGTGTGGTTTATACTAGCACCGAGAAATACAGCGATTGTACATGTAGCTTTACTGCTACTGATTGCTGCCTACTATGTGTTAACAGTACCCGATCCGTAACCTCTATCGACAATGCGACTGTTCCAAAATTGTGCAATGGAGGAACCTTATACAAGGAAAAGGTCCACAAGATACAACACATTCATAAAGGAAATTAATGTGTGTATTAGTGATTAGGAGTAATCCCTGACGATTGTTTGTGAATGGGGTAGAGAACTCATGCTAGTAACCAGATGTTTGTGCCATATACAAAAGGATTCATTTCCGTCAATGCTCCAATGTGTTTCAACACGAAAGGATCGTCTAACCCTTTCTATAATGAATGGATTCTCCTATTAATTTATAAAGTGCACATTGGAACATTTTTAGATGATAAAAGCAGACGACACATAGAAATACAGATAATACAAGAGCAGAATGATTCATATTCATTGATGGGAAATGTTCAAATATTGTCGTTTGTTAACCCTTTACCCAACAAAACGGCCAAAACCGGCCAAATAAAGCTTCAACAGCCTAAAATATCTTCGGTCTGTCTCAATAGAACCATACAAATATGGATATCATTGGAACCGGCTCCTTGACCACATTGTGATAGTTACAGTTATGCCCTGTGCCAATGCATTCTCTTATATATGCGAGTCGACCATAGGTCGCCTCGCATATATAAGAGAATGCATTGGCCTAAAAAAAATCCTTTTTTACCATTTTTTCTTACATTCTTTAACAATTTTATAATTTTTAATGTGTTAAGCCAATGCATTCTCTTATATATGCGAGGCGACCTATGGTCGACTCGCATATATAAGAGAATGCATTGGCACAGGGCCCTTCTGTTGGGTAAAGGGTTAAACTTATTATCTGAACATTTCCTAAGAGATCTACTCGTCAATGAGTATTGCGTATAGAAAGGGTTAAATATATATGGATCAAATAGCTGATATACAATATGGAAAGTATGTTGTACACATGGTTGCATTTTTCTCTGAAATACCTTATATTATCTTAATTTACTATCTCAGTTCTTTTTGCCCTCATTAACATTTTTTTTACTTCATTTCAAAACTTATATTTGACAACTACATATAAATGTAATGATGACCTATCCATACTAGGTTTAAGTAATTAATTGCTGGTGCTTGACTGCCTTGTATATTTTTTTCACTGTCTCACATGACTGTTATAGTTACATGTCTTGTCGTTATTTCATAAAGTTAATGTTTCATGTATATTATATATCGTATAAAATAAAAACATATAAATTAACTTTGTTTAAGGTGAACTTTCTTGTGGATTAGATTCCTGTTTCTGTCATGTGCTTTGTCAGCATCAAACTGTTTACATTATTTCAGGAAATCGTTAAGAAATTCAGTAAATGCAGAAATGTGCAAGTTTCATGTATGTCTGCCTTCAACCATTTTAGAACATACCATCTATTATAATGGTACACCTCAGTGTGGAAATCGGTTAGGCAAATTTGACTTTTTCATAAATACATATTGTTATTTCATAAGTTAATGTTTATTCCTTTATTCCTGTTTCTGCCATATGCTTCAACAGTAGTTTCCAGCAAATAGACTTGTAACATTAATTCTCAATGATGCATACATTGGAAATTACTAACAAATTTTACTATTTCAGAACACACGTGTTCTTTGTTGGTTCAGAACACATTTTGGTGTTCATTATCTGTTACACCCCCCCCCCCCCCCACGCGTAAAATGTGTTCTGATCAGAACACATCATAAGTGTTCTGTTCGGTATGTGTTCTGATATTAGAACACATGTGTTCTGTCCCATTTCAGAACACATTCTATGTGTTGTATATCTGTTACATTTTGGTGTTCTATTTGGTGTTCTGGCCTTATGAGAATGTATTTGTGTCATCGTCCGCACATGATCTGCTTAGAATCACCTCATTATTAGTCGATGATGCGACTAAATGCTCTCATTTTCAGCACATTATCGACTCAAAATGAGACAATTCTGAGCAGATTATCTACCTAAAACAAGTTCTAGATAAGCCGATAATGTGCGGATTTTAAGGAGTTACAGGCTGAAATAGTAGTCATGTGAAATTTCTCCAGAAATAATAATAGTGCGATTGAAAATAATACTATATATTTCATTTACTTTACATCAATTTTGAATTCAATTGAATCAGATCCTCTTGGTTGTGCTTGGTTTTATGCATCAAATGTATGCACGAATTATTCCAATCATTTTGGTCTTCTGCATTCGCTCATTTAGACTTTTAGTTGGTTCTGTTTTTTGTCAAAGCTTGAAAAATAAATTCTGCATATTATAAACATGTGTATTGTGTGTGGCTTATTTTCTGTCCTTTCAGATAACTATGTTGTCGAAATTTCAAAGGAGAAAATATAAGAGGGTTGGTTACCAGGTGATTGATATTGTGTCGTCTCGATGGTTTAAAGATACTAGTACATTCATAAAGAACGAATGGATACGTGTACTGGCCGCCAAAGAAGTGTAGCAAAAGCCGAGACATCATAGTCCAGGAGCTGATAACTGAACATGTCATGAAGTTTTCGTGCTCTATATAACAAGTAACTAACATGTGTTATAAAACGTACATCAATTTTTGGTTTGGAACATGCTGGTTGTTGTAAACGGTATATATTCCATATAATTCAATATGTACAATACAAAATATACTGTAAGAATATTAGTTGTATGGAGCGGCTCCAACAACAAGCACAAAGCTTATGGGGGTCGTTTCCGGTTCGATAGTGCTTACATACTATTAAGTTATATTCCAGTACTTTAAAAAGATCGTTATTTGTGTAACGTAGAGGGGTCGTCACATAAAAATCCAACTGGAGGTGTGACTGTCCCAATGTGACTAAGGATACCCCCCCCCCCCCCCCGTGTCTTTAAAATACTAAGATGTTTCACATCTCAGTAAACATTTAGCTAAAATAATAAAATAACAGTTCCCATTGCAGGTGCACAACCCTAACCCTAAACTTATTGACTGGAAAATGTAGGAATAAAAGCTTGGACAAAATTATGCATGTCGCAAAAAAAAATCTAAGTCGAAAAAGGGGGATAACTCTACCAGACGGACAGATGTCATAATCACAGGTGCACAGGTTCCCATGGTACTAAATATCTGTGCCAAGTTTAACAAAAATTGACCTAAAATGTAGGAATAAAAGCTCGGATAAAATTATACATGTTGCAAAATTATTCTAAGTAAAAAAAGGGGGGATAACTCCACCAAAAAAAAGTCCGACAGACGTCATAATCGCAGGTGCACAGGTTCCCATGATGTATGATGCTGAAGGCTGCAATCCTGATCGCCGTTCATTCGATGATGATGACTTAGATGGTCCGATTATACTCATTCTGATGCTGGGATACCCAATAACATGGCAGAATCCCCCAACCGAAGGCTACTATCTAGACCTGAAGGGGCTGTCGTCACACGGGTGAACGGTATTACTAGTTAGGTCCAATAATAAATGTAATCCTGTTAATCATTTATTCTCATAAGATACGACCTCTACGATGTATTGTGGGTGTACCAGCGATGGCTGTTGAACTACTAGTAATAAATAAGAAATACCCCGAAAATAGGCTTCAAACTATAGCCATAGCAAAGGCCAACATGCGTTGTATACGAAGTCGGGTAACTCTATCTATTATCTAGTTTAATCTTCGAGTCTCAGTGATGAAGCACCAATTTAATCTCTATAGCCAAAGAGTCAATACTCTCAATCTATCTACTTTTTAAGTTCTGATAGCCTTAATTAGGTCGTAACGAATCTCCAACTAAATTTTGTAAGTCTTCTTTTCCAACGGTCGCTCGGAACCTTTTATACCCGAGCCAGTTGGAACCACCAATCGAAAAATAAATAGGAAAATAGGCAACACGAATGGTGCCATTGGAGCGTAACCAAAGTTCCAATGTCAACATCCTGCGCCGTAAATAGAACGCGCCAAAATGGCCGAATTAACAAATGATCGCTGGTTTAATGGACTTAATCGAAAGGATTATTTAAATGGGTACTTTCGAACCAGTAAATGGGATACTTTTGGAAAATAAGGGTAAGCAAAAATACCAAAACTTAAACTTGTGCAAAAACGCACTTAAATTTAGACCACTTAGCGAACATAAAAGGTAATCATGAAGCAGTGACGATAGTCGATATCTTTGTGAAAGAATTTGTAGCCCGGGGGTGTCCAAAAGACCAGGACCAGTTTGAGGGGCACATGTTCCAACAATTATGCAAAACCTTACACATTCACACGACAAGAACATCACCACACACCCCACAGATAGTTTAAATCACACTATCGAAGCTATGCTTAGCAAATATATAGCCAAATCACAGAGGGACTGGGATACATTTTTACCACTGATGTCAGCATACCGCTCATCAGTCCATGACATTGCAAGATTTTCCCCATGCATGATGATGTTGGGACGGGAGGCAGACTTGCCTTCATAATTACCTGACAGAGACGCATGACAATGACATGGATAAAGTTGTAACCCTTTACCCAACAGAGCGGCCCTGTGCCAATGCATTCTCTTATATATGCGAGTCGACCATAGATCGCCTCGCATATATAAGAGAATGCATTGGCTTAACACATTACAAATTATAAAATTGTTAAAGAATGTAAGAAAAAATGGTAAAAAAGAATTTTTTTTAGGCCAATGCATTCTCTTATATATGCGAGGCGACCTATTGTCGACTCGCATATATAAGACAATGCATTGGCACAGGGCATAACTGTAACCATCACAATGTGGTCAATGAGCCGGTTCCAATGATATCCATATTTGTATGGTTTTATTGAGACAGACCCAAGATAATTTAGGCTGTTGCAGCTTTATTTGGCCGTTTTTGGCCGGTTTGTTGGGTAAAGGGTTAATCCCTAACTATGTGGAAGAACTCCAGAAGCGGCTAGTTAAAGTCAATGATGTGGCACGACAGATCATGACAAAGTCCAGTAACAGACAGAACAGAGATTGTTGATGTCAATGTCAAGGAGACTGGTCCCAAAGTTTGATGACCCACACACAGTCACCGAAAAACTATCGGATGTATTGTATCGAATCAAGAAGGGACAAAAGACCTCCAAGTTGTGCACTTTAACAGGTTAAAACTGTTTTCATGGATTACAAAAAGATGGTTTGTTCATGGTGGGCAAGTGGTGACCAGAAGCAAAAGTCAATATATTTTATAAAGATTGTGCACTTGAACAGGTTAAAGTTCTTTTCAGGCAGGACGAAATATGATTTGTTCCTGGTGGGCAGGTGGTGACCAGACATTGTACTCCACATATACTAGTTTTGTAAAATTCTGATCGTTAGAGGATGCCGGGATATTGTGATAAGTACAACTGGGCCACATGCAATAAAAAATTAAAACCCCAGCGCAGAAGAATTGACATCAGCGGAACTGTGCCAGAGAACACATCATCTGTCCTTCCTGTCCACATGCGTTTACCTCCCATCGTACAGAGAACGTAAGCGTCCAACAGAGAGGCACGGGGACTCCACAGATAGCAGGAGTGCAGATAGAAAGTAGAGGGTGGCATCAGTAGTGACGATGGTAGAGAAAATAGGTGGCGATGAGAAATAGGGAAAAACGCAATCCAGACCGGGGGCAGGAGGGAAGCCCACAGATGCATTTTCAGGGCCGGCGGAGTCATGGGTCTCCCCGGGGAGAATAATTATTTCCGCCCTCTGTATACATGTGGCTGTTAACGACACGCCCCGTCTTGGAGACCTTGTTGGCTACATAAGCGATAGAGGCGCATCGACCGTGATAACACCCGTGAACTTTTCGCCAGCTTTCGATATGGCGGTTGGCAACACGGGCCCCGGGGCTAGACAGGAGTTACCGACCACCATACACGAGGAGGTAACGTCAGCTGAAATGATGCAAGTTGTAAGACATATAGAGAGGGGTCGATACAAAGCCATGGAGTCAGCAAGGGTGAATACCGAGGATGTTCAAAAGTTGAACCCGGCCTGCTTGATGCACTAGAAAATGTGCAGTCAAGAATAAGAGTTCCTACGGAAGAGGCAAGCATCCAGACCCACGGGGTGATGATGTTGCCGAACTGCGCCCAGACCACTGCATCGAGTGTGAGAGAAGATGAAGAATATGTTCCGGCTAATATATCAGGGAGGTTTTCCCCAGATTCGACCCGTTTGCGTATCTGCCGTCGCCATTCTCGTCTTACAAGCAGCTAATCAGCGGTCCCGAGATATTTTTTTATTGGCGCCCGAGTAACTATATGGAAGGGAGCACAGCGGAGATTTTACCCATTTCATGACTGGAGATTCCTGAATTTTTGCGAAAACCCTGCGCCAATGCATTCTCTTATATATGCGAGTCGTTCATATGGCGCCTCGCATATATAGAATGCATTGGCCTAACAATATTTACCTTGATCTTGTAAGCCAGTGCTTGCAGGCACTTTGTGCGTTAGTCGGGAGCCTGTGGTCCATGCGTGCGCTCCGCGCACATGACAGACAGATCCTACGCTTATATATATATATAGATATAATACTTCAATATACCCTCGTGGGAATAGGTTCATGTTGGGACTAAATATTGACATCGGTTCATAGTGGACTTATTTGATTCTGGAATAAGCCCATAGTAGACTTGTACCCGTTATTCCGTTGGATGGCGTGTGCCACCATGAAACATGTTCACACTGGACCGACATGTTCACACTGGACCGATATATTCATATAGATTCATATTGGACTTACTTGATTTTGAAATAAGCCCATAGTGAGCTTATTTTAATTTTTGTTTTATTTATTTAATTAAATTTGTTTAACTTTATTTTTTTTTTAACTAACGCCATATAATCACCGCCAGGATACCCCGAATTAACACAGCCCAAATTTGATTGAAATCGGTGGAGGCGTCCTCGAGAAAAACCAACATCTTCCAACAGACAGAGACATAATGGCAGATAGATCCTACTATTTTATATGTTACTCGGCTACTCACATATTAAGTTATCAAATTTGATTATTGTTTTCATATGGGGTAATAGAAAGAAATGGATTGCAAGTTAGATAATGTTCTACTTCACCACATATACATGGGTTGGTCGGAAACGAAGAGGGAATATTTGTGGTAATTCAAATTGCTACAGTTTAATCTGAGGCGGGCATGCATAATTTGCGCTTCTCGGGTTTTAGCTTGCTATATATAACGATTTAGGGGCCTTTTTCGTTTTGGAATTCGAAGAATTTGAGAACTTTGTCAAGTTGAGCTAAAATGGTTGACGTCTTTTTGTTTGGTGTTTGACCAAGATGAGGGCGGGGGAAACACAAGATGATATCCACATATTGGGTTCCGTCAAAATGATGGCATTTCACTTGTTAGTTAGTGTGAATGGTTAGTAATATCATTGTGTTACATTGGTGGCTAAGTCGAGTAGACTGAAGTCATCTGTCAATGTGAAACGATGTTATTGTCAATTGTTACCTAACGATGTATAAGTTCGACCAGCAGTCATAATATCTTAAAATTATGGTGTGTGGTTTATCGGCTGACATTTAAATATACTCATATAGTCGAAAGTATAAGCATTTGCTGCCCTTTTCTTAAATTCACTATTCAGTTATGTTACATGATGTCAGCATACATGCAGTGCTCGGAATAGGGAGTGTTTCAATTTTTTGTATTAATTGGTCCTTGTTTTTTTTTACATTATATAATGGGGACATAAGGGCTTGTTGGCCAGCCGTTTTGCTCCTAAGTGGAGGTTTGTCCCTGTTGCTTGAAAACTTTGCATTTCAACCGAAGTATCTCAGGGTATGATGTTCTTTATAATAGTAATAGATCCGCTTCCGTCAGATAAATATCTGCACATAACTTGTTTTGTCCAACAATATATATTTGCAACACTTTGAATTAAAATAAATATCCATATGAACAGTGGTATTAGGCATTGCTTTTTGGACTCCACCTACCCATACATGCAAGAGTTATGGCTCTTCGTGAACACACAAAACCGTCCCTGCAGTTGTTTTGTTCTTTTATTATAACTCAGGCATCGGTTGTCAAGCTTTCGTTCTCTCTATTCGTTTACAAGTTAGACATATGAGCACTTTCAGGGACGTTTCTGGGTTCCATCAAAATTATGGCATATCACTTGTTAGTGTGAATGATTGGCAATATCATTGTGTTACATTGGTGGCTTAATCGAGTAGACTGAAGTCATCTGGCAAGGTGAAACGATGTTATTGTCAATCGTTACCTAACGCTGTATAAGTTCGACCAGCAGTCCTAGTCATTCAAACTTATTTTATCTGGGACTGGTCAGCACAAAATTTAAAAATATCTTTAAATTATGGTGTCTGCTTTATCGGCTGACACTTAAATATACTCACATAGTCGAAAGTATATGAATGTGTTTCCCTTTTCTTACATTCGCTATTCTGCTATGTAACAGGATGTCAGCACACAGTGCTCAGAATAGGGAGTGTTGCACGAGGGGCTTGTTGGCCAGCCATTTTGCTCCTACATGGAGGTATCTCCCTGTTTCTTGATCAATTTGAATTCCTTAGATGTATCTCATGGTATGATGTTCTGTACAATAGCAATAGATTCGCTTGGATTAAAGAATTGTCTGCATATTACTTGTTTTGTAGAAGTTAACGATATATATTTGCAACCCTTTGAATTAAAAACATTATCCATATGAACAGTGGAACTATATTTTAGGCAGTGATTTTTGATTCCACCTACCCATACCTGCGAGAGTTATGGCTCTTTGTGAACACACAAACACCGTCCTGCAGTTATATTGTTATAATTGAGGCATCGGTAATCAGACTTGAGTTGTCCATATTCGTTTACACATTAGATATATGAACTAGACATATGAGCACCTTCATGTGGTTGTCGGGGCAGGGACGCGGCTAGATGGTCTTCGTTTGGGGTGTCAACATTTAAAGAATTTACGGCCTCCATAACCATATACCAAACTCTTGTTCGATAAATACAATTTGCCCCCCCCCCCCCCGGATTGGAAATGAACCTGACTTACGGTTGGTTTATTTCCAACTGATGGCCATTTCAAACCAATATTTTGACCACAAGTAGAAAAATATACTGTTGGTCGAAAATAAATAAATGTATTACTTGTTGGAAAATCAAACAATCAGAATAATTTCATCATCTAACTAATGTTACGTCAGGCTCGAAATCTCCAACTGTTGAAAATGTTGACCAAAGTTGGTGGACAACAACCCCTTTCCCCGTTGGCTCGTCCCAGCATTTTGGTAATTTTGCTCCTACATGCTAGATCAGTTACATCGAAAATGACATGATTCTGGTGTGGCTCCTGTCATTTATCATAGTCTGGTATGTAATTTATATGTATATGAATTTTATGAACATAATTGAATAAATTATTTTCAACTAAAGATATCTTCCTTTCATTTACTGCAAATTTCCTAAAGAGGTTGTGCTCCATGTCATATAGTTCCGAGTATCAGTCTCAATATAGTCTCAGCTCGCACAATACTGATCATTGCAATATAACTAGAAATGGAAACAGATTATTTTCATGTGGTAGCAATAATATAGTAACAAAACAAATTATTGACCTATTAATCAGTGCATACAGTAAGGGTAATTTGGTCTAACTTTTGGAAGTTTAATCAGTTGTGTGATTAATGATAATTAATCTTTACTGATTTGAGATGAACATCATTGCCTTTGACTAAATTAAGTCATTATCCCATGGTTCGGGTACTAAAGTATCCGAGACCGGGTTGGCAAAATTTGTATTTTAGTACCCATTCGATAATGACCGATTCAGTGCAGCAAATAGAGTCCCTAGTTATTATTTGAAATCCCATCACTAGATATAGATTGACTCCCAACATTGTCAGCTACCTGTACAACTTTTTTTTTTTTTTATTCAAGCTGATAATGGAATTACCGCTGCGAATTGAAATGGACTCGTCACATACCAATGCTAGAGACTACCTATACGTTACTGAACAATGTGTCATCACCCTTGGCATTTATCGGTAACTTCCCGTGGATTCAGACTGTTCTCTGTTTATATTAGAACTTCTTTTAGGTAGATAATCTGCTTAGAATCGCCTCATTTTGAGTCGATGTGCTGAAAATGGGAACGTTTTAGTCACAGTATGGACTCATAATGGAGGGCAATTCTAAGCAGATTATGTGCGGACAATGACAAAACTAGCCTGGCGACTTTTCAGGTGTACGTTCTTTAACATGTTATCACTGTGATCCGCGCCATACAACGAAATAACGGATATGATTCCATTATTGATTATTTCACAATCAAGTAATCACTATGTAGGCTAACCATTTCAAATTATAGGTCGACTATGTGCGTATATGAGCGAGGATATGTTGTGTTGGATTAGTCTTGTAGCTTTTTTATTTCTTTCATAACAGATGTAATCTTTTAGTAAAAACAATGTCATCGAAGCAGTTTCCTCTCTCACCATTCAATCAATCAAACAATTGCTTTCTAAAAAAAAAGACCAATTCAATTATTTAAATTTTACCTCTTATATATGAAGTCATAATCATGATTTAAACGCTTCAGACATAAGTGAGATGAACACTCATCATTTTAGTGGACACTTTAAGGCAATAGATGTTTGGTATGTGGGGAAAATATATAGCATTGCCCCTATTTTATGAACAGATCAAGAGTAAAACTCGAACATTAATTATCTGGTCCTTTCGTTTCGACCCTTTAAATCGTTGAATTGGAAGCGACGGCAATTGTCCGCATTTTTTTGGCAAAGAAAATCCCAAATACAAATAGCCGATTTCCATTGACCACGAAACAACCATTTCTTGCACATAAGCGTGATATTTGTGGTTTTGATTGAGTAATAAATTTCAGGTAGTTTATTGGTTTGGACGGTGACAGGTAATGACCATAAAAAAAACCAATTCACACTATCGGTAGCATTATGTCGATACAGAGCTACCCGATTAACACCCACCACCCCTTTGTTATCTTAATAGGTTTAGCAATCTTAAAGAATTTATAATCAACATAACCTCGGTGATAAGTCTCTAATTTCACATAACAATGAATCTGTCGTGTTTGCGTGTGAACTGAACGGCAATAGCTCATTTGAACGTATTTTGGAGGGAGGTGCCGATAGGTCGATCAATTCGCGAAATACCTACCTGCAGGCTTTACTTATATACTGCTACTTTAAAACTTAAAATCATAACAATTTATAGCCGTTTAAAAAAAGAAGTGTGAAGAACGCTCTTTATTTTTACCATATCAGGAACAGATTAACAAGAAACGCTCTTTATTGACCCATGTGCAAATCCTCTATGCCTAATAATTAAGTTATTGAAAAGCGCAGTCTGCCTAAAAAGAGGGTCAACATATTCGAATATGCACTCATACAAACACACCCTTATGAAAAAGTTCCGCGGTAGAAAGCACTCCCATTGTCTTATGAGTCAACTTTGTGACATAAAACGACTTGTATAATCTTGCGGGTCCAGATTAAATTAGGTAATTTACCATTATTGTCACGCTTCGGTGATCAATATATAGCTTGATATAAACTACATAAGTATATACTTATATACGCATTATATGTATATATTGTAAATTTATCGCTTGCAAAAAAAGAAAAGTATCCATTTTTCTTCGGACTGGGACATTAAAGAGCGTTCAATTATAACTATTTCCAAATATGGTAAAAATAAAAGGTCAGCAGACCACAGTGTCCCCCGAAAACGTGGCAAGTCGATGCCGCTTTGATGAAGAAATTTTTAAAAAATGTTGAAATTTTCTAAGTTGAAAAGGGTTAATAACTCGTAAAAAAAAATCCGTCATCTATATACACGTTGCACATCTCCAATATGTGGGTAACAATACTCTGAAGTTTCAAATATCTACGATCAAAACTGTAGGAGTAGTTGATTACACCACGAAGGTACTAAGTCGAAAAGGGTTAATAACTCCATCAAAAAATATTTGTTCCGTCATCTACATGCTGCACATCTTCAATATATATGGGCAACAATATTCTGAAGTTTCAAATCTCTGGGATGAAATATGTAGGAGGAGATGATTACACCATGAAGGTACGGAGCCCGTTTCTATATAGTCCCCCAAAAATATTTGTTTCGGGGATCAATAATGAGCGTTTGCATCGTACTTATGCAAGGATAATTGGAACACAACTGGTAACTTCATTCTGTGAGTTTGGTGATATGGTATATATGGGAGTTCTATGTCTTTATGCATGGACCTATTTTGGTCGCCATAAAGTGATAATAATGAGCAATTACCGGTACTATGTTAAAACTGATGAATTGAGGTACGAGTAGCATCTAATAGGGTATGTTTCGTAACTGGCCTTTGAATATAATTGTTTTATGATGAGTGTCGTTTTCGACGATTAAAGCGAGATAACTGTATTAATTATTCGATCAACGGGTCAGTACTCTATAACACTCTTAACTGAATCGCTGTCAACAAATACATGATAAGTGGCATCCAGATCCCAAGATCGAGTCTCGCATGCTGGACACCCGGGGACGTGGCAAGAGGGGTTCCTTTGTATATCGAAAATCAACTTTCTGAATCAGGGACGTGGCTAGAGGTGTCTGCAATATCAAGGGTGTCCCAACTTCGAATTTCCAACTGCAGCCCCACTCTATACCAATATTAAAGAAGAATGAAACAACTGATGAATTTCATTTGAAATTTGTCCTTCAGTTGGAATTTTTCAACTGATAATGCAACTTTACATTACAAATTGTGGAAAACCCCAACAGAACACTCCCTATTATTAGTATTATTATTATTATATTATTATTATTATTACATTTAAAAAAAATCATTAGACAGTAAATTAGTTTCAATGCGCATTACAATAGAAATACAGTTTAGAACAAAGAGAATTAAGAGATAACACAATATGGATACTAAAAGATATGTGAGTTTAAAAGAGGCTAAGGAGAATTAAAACACTACATAAACACAGCTACGTACACAGCTAAAAAGTAACAAATAACGAATCTAGAATCTATGAAAAATTAGTGAACGGAAAAATAAGTGCGAAAATGTCAATTGGGCAACTGAAACATTGACGAAACAGATACCGTATGTTTTCAGCAACTTTTTAAAACTTTCAACAGTGACAGCGCCTGATGTTCATTGGCAGTTTATATGTTCCAAGACTTTCAAATTGGTTTCTTATGAGTTGAACTTTTGACCAAAATGCAAACAAATAATATATTGAACTATTGGTCCAAAAACAACACACTTTACACTAACGATTGGTTGGAATTTAAATACACCGAATAATCATAACCTATTTTCATTCTAGAATGTTCAACTGCCTCCTACCTGTTGTTAATTTGATTCATTGAAATTTCTAGCAATTGCTAAAAAAATTAAGGAGAAAAGACAACCCTTACCGGGTCGCTATACGTTCCTGTCTAGATACGTATGTCCCAAATAATGATATGCGAAACCGTATGCCATGAAACTGACCGAGAGTAAACCGTATGCCATGAAACTGACCGAGAGTATTCGAAAAAGACTGATACCGAATGTGCATGTCGCCGACATTAAATAATTAAATTAACACAAAAGATTAGTACATCAATCGAATTCTCACCGCAAAAATAACAAGCTTATGAGAGATAACACTTTTTGCCATTACTTTAAAATATTTGCCCTTGTAATTTCAGGGATTACTCGCGTCCGTATTGAATTTTTTTGGAACAAGAATTAGTCTCTGTCATGTTTGGACAAACGGTGTGTTTGAATATCTAATGATGGGGGTATTCACGCTTTGTGTGGGCACATGTTTTCATTTTCCATCATAATACCCCTAATACTACAGATAAAAGAGATGAGCTGCACAAATATTTGTGAAATTTGTTTAATTTTATGTGAATTTGGAGTGGAGCAGACGCGTGAGTAATACTTAAAGATACCCTGTCCGATTTGAGAAACTTGCAATCACTATCATGGTACAGGAATTGTGAGAATCCACAAAAATCACGCTATCTGTTATATACTGTTGTTGTAGAATGAAAACATCGACGCTCTTTGTCAGAGAAGATCATATGAATTTATTTATGCTGGCCTAACGAAAATTCAAACCTTGTGAAAACTTCCCCTTTTGAAAGTTGGTATCTGAAATCAGAACATGCTATTTAATGGGCCAATGGACACGCTCTAATCGTGTGCTGGTATATATAGAAAAGTACCAATTGTAGCTTTATTGTGTCATGTCGAATCAAACGGATATGCATGCCTCATTTGAACCCCAAACTATATCTACGCAAATTGGAAGGTGGGGTCAGATAGGTCGACAAATACGTGAGGCGCGCTTATACGGACGGGGTGTGGGTGGTGTAGCAGAGTGCATTACAAGCCCCTGTGTAATTGATTTAACCTGTATTTCGTGGTTACAAAGTGCAAACCTGCATACCAAATTTCAGTCCACATTAACTAAGGCTAATTGGATTACTTCCATAATGAAAACGGACGGACAGACCGAAGCACAATGGGACCGTTTTCTGTATGTAAATAGTTCCCAGTTTCCACAACGTGTGTGAACCAATAATGAGAATGGCAATGACACTGTAGTTCAACTTGGAGAGGGGATGTCATGCATTACACTCAATGGAGCGATAAGGAATGCGAAAAGTTTAAATGTTTAAGCAACACCGGGGGTCAATCAGAATATCAGTATGGAGTTTGGGGATCAAAATTGTTTGCTGTTATAGGGTGCTGGAGTATTTAGTCATGCAAAGAGCAAATCCAAGATGGCTGCGAGCAACCATGTTTTTCATCGACAATCCTTCATATTTGACAACTCTCATATAGAAGCGATCCTAAACAAACTTGTAATTATCAAAACATTTTTGAAATAAATGCTGCAGAATGTGCCGATGGATTCAAATGTCAAATACAAGTTGGCCTCTGGAGGCAAAGTTTTTTTTACCGCATATCAGGGGGGGGGAGGGGGTCGGAAAAAAAATTCAGGCACATATGGCATTTTTTCCCTTTCGATCATTTGTTGTACCCACCCACCCCCACCGCCATAGTTTTTTCCGACCATTTTTTGACACCCCCCCCCCCCTTTTAACACTAAAACAGAGATTTGCGGGGGGGATTCACTGTAAACAGCTGTAAATGAATTTCTGTGCATACTATTTATCATGGATGTTAACATGGACATGTAAATAGGAATGAGTCATTTTGAGGTCATTCGGCAAAAAAACATGGCTGCCAGCCGCCATCTTGGATTTCAAAATTTGCAACAAAATACAAAATGCCTGCAGTCAGTTTACCAGTTAGAATTACATTATTTCTCTCATTCAAAGTGGTTTTGAAGCCCAACTCATTGCCAAAACACTAAACAAGTAAGCAGGAATATAATTTTTTTTTGCTTTGACCACCCACCTACCCCGGCATACGGAAATTTGTTTTTCACCCCCTCCCCCCCGGCATATGGGAAAAATCTATGTCTCCCATCTAGAGGTCAGCCAATGATCTTTATAGTTTGGTGTGACCTCTAAATGGGAGCAATCGATTTTTTCTCCGTACAGGCAACATCCCTCATTTGATAGTACCAAATATCGTTTGGATCGTCGGAGCGACTTTTAGATGGGATCCACCTACTTTTTCCGAGTTTCGTTGAAAAACGTGGCCGCCGGCTGCCATATAGTATTTACGCGCTGATTATGTTTGGCATATGAACAAAACTATATTTATTTTAATATTCCTTCTTTTGATGGCGATTTGAACAAATATGAATATTTCTGCAACGAACGCCGCCCGTGACTTTAATGCTACCTACACAATGACAATTTGAAATATTTTACATTACACAAAAGAGAAAATTGGAGAACGACTTCCCAAAAAAGCCCCTGGCTTACTGTCGTTCTCGCCTCTCGTCAGATATAGAACATATACATAAATCCCACTTTTGTACTGTCAGTCTATTTTTGTATCCATATTCGTGAATTAAATTCCTCTATTGAAAGTCGGTATATTGTCATTAATAACTGGACATTAATGGCCTCATGTGTACGTGATCTATAATTAGAACTGTTAATTCAAATAGTGTTATATATAATCTTCTAGCCGCATAGGTCAGCAACATATAGTGGTATAAAGTCAATGGTTAATACAATTGATGATACAAGCTTTCGGCTTTATATAGTACTAGAAGGTGACCCGACTTCGTCTGGGCTTTGACCTTGAATTGTCCATTTTTAAGGTCAAGGTCAAGCGGGGTCACGATTTGACCAGTCCAAAACACTGCCCGGACAAAAGTACCCGACAAACGTGCCCGTCGAAATCCATCCGGTTTTACCCGATTTGACCTTGAATTGATCATTTTGAAGGTCAAGGTCATGTCGGGGTCACGATTTGACCGTCCAAAACACTCAGTGGACAAAAGTAACCCTATGTATAAAATTTCGTCGAAATCCCATCAAAATTGGCGATTTGACCTTGAATTGACCCGATCTCAAGGTCAAGATCACGTCGCACGGGCAAATGAATATGCTTATGAGACTCCCCATACGAAAGTATCCCTAGACACTAATTTTCATCGAAATCCCGTGATACTCGGGCGTTTGAGTTTGACCTTGGCCCGATTTAAACGTCAAGGTCACGTCGCACGGGCAAATTAATAGGCCTATGCCACTCCCCGGTTGAAATCGGTTCGGTCGTTTTCGAGTCCATCGCGAACAGACAGACACACACACACACACAGATCTTCCAAAAATATATAATAGACTAGCCGATGAGCCCGACGTTGTCCGGGCTATTCAAAAACCAAATTTCAAGTCGATAGCTCCACCCGTTTCCGAGATCTGTTCTGCGCATGCGTGAAGCTGGCGTCGCACGGGCTCGGCGACCCGATAAAATTCGTATCCGGGGCAAGATACATTCACATAGCAAATTTCAAGTCGATAGCTCCACCCGTTTCCGAGATCTCGTCTGCGCATGCGCGAAGTGGGCGTCGCACGGACTCGCCAATACGACAACGTCGACCGCCTGGTCAAACTACACACACGTACCAAGTTTCGTCCCGATCGGTCGAGAATCGTAGATTTGTATAAATGACAGACAAACAAACATACGCCGTGATCTACATTCGACAGACAGACAGAGGTCTTCAAAATATATATGAGATAAAAATTGATGGGCATCTTTACTATTCATGTAATTTGGATTTGTCAAAAATAATTATTGAGAAAAAGTTTCTGTCATTTATACACACTACACTTGGTGAACAACATACATGTAACATAAATCGGATCCTTAATTTCTACCAGAAGTTCAGAAAAGCATACCTCCCGTATACTGGTATACCACATAATTTTCACCAAGTCCCTACATGGAGACACGACTTGATGAAACTGCGATTTTTAACTCTTTTAATTCAAATATTGTTAAAATCAGTCTAAATTAAACGGATCAATAGTCCTAGTGGTTCTCAATGTAGAGTAAAGTCCGATGTGCTGGAAGAGACTAGGCTGGACTAAGAGCGACTCTCTGGAAGACGTTTTGCATAGGTCGTCGATGGCGGTGTCCACGGCGTAGCCTGATCTACATTCGACATCTTGTAAATAGTCAATAACATCCATAGCACCTTGTCTTGGAAAGAGAACTGCGGGAAGACAACACGACGGAGCTGTGGTCACTTGATATAAATATTTGCTCAGACGTCTGAATTCATTCACATTTTCTCGTCCAATGAGCAACAATACAAATACGAAATATAGGAATATTAAAAAACATATGCCATTAGATATCACGAAATTAGGTGAAGAAATAAACTTCTTCGAAATTAGCACAACTACGCATGCGCAAATTATTGCACCACTTATCAGTTCCGGTATTCTCTCTCGGTCGAGGTTGACATATCCGAGAAATCTCCCTGGGTGGTATAGTTTCAGAAACAGAGTTGAATTCTGAACCCTCGCTCCCAGTTTACGCATCAAGAAAGACAACGTAGTAGCAAAATCAGCTCGAGGAAGGGCATCGTCTTGAAGCATTAAAATATAGTCCTTGTTAATCTTTAAACTTTCCTCAAGACAGAATACATAATCGCCTCTCTCTTTCTCGAACACATTTTGATTATATCTATGGATTATTGTATATTTTGTGAACGTTCTGAAAAATATCTTGAGGTTTTGTGCTTCT
The DNA here is from genome assembly GCA_032622095.1 of Siphonodentalium dalli. Taxonomy (NCBI): domain Eukaryota; kingdom Metazoa; phylum Mollusca; class Scaphopoda; order Gadilida; family Siphonodentaliidae; genus Siphonodentalium; species Siphonodentalium dalli. The sequence goes on from CP136062.1 coordinate 203,132,768, forward strand.
AAGTGTTTATTGGGGTTGTAGTCAACATTGCATATATTTATTTCCGGTAGCTGTATACCAAGCGAAGATGTTTGCTCCATAATTGAACTCAACACTTGTGTCAAATACATGGGTGTAACGTTATGATGGGCTCTCGAAACGGTCACAATTGTAATCGCCATTTTCTGGAATATCTCATATTCACTAGAAACCTCAGCTGATTTGATAACATGTTTGTCACTTCCCTTTTCGAAATATTTTGATATAATGAGGTCTGCCTTCGCCACTCGATCTGCGTTTGTCTTGTCTATTTCATCAATCAAACCCGTTTTGTCTCGATTGAGAATTCTATAATAAATTGATCCACGGACGTTTACTAGAATGCAAGGAAGGATCACCAGAAACGTCACAATGTAGCAAACACTGAAGATGACAAACGTCTTTCTTGTAGGCAACAGCGACTTCGACCTTGAACACAATCTGGACATTGGATTCTACTTATGAGCATTGACACTGAAATGAGAAGACAAATAATGACTATTTACTGCAGACTTTCTGTGGACAATGAGCTAGCTGGAGCAACATATGTAACATGCTATGGGGAACAATAAAGATGGATTATCTCTCCCGCAACATGATTTATATAGTTTCCTGTGTATGATATAATAAATATGAATCGAAGAAGACCCCTGTCCGGAAACGTGTCTATCAATTAATATTGATTTTATTTGGATTTTTGTTTTCGTATAAAATAACTCTGTACTGTCCAATAATGATCCCTCATATTCACGACCATCTTTTATATTTGCGTTTTTTTTAAAGTTACTTCAATTATTGAAAATAAGTAAGGGTTAGAGCACAAGAATTGTTCTTTACCAGAATAAATCGAGTCGAAGACGAGATTTATTCTGGTAAAAAAATATTCACGCGCTCTGACCGACTTAGAGCACAATTGATCCCACATAATGCAATAAACTGGAAATGTGCCGTTGAGCGTGTTTTGACCACGACGCACAATCCGTTCGCTGACCGCGATCGGACACAATAGTCGGTTAGCCACGCCCAATAACGTGATTAACATACCCTGATCGCCGTTGAATGTGAACAGATATGTCCGAAACAACACGGACTGGTCCCACTTTGAAGCGCCCGTGTGATTTGTCTGTTATGAGTTGCGTGCGCCTATAACACTGAACTGTTACTTCGCCAGCCTTGTGAATTGGTGTGCTTTACCAAAAATCAGGGAACGATTGTAACAATGGGATTGTGCTCTAAGCATATGCATGGTACACGCTAGGTCGTGTCTAATATTACAATATATACAATCAATTGGAGAAAGTTTGCGGATCGCATATACGTTCGGACCACCAGGCGGGAGTCATATCTAAAAGTTATAAATATAGTAACAAATATATTCCCATTAATTGTTACTATATTTGTCGCATTATAATAAAATAATATGGAAATAAAATCGATATTAACTGATAGAATCGATTCCGGTGGGAATTTCCAACTCGTACGTATTATTTCATACCCAGGACACTATCTAAAATTTGTTATATTTAGAGATAATCTATCTTTAAAGCCGATTTGGGTCAAGTTACTATGACTGATTCAACAAGTTATCGTCCGAAATTCGGTAATAATGATCTTGATTTGTACATTATATGGACTTTAAAATACAAATTCTGTTGGGAAAAAAATTCAATGACATATATATAGTCAGCAATCACCTCTCCGATTATCATCAGATCTCAACGAAGCCATGCCATTCGTTAAAAGGTAATATATCCTGGTTGATGATTGGTCAACTGCCAATTGGGTCACCCGGTTTACATCCCAATAATGCAGATCTATATCTCTCGAGTGTATCACGAACAGGAAGTTACAAATTGTTGACTTAATGTGACTAAAAGCGGTCAGCAGAATAATTGGGCGTGCTTTCAAAGTTCAGCCGAATTGCATCTGAAAACAGTTATTTATATCGATCAAGTTATCGTAGCGGAGTTTGGAAATCTTATATCGCGCTGATTTAATGTGCTGCGTGGGCTAGTCTCAGATTATCGGCCATTTTGTGAAAATAAATAAGAATACACTCAGCTTTTTATGGGAATAAATCACCAAAAAGCTATATAAGGATTAACTGTCATGTGGACTGTTTTTATGGAGATGTAACCGCGAGGTGAGTGGTCATAACTTGTGTAAAACCCGAATGGTTTTACATACAAGTTATGACCACTCACCTCGCGGTTACATCTCCATAAAAACAGTCCACATGACAGTTAATCCTTATATTTATATACATTTAGCGAAAAAGCCACTTTTGTAAATGTATTTAAATCGAAAAGTGTATCGTGACAAAACCAGCCCAAAATATCCCATAGCACCCTTGGCAAAAGTTAACAGGAACAATTTCTCTTTATATTGAAACCCGATGATTTATTAAGTCAATCCTGCGCGAGTCCAAATGCGCCCAAAACATTACGCGTTCGTCTTTCCCAAACCTACGATGTAATTATGAGGCTGCAGTTATGAGCTGCTGCGCGTTCACTGAGAAATAATTGCAACTAGCCACGTGACGTGGGCGCCGACCAATCAGCATGCTGGATTAAGTGATAATCACGCTTAGTATGTAAATATATAACTATAAGAAATGAATGTAGTGGGAGCATGTGTGTGTTATTGGGGGATGTGGCGCTGTGGTCGTTGGGGGCACAATGTATCCGTATCCCCCAATAACACACACTACATTCATTTCTTAAATCAACAGTTACCGTGTACGGATAACAATTTATGCTTATACCTATTCAAAATTATGATTAGCTGCTAGAAGGCTGTCCGTTCTTAATAAATTGACAAAACTTTAATGCTTTGTGCATGGTCTAAAAATGAGATCATGCAGGTAAATTCATTGGTCATTTATGTTGATCTATTTTACAGTTTTTGTTTTGTTCCCACCCACACTGTGACCATACACGCTTCTAACGTCACTTTTTGTCATAAAGGCAATCTGAATACGTCAGTTATTTTTGGTATGTGTATTTTATTCTCTACTGTTTTGTTTTTTGTTATCTATATTTATCACATAATTTGGCCATAAAAGCACACCGACCATTCGAAAACGCGCATCTTTGTTGCCAACAGCGCTTCTACGACGATACAACCGCGCATCTTTATTTTTATGTTGCAATTTCTGGTTACGGAAAAGAGAAAAATACGGTTATAAATTAATTTTGACAGAATGGAACGGTTGGTATAGTAGCAGTTACATTCGCTCAACACCTCGATATTTGCCGGGTTGAATTCGATACAATTGTGTATATTTCGTTAAAGCATTGAAGTAGAAATAGGCTGCAGAAACAGCCCGGGGTCCTAATTTTGGCATATATATTTTCACAATGTATCGGCATTTAGCAACATGATTGAGTATTTTCTCGTCGATTTTTTCGGATTCCTTTATTCAAATGTTCCTGCAATCACCTTGCGTTGAAATTTGGGTTCATCCTGTAGCCAATGTCCATAAAATGAGTCGATTTCGGAAGTGGGTATATCGAAAAATATACGACAGTGCTTCTTTGTGACCAACAACCAACCATCTATGTTGCCGAATTCCAGTCTGATTATAACTAAAGTAAATATCGCATGTATATGTGTCCGAATCGATGTCCAGGGAAGACTATTTCGTTTCCCGAACGAGATGTAGTCAAATTCGTCTCGGATCGTGCTTAACTGACACATTCGACAAATTATGTAATCAGCTGATAAACGAGTCCCATATGCAATTGAATGTTGTAGCATGATCTACTTGATAATGAGCTGGTTGTCCATGCTGCAGTGCAGATGGGGTCGCATGCATGGTTGTAGGAACGTTTTGTAAAGGACTCTGCTATCATTGAACAGATTTTCTTAGTCAGATTTATTTGCGTGAAAGAATAACCGTTTAACACGTCATATCGGCGTTATATTGGAAAACAATAGGTAGGGCCTATGATTTATTTACACACATCACATATTATTCCGTAGTGACGCTCGTCAATCAACGGCTATACTGGTGATGAATACACACATCTGTTTAGTGCATCAAACATGTGCATCGTCTAAATTATCGAAGCATACTATACATATAGCGAATATTGTCATTAATAACCTCACGCATGTGAGATATTCCTTGGCGAAGCCCACCAGCGATCACACGGATGCGATATATGTACAGTAACCCGACAGGTATAATCGTCTGCCAATCTGTGAAGACGGTATTTAATTATAGAATACCTGCAATCCATTCCATATCGTGGGCATTTGTAACCACTTATATATTCTTTATTGCCTCCTTTTGAGGAGAGAGATAGTTTGTACATGGTTATTTACAAATACATTGTACATAAATCAAAAGATCAAATCACAAGCACATGCACTCAATGTATAAATATAGACATGTGACGTTATAATGATCACATGCGAATGATGTATAATTGTATATAATGTAGACATATATAGTACTCGTGTTCTCGAGTGCTGAAGGTATAACTCGTAATATAGACTATTTATGAAACAAAATTATACATTAAATGGATACGCAGAACGAAGTTACATGTATCGCACCCGTGTGCTCGATGATGGTCGTCACTAAGCAATATATCTCACATGCGTGAGATTATTATGGTAATCCAATAATATGCATGCATAGACTAATTAGAATACCACATTATACACATGTTTGGATGCAGAAAACAAATTTACATATATCGCATCCGTGTGATCGCTGGTGGGCGTCGCCAGGGAATATCTCACATGCGTGAGGTTATTAATGACAATATTCGCTATATGTATAGTATGCTTCGATAATTTAGACGATGCACATGTTTGATGCACTAAACAGATGTGTGTATCCATCACCAGTATAGCCATTGATTGACGGGCGTCACTAAGGAATAATATGTGATGTGTATAAATAAATTATAGGCCCTACCTATTGTTTTCCAATATAACGCCGATATGACGTGTTAAACGCTTATTCTTTCACGCAAATAAATCTGACTAAGAAAATCTGTTCAATGATAGCAGAGTCCTTTACAAAACGTTCCTACAACCATGCATGCGACCCCATCTGCACTGCAGCATGGACAACCAGCTCATTATCAAGTATATCATGCTACAACATTCAATTGCATATGGGACTCGTTTGTCAGCTGATTTGGATAACATAATTTGTCGAATGTGTCAGTTGAGCACGAGCCGAGACGAATTTGACTATACATCTCGTTCAGGAAACGAAATAGTCTTCCCTGGACATCGATTCGGACACATATACACGCGATATTTACGTTAGTTATAATCAGACGGGAATTCGGCAACATAGATGGTTGGTTGTTGGTCACAAAGAAGCACTGTCGTCCTATTTTATACGTAATTTATCAACCTCGTCCTCTAAATTCTATTTGAGCCTCGGTAAACCTCGGCTCAAATCGAATTTAGTGAACTCGGTTGATAAATTCCGTATAAAATAGAAACTCATGTGAGATCCTCTATTTATTTATTTATTTATTAGTGTTTTTTCATTATGTTTTTGTTTTCACAATGATCCTATAAATATATTATTATTTTTTTCAAATTATGGCCAAAGTTTCTGAAAAATGGCCAAACAAATTAAGAAATGGCTAAAAGAATTTGCTGGCCGGCGCGATCTATTTACTGGCCGGCGCGATCTATCCCTGTTTCTGTCTGGGTTTTTTTTTATTGTGCTCATTCAATGTCTTTGGTTCAATAGACTGGTGCTTTTTTCCAAAACTGCCAACATAGTAACCCACAGATCAGCAACACAAAATCTAATTGGGCTGTTTTCATTTTTTTGTAATGGCGACCGATGGGTACATAATGTCATGCTTTGTCAATTGCCTGACACTTTTTCTAGCCGTAAATTCCGCTTTAATGCACAGAGCGATAAACTATCTTTATCCTCGGGAGGAGAGGTAATCTCCTAATTGTCTTATCTGGGCAGCGATCATGATGCATGAGATCGATTATAGAATTACTCAAATTTCCCTCATATACGGCTGATCACAGAATTACTTAAAGTTTATAAGCGCAGCCGACGAAAAATCGATAGACATGTATAATACGACGAAGTCAAGTATATCTGATCATCAGTGGTCGTGTTGTGTTAGTTTATGCACTTTTATCCATTATTTATAATCTACGGGGTCGATTACATAATATTAAGTTCCTCAGAAAACTCGGAGTATAAACGCCATTTTACGAGAAAGTTTTGTTCTAAAATATCGTATCAGGATTTCCCGCAAAAAAATTTGTCGTTAATTCTAAAATGTCTGATTTCCACTTTCGAAACCGTTCTAGGTATAATTATTATTATTGTTTATTGACCTCCGAGTATGAAGAGCATATATACATATCAGTTACAGAAAGTATGTGGTAACGAGACCATTGTAAGTGGACTATACACCAGCATCTATTTATACAAGGAAGGACATTGTATACATAAATTGGAAAGATGTGTACATTGTACGAAGAGCAAGGTAAAAACGACTATATGAGATAACATTGTAGATGCGGGTGGCAAGGAAGCCAGATCATAGTTGAATATTGTCCACCTGAGAGGCATATTGCATCAAATGTCATGTGAATGTCATCTTTTAACTTCCGGGGCGAATTAGTTGACAACCAACATACAGAAATGCAGCAGTAATTATTTCACCCAAACCTTGGGTGTTTATTTCACACGACTTTCTGGGATAACCTGTGTGTCGACTGAGAACCTGCGTGCCAATTGAGGAGAACACGCGGGGGATTTGTGTAAATGTTAGCCCAAACGACATTTCGAAGTAACGACTGCTTTGTTGTTTATTTCGAGGAATAATACCGCATCATATGAATTCAGCCCAAATATATTGACAGGTGTCAAGGGTCTAACTCTATACTGAGCAATAAAAAACTAATATAATAAATACCGAGTATATTTAATTTAACGCCAATGGGTCGTTTATGTGCGTTTAAGAGTGTATTTATGCCTAAAGCAAAGTGAAATAACGATCTTAAAATGAATTGGCCGGTATATTTTATTAGTTATCAGGGTTACCAGGGTCGTAGTTGCATAAATTACAATATATCTTATTTTTATGCTAAGATAATTGCGTGGTTATATGTTGTAGCTTGATCGGTATCGATCGGTATTGAGGTTAACACAAATCCCATATATGGAAATTCCAAATATGGAAAGTGACTTGCGCATGCGCAAAACAGATACAATGGTCTTCCTAAAAACGAAGCAATGAACGATGGTTAACAACAAACACCGACCCAGTTAAATAACGACATTAGGTGGCGGTGTATTGCGTCTTTAAGAGTGTGTTGATGTCTAAATCATGTGATTAACTAATTAAAAATTAATTCGACTAAATATTTCGATAATTATCAGGTCCGCAGTTCGATCATGAAAATCTTTCTGATTATTGCTCGGTATTTCACACATTTTCTCCGAGTCGAGCCGGGGCTGGAGTACACTTTTTAGTGACCATAAATCTATAGCTTCCGTTTTAGCGAAGACATATTGTCAACTGTTCGCACGTTTATTCTCACGTAAACCGTGTTTATATCAGTTTTATCGTATTTGTTGTTGTGTATTGCATTACTTTGATCAAGTCTGCGCTTGTGTTATTCTCACAAAAGGTAATGGGTGTTTACATTTCACAATTCCGATTGTGGTGTACAGTACCTGAGCCGACTCTCATTTCGCATTACTTTCGTTTTTATCGAAATATAACCGTTTTCTATGGAGATTCCCATGTAAATTTGTTCAACCAAAAAAATTCATAGTTTTGTCAATTTCAAGCTAGTTTAATACTTTATAGCATGGTCAGGGCATAATTTGGCCTATCGAGTAGACGTTCCTTCAGTGTGCACAACAAATATTTGGTCCCAACGAAGCAGGCTAAAAAAAATCCTGAAATTTGTCAATTTTACTTTGAGTGTGAATAAAATATTCATTTAAACTTCCAAAATTGGTTGAAATATGCTCAACAACATTCAGTTGAATGGTGACATTATTTATAGTCACCGACTAACTTCCACGATGAATCAAATTTGTTTTTATTGGTGACAATTATGTCGCGAGTCATAAAATATGGTAGACGTTCCTTCAGTATGCACAACAAATATTTGGTCCCAACAAAGCAGGCTAAAATCCTGAAATTTGTCAATTTTACTTTGAGTGTGAATAAAATATTCATTTAAACTTCAAAAATTGGTTGAAATATGCTCAACAACATTCAGTTGAATGGTCACATTATTTATAGTCACCGACTAACTTCCACGATGAATCAAATTTGTTTTTATTGGTCTCAATTATGTCGCGAGTCATAAAAATGTAAATTTTCTGACGAAAAAAAATTCATTGTTTCGCCAATTTCAAGCTAGTATTAAGCATGGTCAGGGCATTACATAATTATAATGATTAAGATTGCTAAAGAACTGGAATAATGAAATGGGAAAGTTCTACTGACATCTGGTAAGGATTGAGGAGCGGATGCTAGAGGCATATATATATGGATTCTCGCAAAATCAGATGAAATATATGCCCTGGAAATATAGCAAATCGTTTAATGCTTTAGAATTTTGTTTTCGGAGATTTATATATATGTTTAAAGACATGTTATGGACTTTTTCGAGAGCGAGAAATTGATAAGTTAGTGCTCAGGCACTTTTCCAACGTGGGGAATGTTATCATTCTACTAACATCACTGAAAATTTCCAAAAAGATCTACCACACCACTTCATATAGAACATCGTCTGAACTACTCCAAATTGTAAATATTTACATCTTGATTCGGGGCGCAACTATCGGCTGTAATTAAACAAAAATCATTTTGCCATCGAGAGTCATTGCATTTAACTAATATATAAGAATGACGTTGTGTAACATCCATTTGGATTAATATTCGTAACAAATAACTACTTTGAGAAAGATTATTCTTAATTTCTATTTATTTGATCACTCTGCCCGGTGTCTGCCGGAGTGTTTCACATCAGTTTAATCAAACTGCATTTCAAGACCACCAAACAACTTTCCTTTTTAGGGCCACACATCTTCCAAATATGTACTTCTTCCATTTTGCTATCAAAGACCGAAAAATGTCGTTAAACTAGAGATCCAAATACCCCCTAAGGGCCCCTCTATCTTGAGATATTAAAGACCGAAAAATGTCGTTAAACTATAAAGACCGAAAAATGTCGTTAAACTAGAGATCCAAATACCCCCTATATCTTGAGATATTATAAAGACCGAAAAATGTCATTAAACTATTAATTGTTATTGCTGTTGTTTATTAGGGTTATTCTAGCCGCTAGGCCACACACGACGTTGTCAATTTTACAGGTGGAGGAAAGACCACGCAGAGGCTCAATTTCACCGGGAAGTGTAGAAACCACCGACCCCCGGAAAGCAATTGACAAACTTGCCCAGATACACGATTCCGGTCACCCTCCCTATGGTGGGGTTCGAACCAGCTTCGTCCGCGCTGGACGGCCTGGGACGACGTATTTCACCTGGCACTCTACCGACTGGACCACCGGGGGCCCCCATTAAACTGTTAAAGACCGAAAATGTCGTTAAATTGCAAAGACCGAAAAATGTCGTTAAACTAGAGATCAAAACATCCCCACCCCTATTTTTAGCTCAACTTTACTTTGTAAAGTTTGAGCTATTGCCATGCATGCTTTGTCGTCCGTGTGTATGTGTGTACGTAAGGCGTCAACAATGCAGGCTACAGGTCGTACCTTTGGTCGGATCATTATGAAATTTGTCATAGCTGTTGACATCTATGGGAGGCCAAATTCACATTTAATAATCAATTGCGCTTAAGCGCAATCAATTGCGCTTAAGCACAATTAATTGCGCTTAAGCGCAATTCATGGTTATATGTAACAAAACACCCCTGGTGAATAAATAGGTTTCTCCATAACTTAGCATTAATTCCTACTGACATGTCACTTCTTGGTTTCATTGGTTTGGATGGGTAGGGAGCTAGCCCAACTTCTTTATCAAAATGGCTGACTCGCAATAGTATCACCTTCTGTTTTAGTTGGAGCGATTCGTGATAGCATTATATTATCTTCGGTATATATTAGTTGGGGCTACTTGCAATAGCATTACTTTCTGTATTAGTCGGGGCGACATTGATTTTCTTCAATTTTCGAGTATACAGGCACACCATATGAGGGAAGCAAGCCCTCGGTGACACCACATTCACACTATATGATCATGGAAATACTATAGATTTGTGCAAGAGCTGCTGATTTAATAAGAAAAAACTAGAGCTTCAGGACTGAGACCAAAGCTCCAGTAATTACACACCATTTTTTGGACAGGGATGCTGATAATATGAAAATAGGGTTTTTTCCCCCTGATTTAACTCAATAAGTAAACCATACAGTAATGCTCTAATTAATCGACTCCTTAACCACAGCAGAATTATGGATAACTTTTCAGGATTTAGTCGGAAATATGGCTTGTTGCCATTCATCGGAAAGCTCTCGAGAGCTTTTCGATGAATGGCAACAAGCCATATTTCCAACTAAATCCTGAAAAGTTACCCATAATTCTGCTGTGGTTAAGAAGTCGATTAAATAGAGCATTACTGTATGAGGTAAGAAAGCCCTCATGCAGTGACAACGCATGCATGTATAGGATATTACCATAGTAAAGGCTAAAATCTGTGCAAAAATACATTAAAAACATCATACAAAACATTACTAGAGTTCCGGGAAGGCGACATCAATTCTTTGGATAGAGCGATGCTGATAATATGTAATTAGGGGATTCTCCTTGTTGAACACATACTCACAGTTTGACTGTTGAGTACAGGTCAAAATTAGCCCAATGCTCATCTTGTGTTGCTAGGTGATACACCAGGTCATGCTAATAGTTTATGGGTAGGTTAGATAGTAGTCACAATTGCGCTTAAGCGCAATTGATTGCGCTTAAGCGCAATTGATTGCGCTTAAGTGCAATTAATTGCGATTAAGCGTAAATACCCTATTTGCACAATATGTGGTATTAGCGCTTAAGCGCAATTCATTATTAAATGTGAATTTGGCCTCCCATAGACATCAACATTTAGACTAGAATAATTAATTTTGGGATCATTCGGGAAAAAAAACATGGCCGCCAGTGGCCATCTTGGATTTCAAAATTCAATCCATTAGCACGGGCTGCAGGTCGTACTGTTTGTCTGATCATCATGAAATTTGTCAAGAATGTTAATAATGACATGTAGATGGGAACGAGTTATTTTGGGGTCATTCGGCCAAAAAACATGGCCGCCAGCAGCCATTTTGGATTTTACTCTTTGTATGACTAAATCTTTAGCACGGGCTACGGGTCGTACCTTTAGTCTGATCATCATAAAATTTGTCATGGCTGTTGAAATTGGAATTTAGATGGGAACGAGTCATTTTGGGGTCATTCTGACAAAAAACATGGCCGCCAGTGGCCATCTTGGATTTAAAAATTTAATCCATTAGCACGGGCCACAGGTTGTACTGTTTGTCTGATCATCATGAAATTTGTCATGGATGATAATATTGACATTTAGATGGGAATGAGTAATTTTGGGGTTATTCGGCCAAAAAACATGGCCGCCAGCAGCCATCTTGGATTTTACTCTTTGTATGCCTAAATTCTTTAGCACGGGCTGCCGGTCGTACCTTCAGCCTGATCAACATAAAATTTGTCATGGATATTAACAATGACATGTAGATGGGAACGAGTAATTTTGGGGTCATTCGACCCAAAAACATGGCCGCCAGCAGCCATCTTGGATTTTACTCTTTGTATGACTAAATTCTTTAGCACGGGCTACAGGTCATACTTTTAGTCTGATCATCATAAAATTTGTCAAAAATGTTAATAATGACATGTAGATGGGAACGAGTCATTTTGGGGTTATTCGGTCAATAAACATGGCCGCCAGCAGCCATCTTGGATTTTACTCTTTGTATGACTAAATCCTTTAGCACAGGCTACAGGTCGTACCTTTAGTCTGATCATCATAAAATTTGCCATGGCTGTTGAAATTGGAATGTAGATGGGAACGAGTCATTTTGGGGTCATTCAGACAAAAAACATGGCCGCCAGTGGCCATCTTGGATTTCAAAATTTAATCCATTAGCACTGTCCACAGGTCGTACTGTTCGTCTGATCATCATGAAACTTGTCATGGATGATAATATTGACATGTAGATGGGAACGAGTAATTTTGGGGTTATTCGGCCAAAAAACATGGCCGCCGGCAGCCATCTTGGATTTTACTCTTTGTATGACTAAATTCTTTAGAACGGGCTACAGGTCGTACTTTCAGTCTGATCATCATAAAATTTGTCAAGAATGTTAATAATGACATGTAGATGGGAACGAGTCATTTTGGGATCATTTGACCCAAAAACATGGCAGCCATCTTGGATTTTACTCTTTGTATGACTAAATTCTTGATCACAGGCTACAGGTCGTACTTTTAGTCTGATCATCATAAAATTTGTCAAGAATGTTAATAATGACATGTAGATGGGAACGAGTCATTATTGGGTCATTCGGCCAAAAAACATGGCCGCCAGCAGCCATCTTGGATTTTATTCTTTGTATGACTAAATCCTTTAGCACGGGCTACAGGTCGTACCTTTAGTCTGATCATCATTAAATTTTTCATGGCTGTTGAAATTGGAATGTAGATGAGAATGAGTCATTTTGGGGACATTCCGACAAAAAAAACATGGCTGCCAGCGGCCATCTTGGATTTCCAAATTCAATTCTAAATCTTTCCATTCATTGCTCATCACACAAATTTAACTTCTTCTCAAAGTTGAGCTACAGTGTCATTGACACTTTCATTTGAGACATTAAAGAACGAAATATCTCGTTACACCATTAATCATCATTAATACATAATTTGTGTTTATGAAAGTCTGGTACAGAGCAGTTTGTTTCCAGTACATATTCATTGGAACGTAAACAATTATTCTCTGACAGAAATCATTTTAATATTGCCTTTCGTAACTGGTTTCCGCGACTCACATATCTCTCACTGCTTAATACTTATAATTAAAACAAATGTTCTGTGTTTTGTGTCACTTCTTAATAGCATTCTGTATTCTGCTATTGAAAAGAAAAACAGTTGTAGTATACCTTAAAGGTATGAAGGCCTTTGGTGGGTATCATGTGAACATATTTCCACCTGTCAAAAACCGCTACAAACGAAATAATATTCAAATATAGACAGACTTTGTTAATATACAAATGAGAAATATCTCATAAACATTATGTTATAGTCGTAAATGTACCGACTGTTATCAGGTCAGGCACATCCTGAATTCCACTATTATAGCGATATTCCACTATTATAGTGGTATTTGACCATTACTGTTTTGTTAATTTGATAAAAGAGGGATAATCCAAAATCATATTTCCCACAAATATTATTCAAAATCAGATCGCACTAACTCGATACCATGCATATAGTTTGTCCATGATAATTATTAATCGCGACGGCACACGACAAGCAACTCAATTAGCATGTAATTAGTTTAAATATTGTTATGAAGGAGCGATTGAGATCATCCTGCTATTGTCATTTAGAACGGTATATATTAGTAATAGTATAATATTATCGAATATCAAAGCTGGCGCAAAAGATTGCAGAACGAATTTTGTCGGAAGACTGTTCATTCGCTGCGATATTGATATGAGTGACATTTGGCTGTGCACTGGTATGTGCCGTCTTCTATTCCCGACGCAAATAAAGGAAACATGAATATGTTATAGTCAAATATCACTATAATAGTGGCATTTGGCTATAGTAGTTGAATTCAGGATGTGCCTGACCTGGTTATGTAAACAAAGCATAAAAAGTTACTTTCCTGGTGTTTCTTTATATTATGATGGTAAACATAAAGAGCGTTCTTTGTTGCTCAATTCCTTATTTGAAATAATAAAGAGCGTTTATACCATTTGTGTGTGATTAGCCAGTAGCATTATGCTGCCTTCTATAACACAATCACTCTTGTTTAGGTAAAATTTAGTAGGTCTTTATGTAAGCATGATGTTTAAGGGATAGTGATCGTATATTTGAACCAAAATGTATGCGTTTTAATATTTATCTGTTTACGGTGTTTGGAACAAATATTTTCGACAACTAAACCCTCTCGTCCCTTTAATATAATTAATATAACATCCCTCATCCAATAATCTCCAAATTGCATATCTAATCTACACGTCACACCGCCCCTCATCATTTGCCAATTGTACACCCTTTTTTGCTGCAACTGCTCAATTTCTTTAAAAATTATTGAAAAAATGGCCCTCCGGCCTGCGACATTTACCTCTGATTTTTTTTTTCGATCATCGGTCCACACCAAAATTGAGCACACGTCCCTATATAATATACCTATTTAAACCGAGTATACACGGTGGTGTAATAGAACAACCATTAATTTAACCGTAACCATAGCATATTTCCACGTATACGTGTACGTTTTCACGACAAATCCCCGCTGATCTGTTATTAATGAACCAAACAATTAAATGTCAACACACTTTGGCCCGCCAATGCTACAGTGTATAAACGTAACGGGGCAAATATGCATATTATATTGACAGCTAACGAGAACATTCATCACCAACAATCTGCTCACCCCTTTCAGTCCATACGATAGGCACTAAACGATTTGTTACTTCTAATTACCCGTACTTAATTACACTACTTGCGTATTAATAAAGTACGACCCCCCCCCCCCCCCCCCAATCACAACTAAAGTTGAAACATGGGATTTAGAACATTAATATTCACTCTTACACAGTTCCACATTCAAGGTGTGTCTTGTGTAATCGTATGTCAGTTGTAACGTTGTGAAACCGCAACCGAACTGAATTATTCTATTGCTAAATAGTTCATGGGTGACCTGATGCATGCATCTTAGTTTTCTTGTGTTTGGATTGTTTTGAAGAGGAATGACCAGATGGTGTTTCCTCCTTGTCCTCCTGAGCAACAGAGACTAATCGAAAACGCGAAATCGTCAAAACTAAATGGCGTATCTCACGACTTAATCATGTTTACTTCTAAAATGTCGGTTAAACCCATAAAATCGAGATTTTTCTCATCAAATATATGAGAGATATGAATATGAAATTTTATGTAAAGGATTATCATGCACAGTTATTGGCAGATATCCATTATATCTCCAGATATATAACTATAAAAAGGGGGCATAATGTTTTTGCACCTGTCTGCACATGTCCGTGTGTCTATAGTCGTGCATGCGTCCGCCCGTCCGATGTCTGCATGTCATAACTTGAACAATAGTGGTCGGATCTCAATGAAATTTGGTATGGATGTTCACTAATATGAGGACAATAAATAAATCGTTTTGTTCGGATTTTCCAAACTAGAATTATTCATCTTTGTATCTGGAAATGTTGGCTTTTTGGTCCGTCCGATGTTTGTTCAGGCCATAACATGAACAATAATGTTCGGATCTCAATGAAATTTGGTATGGATATTCACCACTATGGTGTGTGTAATCGTTTTTCGTTCCATAGTTATTCATCTTTGTTTTGATTATATGAAAATGCTGATTATATCAGTATATCAATCATAGTTTATAGATATATGCCCACACTATAGGTGATATGACACAAGGGGGTTATGCATCTGACGACAGTCCATCTCTTGTTTGTGCCTATGTAAAGTTTGATTTTTGGAAGATACGACATTTTTGGAAGCCTATAATTATACCGACATTATATGTATATATATATCTATATGGTGACCACGAATGAGTAACACCAACATCATGGCCATCTTTACCAGACTCGTTTCTCTCATTTAATAACATATTTAATGAATGAATGAATGTTTATTGGATAATGTATAAACACTGGACAAACATAAAAAATATAGTGCGATGTACATACAAAATCCGGGCGATGACGTGACCTAACTGGCCGTCTTCCCGTCGCCGCCCAGGCATCAATAGTAAGGCAAGTTGACTACACTGCTACTCCTAACGGGCTTAACGATGCATCTTCACTTCTCTTAACGTGTGTGGGTGATTTAAGATGATTATTTACTACAGAATACTAGTATATAGTTATATACGATTGTTTGATTGAGTTGAGGAGTCGACATGGTAAAACAATTCTTAACTGAATAATTCTCAACTGAACAAAGCCCATGGTTTAGACCCCGGAAGCTCCTGGCACGACAGTAACCCAGAGCGGCCGTCCCAGGGAAACATCGCGACCTGAACCTCCAGGAGTCCACCTGAGTGTCATGCATACACATATACATATACATACATATATATATATATATATATACACACATATACATACATATACATACATATATACACACATACGCGCACACACATGCATATACATATACAAACAGTCACACATATATGAGATTAATTCTTAAATTAATAATTAAAATTACCATCGGTCAATGTGTAATTAAACAATATATTAATAATGTTCGTTGCATGTTAATAAAGACTAAGATTGTTTACAGTCTGGACAATACAGGTTGCAACAGCGAACAGATGCAGCATATTCATCTAATAGGGTATACTTTATGAGCTTCTTAAATGTTAACCTCGGAGTGCAAGCCTTAATAGGTGTAGATAGTTTATTCCATAGTGTAGGAAATTGGTGAAGTGGTAACTTGGCACTGAAGTTTGTTCTAGGAGTATGATGTTCAATATCACGAGTTTGTCTCGTTAGGGCATGTTTTTTCCGTCTAGGTTTTCGCAAAAAATCTGATAGTGACTTCGGTAAGACTTCATATTTCCAATCATAGACAAAAATTAAGGATTTAATAGTATATAGATCTTGAACTTTTGGGATATCTGATCGTTTGAAAAGGGGGTCAGTATGTGAGTTATACTTGGCATTACAAATCATGCGGATAGCTTTCTTTTGTAGTTTAAAGATCTTTCCTATGTGGGACGAGTTGCCCCATATTTCTATTCCATAAGAAATGTGACTGTGAATCAGGGCGTAATATAGTGTTTTTAATATTTGGATTGGTAGGAACTTTTTGGCTCTACATAAGGCATGTATAACTTTGTTAACTTTTTTACAAATGTAATTAATGTGATAATCAAAGTTTAAATTTTCATCTACATATATTCCTAAAAATTTAATGGCTGGTTCGTTATTTAGTGATGGTGTTGGAAAAATTATTTCATTGTTGATGGATAATCGTTTATTACCGAAAGCGTGTCTGTTAGTGGCATTAAAAAGCATATATTTAGTTTTAGAGGCATTAATAACGAGTTTATTTGCCGTGCACCAGTTAAAGACTTTATCAAGCTCAATATTTGCATCATCAATCAGTTTATCTACTTTATTGTTAGAGGAGTATAACGTTGTGTCATCAGCAAATGATAGTAAATTAAAGTTTGTTGATTTCGGAATGTCATTTACATATAACAAAAAAAGGACAGGGCCGAGTATAGATCCTTGGGGGACACCGGTTTTTACATTTGCGAAATCTGATCTAACACCAGAGTGTTCAACAAACTGTTTCCGATTTGTTAAGTAGCTTTTGAAGAAATCATTGGCCAGGCCTCTAATTCCATAGTGGTTTAATTTTTTCAGAAGTATGTCATGATCTAGAGTGTCAAAGGCTTTGGATAAATCTATAAATATAGCCAGTGTTGTGTCTTTTGTTTTTTTGTCGTTCATTTCCCCAATATAATTAAGGAGTTTTAACACAGGGTGGGACGTCGAATGATTTTTTCTAAAGCCAAACTGATGTCTGTTTAGTATCTCCTTTTTATCTAAGTAATCAGATAATCTTCTACATGTGACTTTTTCAAGGAGTTTAGAAAACACGGGTAGAAGGGAGATTGGTCTGTAATTTTCCACAAATTTTTTGTCTCCTGATTTATGAATAGGAAATATTCTTGCAATTTTCATCAAGTCGGGCACTTTACCTTTACTAAATGACAAATTTATAATATGTGACATTGGTTCAGATATAAGAGGGCATATTATTTTAAGTAATTTCAAAGAATACCCTTCGTGGTCCAAACTAGTTTTATTTTTGAATCCATGAGATATTGCAATAAGTTCAATTGGATTTGTTGGGAATAAGAACATACTACTTGAGACTGGATTTGTAAGGTATTCATTGAATTTCTGTCTTGCTTTTATATTAGTTAGTTTGTTGAGAGTTATTGATGGCACGTCTGTAAAGTAGGTGTTCAGCTTATTTGCAATTTTTTCTGGGTCCCTACATTCAATTCCGTCAATTAAAATTACTGGAGGCATGCCATCTTTTATTTTTCTCCTGAAAATTGCAGTATTCATGATTTCCCATGTCCGTTTCAAATCATTTTTGCTTTCTGAAAAAGCTTGGTCATAGTACAGTTTTTTACTAGTTCGAATGGCTTTATTATAGATTTTGCTGAATGTTTTGTATTTTTCCTTGTTTTGTGGGGATGGATGTTTAATTTTTTTATGCAGTAATTTATGTTTATTGATAGAGGATGTTACAAGTCCTTTGGTCATCCACGGATTTATTTTAATGAATTTACTTCTAACTTTCTCGCGTCGCGGCGGAAATGATTTTTCAAATGCAGATTTAAAAATATTCTCAAATTTGTTGTAAGCATCATCTGGGCAGGTAGATTCGGTTACTGATGAAAAACTGCAGGATGAGAGTAAATATTTGAATCGCTCGGTGTTATTTTCGTTAAAATTTCGCCGTATTATGAGATCTGATCCGGTTTTAGATTTACACTTTTGATGGCTATATTCACAATAGAAGACACCAAAATGATCACTCACATCGGTGACAATTACTCCCGATAAATATTTTGTCATGCTATTCACAAGGATATGATCGATCAACGTAGCCGAGAAGTCAGTTATCCGAGTTGCGATTGTAATAGCAGGCAGGAAACCTTGGGTGGACATGTTATCAAGAAATGTTTCAGTTTTAGTATGCATATGGTACTTTAAAAGGTCAATATTTAAATCGCCTAATATATAGGCTAGTTTCCCTTCTTTGTTGATTTTCCGTGTCAGTTCATCAATTTTCTTGATAAATGTGTTCAGATTAGCTCTTGGAGGAGTATTTGGTCTATAAATTACACCTACTATGTAAGACTTTTTATGAGGCGGGTGAACCTCGATAAATATCGATTCAAAAACATGTGGGGAAAAAATAGTAAGATCGTCTCTAATATCGAAAGTTATGTTATCTTTGATATAGCAGCCAACTCCGCCGTGACAATCATCATTTTCTGGTCTAACCTTTGTGATTAATTTATATCCTGGTAGCTCATAAGTTGATTGTTCGGGGTGCCTAAAGATCTCACTCAGACCAATGATATCAAATGAGTTTAATTTGGTTTGTAAATTATATATAAGATTAGAAAAAGAATCCCAGTGGGCTGCCAAACTCTGACAGTTTAGGTGGAACAAGCTCAAACTAAAAATGTCGTGGTTAAATACATCATTGAATTCACTTGGAGAGTAATATTTACAATTATTATCATTTATGGAATTTTGATTTTCATAAGTATCATTGTCATCAACGTCCATGTCTTCCTCAGATCTGTTTAAAGAATCACCCATTAGGATATATTCGAAAACGGAAGGCCGGTGAAATAGTTTGTGTATATGTTGAGAATAAAAGTAGCAAACTTATACCAAATGGAAGCAAGATAAGCAGATTAATAGAATTAGCAGTGTAGTCATAAACAACATGGCAGAATACATATATATAACAAAAAATGAGAGCGGTAGCTCTCGATGACAACATAATAATAATTCCCCGTTTAACTCCCCAATCAAGATATTGGTGCACTAATTTCCACATCTCAACGCAATTGGAATACCAATATATGCCTGATGTGTTCCACGCGAGATAACTCTATGTTAATTGATGAATCACTATTACATCAAGGAATAGATCAAAGTGTGATAACTCTATTTATCTGGATAAAAATGTTAAAAATGTTGACATGCTAAATTTGCAGATGACAAGTTGGTTATGGTTATCATGCCACCAGAACTTGTACCTTGCAATCGGTGGTCCACATAGTATACTATAAAATGTTATATACATGTGTATATAGGCAACATGCACCAGTTACTGATAATTTGAGGTTGAGCTGCCTTAACATGCAATTAGGTTATATAAATAGTAGAACTTGGGTATGGAGATTTTCAAAATATTAAAGGGGATTACCAATATCATAATAGTAAATCAGTGTAACTCATTCATTAATTTTGGCTTAAATTGATTATATGTGAAAAATTATCCCAACTATTTACCACATGTACCAGCGAATATATGTAATTTAAGGCTGCTCTGCATTAAAAGGGCACTGCACACCAAGTCCGGCCATTCATGGGACCATCCACCCACACCCAACAGGAACAAATGCAATGACTGAATAAGCCCCAGCCACGAACCAGCGCGAAACACACCCATGCACTCCACGACCGATGCAAACAACATGGTAATCACAATGAAAATGAATTCAAGACTGAAGTCACAAACTCACCCCCACCACAACCACCATGCCACTCGCACCACCCACAGAGGACACGAGTGCCCCCCACACCAATTCACGGCCAAACCTCACCCACCCATCGCACAAACCCTGAATGGTATAAAAGAGGAAGGCTCCACAAAGGACCGGACCCAGAGTACTGTAGCCCTCATACTGGCAGAAAGGTTATATAAACAACAGACACTTGAGTCTGGAAGCTGTAGACAATACATTGAAAGGAATCTGTAAACAATACATTGAAAGGGGTGGTTATCATGATAGTAAATCATAGTTGAATGACAGGAATTTCATCTGTCCAGATGATCAGATAACTATTGTGTGATTTTATTGCCTAATATCTAATTATTCCTGTCACAAAGTCGATAAATGCTTGATTAAATCAAACGTCCATCAACTCTATGGCAAGAACAACACTAATATAAATCAGAGTAAGTGGATAATCCTACACTTGTTTAATTATGGATACTGTATCTGGTGATATATGAAATGATTTTCTATAATATGCCTATCCGTCAAATGTATAGAGCATAGTTTCATAAGTTAAAATATGGATACTGTATCTGATAATATATGAAATGACATCTTATAGGTTGCCTTATGGCAATTTTATTGGGCGTAGTTTCATATTAAAGTTAAAACATGTAACTTATGTTTTGGAATGATAATGGCACACAATGCCTTACTAGTACATGTAATCCATATAATATGGTTTACGGTGTTAGGAGTAATTATCAAACAAAGAATAGCTATGCTCAGCAAATAACTTAGATACTATATCTTTCATAAAGTTTGACTCAATATACATGTATATAGCCATTACTGCTAGAGTGTATAGGATGCCAATCTGGCAGTTATATCGAGCATAGTTTCATAAGTTAAAATATGTTTTCGACTGATAATGGCACAAAATGCCATACATGTATGTAATCCATATACATGTAATATTATGTACGGTGTTGTGATTGAGTATCACACAAGGAATGGCAATGATTTATATCAAATAACTTAAATACAATATCTTTCATAAAGTTTGAATCAATATACATGTGTGTACATGTACTAGTAATTTAGCTACCATGCAGCTACCACTGCCAGAACGTACAACTCTAAACTTAAAATAATAAGCAGTGAGATCACAGATAACTGTAAATATCCATTATTGGAATGCAACAGATTCACCGAACACCTATTGTCTAAAGATTCTCCATTTCTCAGAGTTGTTCGAACGTACTTCCAGCTTGAGAAGAGTGCCATCAAGTCTTATTCTGGTTTTTAGTTTCTTTGATTTCCTGATTTCGAATGCCTTTGTGGCCAGTTTACCCCTTTCTCGTTTTAGATCCGGAGGGAGGTTTGTGCGAACTGTCTTCTTGGTTTTATGGATCGGACATGTGTCATCCTGAATAGCTGTAAGAATTGCCTGTTTGTCTCTATCCCTACCACAGACTATAATGATGGGATCTGGTGATGGTGTTGATCCATCTCTTTGCTGTCTCGGGCTACGGGAGGGCAGTCTATGACAATTTATCAATCTCTCGGTTATTGCAGCTGCCAGTTGTGCATTCATGTTTAGATCTTTGGTCATGAAAGTTTCAACAACTACATAAGAGTCCTTATTAGGCTCAACAGGAATCCCATAGAGAAGTAGGTCGTACTTGCGGTCATGTATTTCTGATTTGGTAAAATCAACTGTAAACTTGTTAATTTTTTCTTCCAATTGCTGATATGTGGTAGGCAGGATATCATTTTCAATTAGATCAACACTTTTCTTCAGGTGCTCTATATCATTTTTGTTCTCAGAGACATCTGTTTGAATTGAAGAAATTTTAATGTTTATGGTTGAAATTTCAGATCTCATCGACCCAATGTCATCCTTTAATGTCTTGAAATTATTGTCCATATCAACTTTCATTTCTCGCATGAGGTTTATTACGTCGCCGATGGAATGTTGTTGGTCCACAGCCATCTTAAGCAGTGATTTTGAGATATATATAAATATTGTCCAAAACAAAGACAAAGTTCCGGTACACCGAAATTAGGAAACAATAACACACGCAGTGAAATTATAAGGTCTAAAGATGGAGTGTGCACATCTAATAAGTAGTAGTGGCATCAGGACACATCATCGTATATATAATAAGTTCTTGTTTTTTGTTTACATGCTGTTTTGAGGAGGAAAACTACGAAATTAATTTCTTTATTTTTTCCAACGTGTCATCACGTACACCGGAAGTTGTCGAATGTACATATAAACTAACGGGCTTGTAATTTAGCCACGCCCCAGCGAAGCTCTTGTTATTTTATGAGTAGGTCCCAGAAATTCCATACCTGCCAGTGTCTACCCAAGAATTAACATCATACACCAATATAGGAAATGTGTATATATTCCATTATTCATACCATTTAAAGCACCATGAAAATAATATTAGCTGACAATGGTATCACGGGGATAATTGCAGGTTAAACACAACAATGAAAACCTGTTAGAACTAATGAAATTGCAAATTATAACTCATCAGAAGCTGAACAC
Source organism: Siphonodentalium dalli (assembly GCA_032622095.1). Lineage (NCBI taxonomy): Eukaryota > Metazoa > Mollusca > Scaphopoda > Gadilida > Siphonodentaliidae > Siphonodentalium > Siphonodentalium dalli. The sequence continues at coordinate 203,155,869 of CP136062.1, forward strand.
AACCCCATGTAAATGTGCGATAAAAGAACAAATATTGGGTAACTATTGAAACTGGGAGCCCTAAATACTAGTCTTGACTAATGCTCTAATTTGATCCATTATATAAACCTGAACATTTATATCCATTTTAGTAGTCATAATTTGTCTTTAAACATGAATTTGGAATTTTAATTTACATGGCACTTGGAAAAAGCTGCTGTAAGAGTTCAGACCCACCCGGCACCTTGTTTCCTGGAATTTGTGTGAGAGACCCCCCCCCCCCCCCTCCCGCGTATGATGTTGCCTTTTTTTGCCAAAATATCTGACTGAAAAGGTCCCCTTTTCTGGAAGATGTGCATGCTCCCCCCCCCCTTCCGGTGCCATGGTCACCCCTGATTATATCGATTTCATGTGCAGGGTCTTGTATTACATCCTTCTACTGCATCTGTGATCCTGGTCTAAAATGAGTCATAGATGTATACATCCATGGTGATTTATATCCATCAAATGAAATATGTGTAAGGTCACAAACCTGGCACTCTGCATAAACTGACAACCACATAACCGCGTGTGCATGCATTGAGCTATTTCGCCCACGGTATATATATATAGACATATGTTCCATAATATCTCACAATATGAACTGGTGGCGTAACCGTACTACAGGCTTACGCGTACTCCGGGTGCACAGGGGTACACGTATATTAATTCCAACACAGGAAGCACAAACACCAGGGTATAACTCCAAATATCGGCAGCGCCGTCGGCCGGCCAAACTCCTTAACATATCAGGGAACATTAGACGAGAACAAGATGATGTCATCATTGACTCTGCACATGCACCGACTTATCATACCGCATGTACATGTATAAATATACATACACGGGCACTTCGTAACACAGAACACGGAGTTGTTATCAATTTCTCTGATGGATCCCGTATCGCTGGTTTTCTGTTTGTATGTGTAATAGATTACTTTTTTGGCCCGACGGGAATCGGTTCTCATGGAAACTATGCTGCGCTGTCGAGTAATTTATAGAAAATATCGATGAACAACGCGCTTCTATGGTGTACCACTCTCTGTTATCTGTTTTTCCTTGATTTTTGGCCAGTGTTGGTCAACACGTGTCACAATCATATAACCAGTCGTAATATATATGTACTCACGGTGGTGGATCCCGAATAAGAACGATTCCTGTTGAAGAATGTTCACGCTGATGTTAAATTCGCCTATTCCAATGTACAATTAGTAAAACGTGATGCATTTATTTTGTGGTTACAGTGTTACCAACATACTTGCTGCTGGTATGCCCGATCTTAGTATATATACCAGTATATTATGTGTGTGTGTCGATAACAGCAGAACGCCTTCGGCTACCATGCACTCTTACCAATTACGTATCTTCTTAGGCCATACAAATGTTATCTCATTGCGTCTGCAGCGTCTTATCATAAGTAGCTATATTAAAGCGACACACAGCGTGGGTATTATATTATATACATATCCTGCATGAGCTACACCAAAAGTCCGATTTAATGGTCATCAAGCTGATTCCAAATAGATTCCATATTGCCAAATATCCAGGCATGGGTTTTGGATCGGGTGCATGCATGGGGCTCAAGTCCCCTGTCATTGTCTGACTCTTGTCCTGTGCAATTGCAGAAAAATTCCCTTCTGAAAGTTGAACATCTCTTGCTCTTCGATCGGTTCTTCCGCCATTCCTGTATAATTCAGGCGATAGGAATACCCCAATTCATATGACTACATTTGAATTACCAATATAGACGATAATTTTCTGCCATCAATATGGACTTCACTAAGTTCACTAATTTCTATTAGTTGCCTGAATTAGTTATTTCGTTTCGGGGCCAAAATAGGCTTTTTTAGCGACGTGATTCCAGGTTCTCATTCCATAAGCGCAGATTTGTGATCCATGCTCAGTAACGGTAACCAGATTCAAATATCTGAACAAGTTTGTTATTCTGTACAACAGAACTTAATTGGAAAGACGAACTACATTTACAGGCGGAGACCGGGAATTGACGTGAACCCCCGAATGTGATTAATCATCTGACATGTCCACTATCTGTCTTCAAAATGGAATATCATCAAGACTCCCACCCACCCACGATTCAGGGCGTAAACTTCGTAAAGTCTGTTATTGAAGAGTAATGGGACGGGACTCGGTCCAAAACAGCATCAACCCAACCGATATCCAAAGCTTTTGTGGACCAAGAAGACTTGGTCCAGTAAAGTCCACGTAAAAATGGCATACCCTTGTAACTTCCAAGTAAAGGCATGGTGTACCCCATTTTACGTAAAATTATGGTTAAACAGGACACACATGGGTTAAAACCATGTAAATCAGAGCATACTGGTAAAATATTGATGGACTCATGGTGTAACAGATTATACTCTGGTAAAATCCTGGCAAATAGTTATATACTTCAGTAAAAGCCATAAAAGGTCCATGCGAAAAGGACATACCCTTGTAAATTTCAAGTAAAGGCATGGTGTACCCCACTTTAATCTCGTATAATGCTTGTGAAACAGGATACACATGGGTAAAAACCGATGTGAACCCATGTAAATCAGAACGTACTCTGGTAAAGTCATGGTGTAACAGATTATACTCTGGTAAAAAAAAACCTGGTGAAATTGGATATGCTCTGGTACCACCTTTTTAAAATCACTTCTGCTGGGGGAAAAACGTTGTTTAAAATAAAACGTTGTTTAAAGTTTTATATTATTTTTTTTCTGAATATCGCCGTTGTTTAGTCAATATAGATTTCTTCGAGAAAGAAAAAAAGCTCCTTAAAAACGTTGTCAGTTATTTCTAAATATGGTGTTACAACTTACAACCATTGCGCTTTTTCATATGGGTTGGTTCCAGTCAGAGATGGATTTTGTGAATAACTGAGTTCTACAATCTCTAGTATTAATGTTATGTGGCAGCTAACAACACATCATATGATACAATAGTATGAAAGTGATATGAGGATAATTATAGTATGAATCGTAGACTTACTTCTATACTAAAGCCTTTACCCAACAAACCGGCCAAATAAAGCTTCAACAGCCTAAAATATCTTCGGTCTGTCTCAATAGAACCATACAAATATGGATATCATTGGAACCGGCTCCTTGACCACATTGTGATAGTTACAGTTATGCCCTGTGCCAATGCATTCTCTTATATATGCGAGTCGACCATAGGTCGCCTCGCATATATAAGAGAATGCATTGGCCTAAAAAAAATCTTTTTTTAACACTTTTTACCATTTTTTCTTACATTCTTTAACAATTTTATAATTTGTAATGTGTTAAGCCAATGCATTCTCTTATATATGCGAGGCGACCTATGGTCGACTCGCATATATAAGAGAATGCATTGACACAGGGCCCTTCTGTTGGGTAAAGGGTTAAGCCTGGTATGTTGTCCTTGGAGCAGTGCAGTCTTGAAATAAGTCTACACTTACACACTGATCCTACAAAACGTATTTCAACCAGACATGGACAAGAATGTAGGTGGTTGTGTTGTATTAATTATTTGTTTTTATATTTAAATTCAAAATGGAAACAACTCTGCAATGTAGAGTCCAAATCAATCTAAAATTGCTGATACATATGCGCCCATGTTGTTTAATGTTTTGCGTGTAATGGTGATACACTATGATTTTCCAGAGTATAATGTAAGTGTGTTACACCTTGCCTTTACTTTGAATTTATAAAGGTATGTCACCTATATTCAAAAGTAAAATAAATAGAATAAATCTCGCCAATTTCCAAATATTTCGTGTTATTGCAGCTATAAGAGAAAATATAGATATATAAAGAATAATGTTCACAATTGAGGAAAATTCCAATAATTCCAATTTTCGAACCCCCAGATCACATATACCATTTGAAAGAGGAAGCTCCATAGCATTGTATTGTCGACTTGTCCGGTATTATATAATAAACTGTGAACATGTTGTTTGTGTTGCTTTCCGTGCTTAAGTTTCATATGGACTGTACTGCAAAGTCTTTTTTTTCAATGGAAATGTAATAACTCTATATCTTAGTTAGAGTTATGTTGCATTCTGAGAGCGAAACGGGGGAAATGTTTCTATGATTTCAGCTATTTGCTATTACACCTTCGGAGACACAGACGTTCCAAACGGTGATGTATTATAGTAGTTTAGTCATTTGTCATATATTGTTATAAAAACCGTATATATCAAGGCACTATAAACATAATCGGTGACTCGAAAATTAAACGGGCCTTTAACTGTTGGAAATGTCCATCCAGATTGATATCCAACTAATGGCCAATTTAGTCCAAATGTTTGACCGAATAGTATAAACATATGCGACTTTTTATCTAAAAGCAATAAATTTCACACTAAATACTTTGGAACATCAAACTATGAGACCATTTTCAACCTAAATTGGTGTGAAATATCGAACAGATGGTGTTAGGCATGAAATTTCCAACTGTTGAAAATTTTGACCAAAGTTAGGGGGATGAGACAGTTAACCGTCAACCAGCGAATTATGCTGTTCGATGAATTGCGCCTGTTGCCCGTTAACCGTCATTTCCTTACGGCATTTAATTAAGACATATTTTTTTTAATGGCTCGTTTCAGTATAGGGACAATTCATGGAATTATCATCCTCACCCTTGTAAATCATGCGGACGTGAAAATAAATGCCATCTGCAAAAACCAATGAAAAGGGTCCAGTTTTTCTCATGCTTGCTTACTATTTGGTGAATTTTAATAATCAATGCTTGTTTTTTTAGCGAAGGCATAGCGTGTCCCAATGTGTCCAATTTGTGTTTTAGACTGCTCTTCGCATAAATAGTAATGTTAGAAAAACTATCCGACACGATGGCGCTTTCTGACCATCAGCATATATCAGATGGCGGCTGTGTATTGATCTATTTCAAACTGGTTTCTCCTGTGATTTTCCGCTATTAGCCATGGAACTAGGGGGTGGCGGATAAAAAGTGAGATACACAATGTCGACCGAATTAGGTGATGGATATGGTGGGCGTCGAAAATTTTATGGATAAAAATTTCACGGAAGGGTGGGTTTTGTCTCAAAATTCGGAATACAAAAAAATAAACCTTGTGTATAGGTACTTTACCCCCCCCCCCCCCCCTGGAACTACCATGTTGATCGCGGCAGACTGATCTTCATGGAGGTGAACAAAACCAGGCACGGTGGCATCGACTGGCATTATATCGTCACAGGTTGTGGTATCCTATAACTTTGTGTTATTTAACTATTATTTAAAATCCAAAGAAACACAAAGGTAAGTCCTCTATACTCATTATGTCATCGGTGTTTCTATGGCAGTCGGCTCTATCGAGAATTTCGTGGAACATATCCCCTTTTCGTTTATTGCTCATGTACTACCAGGCTTGGGGCAATTACTTGTGAATGTAATTAATTACAATTACAATTACTTCAACATTTTTCAATTACAATTCCCATTACATCTATTTCACAATGTAATTAATTACAATTACTTTGAAATGTAATTCAATTACAATTACAATTACATTCCAATACAGAATTGAAATAGGAACACTATTTATCTATATGATAAATACTTTATTTGATAACAAGACAAAAATTTAACACAAGCAAGATAAGCAAGTGAGTCACTACCATGACTGCCCTATCAGAAAATCGTCCAACGAGAGTGAATGTAATTCTAACAAAAGAGGCATAACTCTATCACTGCGAACATTCAAGATAGCGTGTCTCTTCTCTTAAATTTCTGTACAGATTCGAGGGGGGGGGGGTACACAATAACTATTTTTGTTCCGAGAAATTAGCCAACGGCAGTTTTGTTCTCCAGTTGATTTCTATGACCCGGGATAGAAATATGGTTATTTTAATATTTTTAGAAGATTATAACCTTTTTTATTGGAGCTATATATTGTTAAAGATACGGGCGGCGTTGGCAGTGGGTATGCTGTTAAATTATTCACCTCCGTCAAAAATCCGCCATAAGCAGAAAGAATAGTAAAATATAGACAGACCTTGTTCTTATACCAATCAGAAATATGGCATAAACAGTATGTTATTGTCAAATGTTTTTTTTTCTTTGTTATGTAAACAAAAGCAAAAAACGTTACAAAACCTGCCTTTTGTTTAGATCCGGATATGGTAAACATAAAGAGCGTTATTTGTTTCTGTTTGCCTGATATGGAAATAATAAAGAGCGTTTATATCATTTGCGTGTGATAAACCAATATAATTGAGCTGTGTTATGTAAACAAAAGCAAAACTTCTGTAACACGAGCAGGCTCTTGTTTACGTACACCATCGTACGTCTTGACGGCACTATACTATTTACGTGCTGATTATGTTTGGCATATGCAAATGTGTCATGATCAATATTAGAAATTAACTATATTATGTTTGTTATTATGTATCTATTATATATTTTTGGAAGATCTGTTTGTTTGTGTGTGTGTAATTCGATGAACTCGAAAACGGCCGACCCGATTTCGATGAAACTTGGTATGTGGGGGTATTTTCGGGTCAGGAGTAACATATGCCTATTGATTTTCAGATCCGAGGTCAACTTTTCACGTGCCGAGGTCAAATCTGTTTTTACGCTGTGTTACGGGACTTTCATTTGAGTTCGGTGCTTACAAATCGATTCGAAACAGCGCGAATAATAAAATGCCAGTCATAATAATGACACTGTGAGAATCTTTCGTGTTTCCTCTTTCCAACGATATATAATGCGTATGTGTCCGTTTTAGTTATCTGCCTCAATTATCAAGAAGAAGTGGTACTATCTTCCATCAGGATAAAAAACAATGCGTAACTTCTATGACGTCGTTAGAGGTCATAACGTTAGATCACGTTAACGCTTAACCGGCCGATGCATTTGACTGTTTCAGACGTCTTGGCGATATCTCGGGCACCGATGGTAATTTATCTTTACGTTGAAACTTGATAATTAATGAGCGTGTGTGTATGAGGCGCGTTTATATACTTGAGTGGAAATCAAATCGGGTTAAACTGGCGGATTTTTACGGACGAAATTTGATGCATAGGGTATCTCGGTATCCGCTGGGCCGATTTCCCGGTATCCGCTGGGCCGATTTCCACCATTTTTGGGGTGTTGGTGTTTGACCCCACCCGACATTATATTTAATGCATTCTCTTATATATGCGAGTCGACCATAGGTCGCCTCGCATATATAAGAGAATGCATTGGCCTAAAAAAAATCTTTTTTTAACACTTTTTACCATTTTTTCTTACATTCTTTAACAATTTTATAATTTGTAATGTGTTAAGCCAATGCATTCTCTTATATATGCGAGGCGACCTATGGTCGACTCGCATATATAAGAGAATGCATTGGCACAGGGCCCTTCTGTTGGGTAAAGGGTTAAGCCTGGTATGTTGTCCTTGGAGCAGTGCAGTCTTGAAATAAGTCTACACTTACACACTGATCCTACAAAACGTATTTCAACCAGACATGGAAAAGAATGTAGGTGGTTGTGTTGTATTAATTATTTGTTTTTATATTTAAATTCAAAATGGAAACAACTCTGCAATGTAGAGTCCAAATCAATCTAAAATTGCTGATACATATGCGCCCATGTTGTTTAATGTTTTGCGTGTAATGGTGATACACTATGATTTTCCAGAGTATAATGTAAGTGTGTTACACCTTGCCTTTACTTTGAATTTATAAAGGTATGTCACCTATATTCAAAAGTAAAATAAATAGAATAAATCTCGCCAATTTCCAAATATTTCGTGTTATTGCAGCTATAAGAGAAAATATAGATATATAAAGAATAATGTTCACAATTGAGGAAAATTCCAATAATTCCAAATTTTCGAACCCCCAGATCACATATACCATTTGAAAGAGGAAGCTCCATAGCATTGTATTGTCGACTTGTCCGGTATTATATAATAAACTGTGAACATGTTGTTTGTGTTGCTTTCCGTGCTTAAGTTTCATATGGACTGTACTGCAAAGTCTTTTTTTTTCAATGGAAATGTAATAACTCTATATCTTAGTTAGAGTTATGTTGCATTCTGAGAGCGAAACGGGGGAAATGTTTCTATGATTTCAGCTATTTGGTATTACACCTTCGGAGACACAGACGTTCCAAACGGTGATGTATTATAGTAGTTTAGTCATATGTCATATATTGTTATAAAAACCGTATATCAAGGCACAATAAACATAATCGGTGACTCGAAAATTAACCCTTTACCCAACAAAAGGGCCCTGTGCCAATGCATTCTCTTATACATGCGAGTCGACCATAGGTCGCCTCGCATATATAAGAGAATGCATTGGCTTAACACATTAAAAATTATAAAATTGTTAAAGAATGTAAGAAAAAATGGTAAAAAGTGTTAAAAAAAGATTTGTTTAGGCCAATGCATTCTCTTATATATGCGAGGCGACCTATGGTCGACTCGCATATATAAGAGAATGCATTGGCACAGGGCATAACTGTAACTATCACAATGTGGTCAAGGAGCCGGTTCCAATGATATCCATATTTGTATGGTTCTATTGAGACAGACCGAAGATATTTTAGGCTGTTGAAGCTTTATTTGGCCGGTTTTGGCCGGTTTGTTGGGTAAAGGGTTAAACGGGCCTTTAACTGTTGGAAATGTCCATCCAGATTGATATCCAACTAATGGTCAATTTAGTCCAAATGTTTGACCGAATAGTATAAACATATGCGACTTTTTATCTAAAAGCAATAAATTTCACACTAAATACTTTGGAACAAACATCAAACTATGAGACCATTTTCAACCTAAATTGGTGTGAAATATCGAACAGATGGTGTTAGGCATGAAATTTCCAACTGTTGAAAATTTTGACCAAAGTTAGGGGGATGAGACAGTTAACCGTCAACCAGCGAATTATGCTGTTCGATGAATTGCGCCTGTTGCCCGTTAACCGTCATTTCCTTACGGCATTTAATTAAGACATATTTTTTTTAATGGCTCGTTTCAGTATAGGATAATTCATGGAATTATCATTCTCACCCTTGTAAATCATGCGGACGTAAAAAAAAAATGCCATCTGCAAAAACCAATGAAAAGGGTCCAGTTTTTCTCATGCTTGCTTACTATTTGGTGAATTTTAATAATCAATGCTTGTTTTTTTTAGCGAAGGCATAGCGTGTCCCAATGTGTCCAATTTGTGTTTTAAACTGCTCTTCGCATAAATAGTAATGTTAGAAAAACTATCCGACACGATGGCGCTTTCTGACCATCAGCATAATATCAGATGGCGGCTGTGTATTGATCTATTTCAAACTGTTTTCTCCTGTGATTTTCCGCTATTAGCCCTGGAACTAGGGGGTGGCGGATAAAAAGTGAGATACACAATGTCCCCCGATGGGCGGGTGTCCGAAGGCCAACACAAGTATTCTCCTAGATCGTGCAATTATTATCGATATACGGACGCTTAAATGGACCGAATTAGGTGATGGATATGGTGGGCGTCGTAAATGTTATGGATACAAATTTCACGGAAGGGTGGGTTTTGTCTCAAAATTCGGAATACAACAAAATAAACCTTGTGTATAGGCACTTTAACCCCCCCCCCCCAAACCCCCTGCTGGAAATACCATGTTGATCGTGGCAGACTCTTCATGGAGGTGAACAAAACCAGGCACGGTGGCATCGACTGGCATTATATCGTCACAGGTTGTGGTATCCTATAACTTTGAGTTATTTAACTATTATTTAAAATCCAAAGAAACACAAAGGTAAGTCCTCTATACTCATTATGCCATCGGTGTTTCTATGGCAATCGGCTCTATCGAGAATTTCGTGGAACATATCCCTTTTTCGTTTATTGCTCACTAGTAGTGAGTCACTACCCTGACTGCCCTATCATAAAATCGTCCAACGAGAGTGAATGTAATTATAACAAAAGAGGCATAACTCTATCACTGCGAATATTCAAGATGGCGTGTCTCTTCTCTTAAATTTCTGTACAGATTCGGGGGGGGGGGGGGGGGGGGGGGGGGGGTACACAATAACGATTTTTGTTTCCGAGAAATTAGCCAACGGCAGTTTTTGTTCTCCAGTTTATTTCTATGACCCGGGATAGAAATATGGTTATTTTAATATTTTTAGAAGATTATAACCTTTTTTTATTGGAGCTATATATTGTTAAAGATACGGGCGGCGTTGACAGTCGGTATGCTGTTAAATTATTCACCTCCGTCAAAAATCCGCCATAAGCAGAAAGAATAGTAAAATATAGACATACTTTGTTCTTATACCAATCAGAAATATGGCATAAACAGTATGTTATTGTCAAATGTTTTTTTTTTCTTTGTTAAGTAAACAAAAGCAAAAAACGTTACAGAACCTGCCTTTTGTATAGATCCGGATATGGTAAACATAAAGAGCGTAATTGTTACCGTTTTCCTGATATGGGAAATAATAAAGAGCGTTTATATCATTTGCGTGTGATAAACCAATAGAATTGAGCTGTGTTATGTAAACAAAAGCAAAACTTCTGTAACACGAGCAGGCTCTTGTTTACGTACACCATCGTACGTCTTGACGACAATATACTATTTACGCGCTGATTATGTTTGGCATATGAACAAAACTATATATATTTTAATATTCCTTCTGTTGATGGCGATTTGAACAAATATGAATATTTCTGCAACGAACACCGCCCGTGGCTTTAAAGTGATGTGAAACACTCCGGTAGGGTGACCAAATAGAAATGGAGGATAATCTTGCTCAAAGTAGTTATTTTTACAAATATTAAATCAAACTGACAACACACACCGTCATTATTATATTAATTAAACTCAGTGACTCTCGATGGCGAACTCGTTTTCGTTTCTTTATCGCCGATAGTTGCGTCCCGAATCGAGAAGTAAATATTTACAATTGAGCGTAGTTCAGATAATGTTTTTTGTATGGAGTGGTGCGGTCGATTTGCTTGAGATTTTCGGCGATGTAGTAGAATGCTACATCCCGCCAGTTGGCATATAGTACAGCGACCAAACGCCAAAAGTGGTCGGGTACCCCTACCCACGGTAGAACAAGTTAAAACCAACTTTTTAAAAGGAGAAATATATACTGTAGACGAAAATGATAGTGAAAATAACGGAATTGGTGGTGGCTATTCTCAAATCGACGATGAACGATACCCACCAGTGACTTTTCCCAGAAATTAACGATTTTGGTAAAGTGAGCCCTGCGGCTATGTCCTAAGTTATTAGCCCACATTGTAGGCGTTAAAATGACTACAGCATACCATATATGTACCTGATATGCAAGAAGTGTTGGTTAATTTTGATTTTCGTGCCATTTGGAGCCGAAACATTTATTTTTTGTTGAAAAATCGCTCTTTTTCAAAAATATTATATATTTCGAACATTATCATTCAAACGGATATTGCAATAATATTGAAATATTTAGTCCATATGGTGTAGTAGTTATCTGACAAGCATATGAAGAAAGAAGTTAACAAAAATTTTGAACGGTTTGCGAGATATTGGATTTTATCTACCCCTCCCCCAAACACGTTTTTGGTCGAAAAAAAATTACATATTTTTAATAATGACATTACAAAACATTTTTCGAATTGATCTGAATGGGACCCAATATGAATCTTGAACTGAAAGTGTTGTCCAGAGATGCCGTTTAATCGATTACAGATGTGTTCAGGCTTTCAGACCCCAGTTACAACAACAACAACAATTATTTTATATTGAAAACAGGTAATTTTGCATGCATTGACATCGATGTTAAGTACTAAAACCTTTGTTATAAACAATACGTGACCAACTATATAATTCATATGGCTCAGTAGTTATCTGGACATCACAAGTAGAAAGAATTTGACAGAAATTGTCAACGGTTTTCAAGATATTGGAATTAGGTACGGCTCCCCGGACGCGATTTGGTAGAAAAACTATATATTTATGATAACAAGACAGACCTTTCTAAATTATTCTAATGATCATCTACTCATTATTCGTGTGATGAAAACCTGATCCGTAGACACCGCGCGCCTGGTTTTAGATGACCTCAGGTTTCCAATTAAACCCCCAGTTACAACAACAACACAATATTTTATTTATGACATGTAATTTTATATTAACACATATCGACTTTGAGCAACTGAAGTATTTGTTCTAAACGACACATAATATAGACTAACATAATCATACAGAACAAAATCATTTTGCTCCCCCGCCCTATTAGACGTCCTGAACACACCACGAACTGAAAAAAATATGATCTCAATATTAAGAATCATGTAATTATAAAGGACAGTTACATAAGGAAATATACAATGTTTATGGATGGGTTTGTTCCCGAAACAGTGTGGCACTTTGCTTGGCAAATATGAAGGGCGAATTTGCTATATTTTTCAAGAACACTCTACCCAATTTAAAGACTTCAACGCAATACGAAATTCAGCTATATGATCTCTAATTCTCTATAATAACCGAGAGTGTGACGGGAATGTAGTTCTATCAGAGAATACATAATTTGTATGGATGGGTTGTGCATGTGTCGCTTTACACAAAGTGGTTGATAAATAAGAAAGACGAATTTGCTGTTTTAGCCCCCCCCCCTACACAATTGAAGTGTTAAAGTTGAACAACTCACGAACTGAAATGATTGCTGTAAATATTAACTGAGGATGTGGGCAAAAATAGTAATATCGGGGCGCATACATGGTGTTGATTGATGGGTTGGTTGTATCCCGAAAGCCTTTAGCACTTTACGAAAATCGGATGGCAAACTCCAAAGGCGAATATTTTTTGTTTTGTGGGACCCCTTTATATGCCCATTTAAACTCTTAAAAACACCATGCGCCGAATATTCATGCTATTATTATTAAATCACAGTGTGAACGAAAGGTAGTGCTATCAGGGAATATACATGTTATATGGGTAGTTTGGTTCCCAAAATCCTAGGGTACTTTACAAAAGGCGGCTGGCAAAAACCAAAGCTGAATATTTTCTTTGCGCACCCTACCCCATTTAAAGTCTTAAACACACTAATGGATGGACATGTTCTCAATATTAACTGGGTGTGGACAAATGGTATGTAATTCAGGAAATATACCTCTTCATTGCACGATGGGTGGGCTGGCTGGCTTCCCAATGTCTGGGGCACTTTACAAAAAAGTGGCTAGCAAAGAGAAGGCGAAATCTCACTGTTTTGGGTACCCATAACTTCTAAACTCTTTAGCACACACTGAACCGAATCTATATGCTCTCATGTATTATTTACAAATTGTATGGGTGTTTTGTTCTCGAAATCCTGGAACACTTTACAAAAGGCGGCTGGCAAATACGAAATGTAACGTGTTAGGCCACACTACCCCATTTGCAGTCTTGGGACACACAATGAACCGAAAGGATGTGCTCCCATTAGTAACTGCGTGTGTAGAGAAATGGACGCTATATAAAGAGTATAGTATACCAGGGTCTTGAATGTCTGGGTCACTTTACAAAAAGTTGTTGATGAAAGAGAAAGGCGAATACTCATTATTTTTTTTTGGGGGGGGGGGACCCCATTAACCCATTTAATATCTTGATCAGAGCATGAACTGAAGTTATATTCTCTCATACTTAGCTGAGTGTGTGATCGAATAGTATTGCTATCATGGAATTATTAATTGATATATGGGCGATTTGGTTCCCCCGAAATCCTGGAACACTTTACAAAAAGCGGCTGGCAAACAAGAAGGCGAATTTGCTATGTCTTGAGGACCCCACTATCCAACTTGAAGTCTTAACAAAATGATATGCTCTCAATGTTAACTGAAGTTGTGGACAAGTGGGGTTATTATCTGCAATACGAATCTGTTATGGATGAGATGGTACTCGAAAGCCTATGGCACTTTACAACAAATGGTCAGCAAATGGAATGGCTAAATTTTACTCTCAGGGGACTCCATCCCTATTTGAAGTCTTGAACACACCTCTAGCTCAAGGCACAAGCTATCCATATTACCCGAGATTGTGGCCGAATGGCTGTTCTGTCAGAAAAGATGCAATGGTCTTGCGAGCCCGCCTTTCGCGAGAACACCGTGGCACCTTACACAAAGCATATGGCAAACGATGTAGGCGAATTTTCAGGGACCCCTACCCCATGTAAACCATTGAACCTACCACGAACTGAATGAATGTGCCCTCAGGGTCAAACGACGATCTGGACAAATGGCTATTCTATAAAGAAATACACAATTTGTATAAATGGGTTAATACCCAACAGTCAGGGACACTTTACAAACAGTGACTGAAAAATAAATAATGCGATTTTTCATAATAATGCGATGTTTGTATTACCCCCTTCCCAATTTGAAGACTAGAACACACCACGGACTGGAACGATATCATCATTGACTGCGTGTATGGACAATGGCGAGTTAATTGTACATGGACGTAAACAATGTAAATAGGTGGATTTGGGTTCTGAAAGAATGAGCACTTAACGAAAAGTGACTGGCAAATACTTGAAGAAAGGCAAAATTTTGAGGACCCCTACTTTATTTGAAGTCTTGGAAGACACCACATGGTGAAATGATATGACCCCAATGTTAATTGAGGGCTTGACCAAAGGTTAGTTTTTATCAGAATATGCATATGTGTTGGTTCCCGAAAGTCTGCATCATGTGGCACTCCACAACAAGCGGCTGGCAAATGTTCACTGTTGTATGTAACCCTACCCTATTTGAAGTCTTGAACACATCATGTACTGACGGGATTATGAATTCAATATTAACATATATTGCAGTCGACGGAAACATCTCCGTAATAATTATAATATTACGTCGACACGAATTCATGTAAAAACCCATTTCCAGAACAATGGGCTTCCCCCAATATCGTGACGTCATACTGATGTCACAGACATTCCAAATAAGGAATAATTTATGCGGTTGTATTGGAATGTTACGAGAGGCAGATATTTACTAGTACAGAACACTGAATATCGGCATCGGTTATTTCGCCGCCGATCAGAATCATGCCATTTGTCAAAAGTGTTTTTCTTTAATAAAGCAGCTGGTCAAAATCAATACGACAATTAAAACTAACTTTAAATCAGTGTCACATGACCGAGTTAAACGACTATTACGTTCGCCGTTTACAGATGACACCTGAGCTACGACTATTGCGTTCGCCGTATACAGATGACACCTGCGCTATTTTTACGGGACACGCGCAGCTGTTATCGGTTAGCCAATCGGGGTTAGCGGTTTCTGGTACCGCTTCCAATCAAAACAAGGAATTTCCTGGTATATCCCCAAGTCTGGCAATAGCTTTCCGGCCAGTCCTGTTCAATTCAATTTTCAATTCGTTTAATCTTTTTGACCCATAATACATAGGTACTCAGATGAATTTATATGATATACTGAGTCGACATTTATGTCGACTGCATTATATTGTGGCCGAAACTATGCGATATATAAGTATGTGGTAGTTCTATCCGGAGGTAAACAATTTATCTGGGAGAGAGATTGTATGGGGAAAATTAGGATGTAATCCAGTTGGAACTGATTGGATACAATGATATACACATAGTTTCGTTGGAGCTGATTGGACGCAATGCTACACATATAATGTTGTTTTCGTCATTGATACACCCGTCGCCGTGAGATTGCAGACGATCTGGTGGTGGTAAATTTCGCGCTCATCAGGGTTTCAATGCTTTTCACGAAGTTTTAACAAATGGCAGCGTTATGGAAATCGCTTTGTTTTCGAGATAAATGTCTGAACCCCGTCAACTATTTTAATATTTTCGCGATGACTGAGTTGCTGTACATAAAAAGAGTATTTCTGATAAAATTACATTCAGTATGGCGCATATAAGTTCAGTCTTAGGACCACTGTATTCCAAAAAGTAATTATATGCTTTTTCTATTTGCCACAATGACAAAGAGGGGACGTTTTAATGTGATTACTCAATTGGCCATAGTTCAAACTACTGCATTTCAATCTTAAACGCGTATGGAGTACTTGTGCATTTATACGTCGGACATGCTGGGTTTCCCAGCTGTCCAATTATTGTAATCTCTGTATACCATTATTGGTTTTTTGAGAATAAACTATTGATTGGTTGATTGATATGCGACACTTATTGTATGTAATTGCAAATAAAATGCGTTGTTGTTGTAGGAAATTTGGTAAAGTTCTGGACAAAAATATGCAATTTGTCGACCAGGCAAATAGGCTAGGACCGCTCGATTACCAAAATCGTTAATTTCTGGAAAATGTCACTGGAGGGTATCGCCCATCGTCGATTTGATAATAGCCACCACCTATTCCGTTATTTTTCAATTTCTGTCAAATTCTTTCCACTTGTGATGTCCAGATAACTACTGAGCCATATATATAGTTGGTCACGTGTTGTTTATAACAAAGGTTTTAGTACTTAACATCGATGTTAATGCATGCAAAATTACATGTTATCAATAAAATAATTGTTGTTGTAACTGGGGGTCTGAAAGCCTGAACACATCTGTAATCGATTAAACGGCATCTCTGGACAACACTTTCAGTACAAGATTCATATTGGGTCCCATTCAGATCAATTCGAAAATGTTTGTAATGTCATTATCAAAAATATGTATTTTTTTCGACCAAAAACTTGTAGCTAAAATCCAATATCTCGCAAACCGTTCAAAATTTTTGTTAACTTCTTCATATGCTTGTTATATAACTACTACACCATATGAACTAAACATTTCAATAGTATGCAATATACGTTTGAATGATAATGTTCGAAAAATATAATATTTTTGAAAAAGAGCGATTTTTCAAAAATAAATAAAAATGTTTCGGCTCCAAATGGCACGAAAATCCAAATTAACCAACACTTCTGGCATAACAGGTACAAATATGGTATGCTTTAGTCATTTTAACACCAACAATGTGGGCAAATAACTTAGGACATAGCCGCAGGGCTCACTTTACCAAAATCGTTAATTTCTGGGAAAAGCCACTTTGGGTATCGTTCATCGTCAATTTGAGAATAGCCTCCACCAATTCCGTTATTTTTCACTATCATTTTCGTCTACAGTATATATTTATCCTTTAAAAAAAGTTGGTTTTAACTTGTTCTACCGTGGGTATATACAAGTGACACAGTGCGGGGACAATACTGTGTCGAAGAACATAGTTAAGGGGAGGGACCCTTCCATCATCCTTCATAATGTATCATGACTCTATCTGTTGTGACAAACCATCGACTTAGGCTTAATGGATCCATCTCCCCCAATAATATACTTGGCTTTGAACCGGCCATGGTATTTTCCCGTAAATGAGATAGTGTCTATAGTCAGATGGTATTGGTTATGTTCAAATGGTGACACAGATATGAAACTGTACATGTTTGTGCCCCATGGGCCATTGATCATTATAAGATCGAGAAACTTAGTCTAGGAAATTACCAGGAATTCACTGGAAATTGCAATTATAGCTTATAGGGTCGTAATTCAACGTTTGCGTTTCCGATACAGTTAATACCCAAATGTGAAATTTGAGAAATACCTGGTCGTCAAAGTGAACCAGATGTCTTATTTAAGGTTAGCAACGGTTGCTAATCAAATACCACAATTGTGTACTAATCATTTATTGGTATTGCCTTAATTTAGTCAGTGTCTAATCACATGGTGCTGGCTTTGTTCAAAGTTGGGCACATGCATGTCTAAACCTATATATGCAGCCATGTTCTGCATAGGCCACTGATCATTATAAGATCGGGAGACTTTGCCACCGGACCCGATAGCTCATTAGTAGCGGTTACTAAGCGCCTACTCGGAATGCAGGAACGTGCATCTATGGTTGATACATATTTTACTCATTAAGCTCTACTCTAGTGGAAATTCGAATTTACTTGATTTACACAGCTATTCACGAAGCGTGGAGATTAACTGTGGTCAGAATATTGATGGTGAATGTTGGGTTTCAGTCGCTGCACTGAAGTTGGTCAAATGTAACTGGCGTGGGAAGCGTGAAAGCAAAGCCTATACCGCTATAGTAAAGATCTCAGCTGCACCGAAATGTCCGTATATCAGTACCACAAATCCTGCGAAAACACAGATTCTCTCAGTGCATATGGGATATACTCATATGACAACGATTGAGTTAATGACAGCGAACAACTACCATCTATACCTGTGTATTTGTGACACTACATCCCGTTATGATCAACGATGTGGTTTTAAAACTAGTCAGTGGACAACAATACAGACAAGTATCAAATAAAACAATGATATAATATGTAATCACATCGTGAGCAGTCTTGTTGTGATCATCTGATCACATCCATTCCTTTTAAAACTACGTCTGTGTTTCATATTTTTTTAGGAATATCAGTACGCGCATATCATCATACGCGTAATGGCGCCATCTATCCAAAGTACTAGAATCTCCATAGGGCTCAGTGTTAAATTTTGATCACAACTGTAGCCAACAAGAATGAACCGATCACATCAAAATTTTCAAAAATACATGTAATGGTCATATCTAGTAGTTTGGAGAAGTTTCAAATCGCACCGATCACCATACGCCAGATGGCACCATATACCGTTTTCTGTAAATACGAAACGCTCTCTAAATGATGTTGACCCCGATTTAGGCCGACCCGCCAAGATTCAAGAATGGAAACAAGTCAATCCCGAAAACACACCTACTAGGCATACATAATCCGTTTTCAGATCGCTTTTAACAAACCAAAAATGCAAAATGACATAAGGAATCCGACTATAAATGGGCCTGGTGGTTCTTGAGAAGTAGTCATTTTAAGAATTACTGTGGAGGGAAAGAGTTATGGCCCTGGCTTTGCAACTATTTGACTTGGTGACCACATTTTAACAAATCTGAATGTTAGTCACCTAGGGATAATCCACATCAAATATGAACCCATTTGGTCTTATGGTTCAGGAGATGATTAAAGAATTGTTGATGGATGGATGAGGAGTGATGACTATAGCTCCACCGGAGACTTTGTCTCAGCCGAGCTAAAAACTGGATGATGACTGGATTTAAATGTGTGGCTGTTTAATGAGTGACTTGTGTCTTCCATTGATCTTTATTATATGGATGTTCTAGTGGATTGATGGGTGATGGAAGATTGTACTTGAATAAAATTTGTCTGACGGCACCAAACCAGTTATAACTGTACGAGTCCTTCAGTAATAATTGTTGTGCAGCTAATCTTCTCTCAATACTATTTATTATATTTCACCGAACAATTCGAACTTGTAGCATGCATACTACATAACCGTATCCTACAAACATGCACCAACTGCTGGACTGTTAACCCTTTACCCACAAAACGGCCAAAACCGGCCAAATAAAGCTTCAACAGCCTAAAATATCTTCGGTCTGTCTCAATAGAACCATACAAATATGGATATCATTGGAACCGGCTCCTTGACCACATTGTGATAGTTACAGTTAGCCCTGTGCCAATGCATTCTCTTATATATGTGAGTCGACCATAGGTCGCCTCGCATATATAAGAGAATACATTGGCCTAAACAAAATCTTTTTTAACACTTTTTACCATTTTTTCTTACATTCTTTAACAATTTTATAATTTTTAATGTGTTAAGCCAATGCATTCTCTTATATATGCGAGGCGACCTATGGTCGACTCGCATATATAAGAGAATGCATTGGCACAGGGCCCTTCTGTTGGGTAAAGGGTTAAAATTCTCTTCATAAGACGTTAAAAGAAATTTTGTACAACTCATTTTACTGTGAACAAATACACTGTATGATAATCAACTTACCGATAAACAGTTTGAGACAAAAATAACTAGAGGTGTGACTGTCCCAATGTGACTAAGGATACCCCCCCCCCCCCCGTGTTTTTAAAATACTAAGATGTTTCACATGTCAGTAAACATTTAGTTAAAACAAGAGGTGTGCACTCGCGTGCTAGCATACCCCCACCGTGGCAAATTCAGCCCGCATTATCCGTAAACCCAACAAAAAAGATTTTTAACTTTAAAGAAAATTTGGATTAATAATATCGATATGGTGTCGCAAGAAGCTTGTACAGAAAAAAATATTCAAATTGATTCATATTTGTTCGAATGATTGCATCCACACACAAAAAATCCCAAAATTTACTAAGTCAAAAATGAAGTGTAATGTTAGGAAAAACAGTCCGAGCCAACCCTGAGCCGCATCATGTAGAGAGGGTGTTGTGAGAAGCATGTATACCAAAAATTATTGAAATCGGTTCATATTTGTTAAAAGTTATTAAGTCGGACAGAATTTTCTAAGTCAAAAAGTAAGGCAAGGCGTAACTTAAAAAAAGAAAGTCGGACCGCACCGCAATTAGCATCATGCGGAGAGGCGGTCCTAAGGACATGGCATACACAACATTATTGAAATCGGTTCATAGTTGTTCGAGTTATGAGGTCGGACGGACGGACACACGGAGGGAGAAAGTGTGACGGACAGACGCGAGAAAGTGTGACGGACAGAAGTGAGAAAGTGTGACGGACAGACGCAGTCAATCCAGTATACCCCCCATTATCTTCGAAAGTGGGGGTATAATAATAAAATAACAGTTCCCATTGCAGGTGCACAACCCTAACCCTAATCTTAAACCTATTGACCGAAAAATGTAGTAATAAAAGCTCGGACAAAATTATGCATGTCGAAAAAGGGGACTAACTCCACAAAAAAAAAGTCGGACAGACGTCATAATCGCAGGTGCACAGGTTCCCATGGTACTAAATATCAGTGCCAAGATTAAACAAGACAGTCAATGACTGTGGGTCGCTCACCAGACTGCAAAGACTGATAAGACTGGGACTCTGGAGACCACAACAGTCAGAACTTTTCATTATCACTTTAAAAGAAATAGCTCTAAACAGGATATGTGGTAGAGAGACTTCACGTATATATAGATTGGTGAAAATCCACCTTGAAATTACCAAATGTACACTACTGATCACCCCCCCTCCAGTTCAACAAGTCCCCTCCCGACCGGGCTACAGACTCCCAAGTCTTAGGTTGGAATTTCACAACTGACACCTCAAACTTTCTCAATTGTTGGAAATTTTCAATCTCACAAGCGCCTTTTTCTAAAACCATTTAGACATGTCTGAAGCCCAATTATCCATGGACCCAAAACACAATACATGTATGTCAGATTGACCGGTTGACCTCATGTTAACAAATCTGATTCTCAGTCACGAAAGGATCCTCCTGATTGCTCCATACATATAGTTATGTCTCTGGTCCCACCCTATTTAACCTGGTGACCCCATCTGAATAAATTTGAATCCCAGACACAAAAGAACCCTTCATACATATGATAAATATCAGTAAAACAGACCTGATGGTCCTTGTGAAGGAAGCCTATTAAGAGGGAAACTGTCCTTCGTTTGGAGTGGGCTAGCATCACTAAATTCACCCTCTGTGGACCTCATTCTGCTAAGGCCCTCAACTGCTATGGCAGACCTAGGATAACATTGAAGTTCCCCAGTTGGAAGTTGATGTTCACCCATTGGGCACATCAATTATGAATTTTATCTTCTGCAAATTAGGGGATATAGAAACTTCCTAGAAGGGAAATGTAACTAAAAACAATGTTAATTTGATACTATAGATACTTCCCAGAAGATGAGGCCTAAGCAAAATGAGGTCTCCAGAGGGTGAATTTGGTGATGCTAGCCCACTGTGTGGGATAGCATCACTAAATTCACCCTCTGGGAACCTCATTCTGCAAATGTCAGACACACTAAATTCAGGCAGTTTGTTTAAAATTGCTAGCAGTATGTTTATACAAGCTGTCAGTGACATATTATTCTAATCTTGATTAATGACATGTGTTTCTCTCTGTTTATCCACAAAGAGATATCTGCAACTTTAATAGAACAGGTATTAAAGTTGGAAGCTGGAAATGATATCCGTTGGAAGGGATTTTGGTTGGGTGCAGGCCACTGCAGGGTGGGGGTGGGTCTGGGCCATGTGGGAGGGGGGATGGGTAATGGAATATTTCTGTAATTTCAGAAGATTAAAGATTAAAGTTTCATAACTCTGCAGATGTTATAATGGTGTAACTTTTTTCAAATTTTATAACATGATTAAAAAATGAATTTTTTGTTTGTTAATTTGAGTATGGTGAAAATTCCAAAAATCTGAATTTGACCAAATTTTTTTTTTTTTTAAGTTATGTCACTGGCTCCGCCCACATTCGACCCAGTGACCTCATTTGAACAAATCTGAATAACAGTCCCCCAAGGACCCTTTGTACCAAATATGAACCCATTCGGCCAAATGAAATTTGAGAAGAAGTCGTTGTAAGAATTACAGAGTTATGGCCCTGGCTTCGCAACTATTTGACCCAGTGTCCTCATTTGAACAAATCTGAATCAGAGTCACCTAGGGAACATCCACACCAAATATGAACCAATTCGGCATTACGGTTTCAGAGAAGAAGATGTTCAAAGAATTGTTGACGGACGGACGGATGGACGGACGAGGAGTGATGACTATAGCTCCACCGGAGACTTCGTCTCAGGTGAGCTAAAAACATTGACCTAAAAATGTAGGAATAAAAGCTCGGACAAAATTATGCATGTTGCAAAAAACAAAAATTTTAAGTCGAAAAAGGGGGATAACTCCACCAAAAAATGTCGGACATACGTCATAATCGCAGGTTCCCATGGTACTCTATATCTGTGCCAAGTTTTAAAAAAATGTAGGAACAAAAGCTCAGACAAAATTATACATGTTGTGAACATTTTCTAAATCGAAAAAGGGGGGATAACTCCACCAAAAAAAGTCTGACAGACATCATAATCGCAGGTGCACAGGTTCCCATGGTGGTTGATGTCTGTGCAAAGTTTCACGGAAAATGATCATAAAAAACGACAGAGAAATACTCCGGACAAATTTGTGTCCACGGACGGACGGATGGACAAGCCGATTCCAGTATACCCCCCCCCACAACTTCGTTGCGGGGGGTATAATCATCGCAAGGTGTTGAAAGCAAGTTCAATAAACCGAAACGCGCAATAGTTAAGTTTTGTTTTTAATGCATGAAAACCAAAAACGGTATTACAAGGTGAATTCAACTGAATGTTGCCACTTTGTAAGTTTACGTCTTTCCTATGAACAAATTTTCATAGTAATGTTTTAATTTCATTGGGACATGCCTTAGTAAATTGGTGGACACATATAAGTATATCTGTTTTCATGGCTTTTTGCATGCTAGTTTGGTATCGTAGTGTGCTAAATTTAGAACACTATACCATAACAGTGCACGGCTCTTGACAAATAAGAAGCTGCCATTTCTGGGAGAGGTGAAATATTTTAGGGTAGTTGACATATGTTGTGGAAAAAGATGAGTGTTTTGTATCAATGGTTGCTTCTATAGGTAGTACTCCTGTCAGAATATATGTAGCTGGATCAGGTGTTCTCATCGGAATTTCAAGAATCGGCTTCACTAATTTCTTCTGAAAAATCCCTAGTTGTTGAAGGGGTTGATGATTTTATAGTAACATTTTGCAGCCATACAGTAGGATAGGTAAGATGTAAATACTAGTATTATACAGGTGAAGACATGTTTAAGAACCAGTCCTTTGTGATCGGGAAATCCTGAAGGCATTAAAGGGGGACTGTACACTAAATCTGGCCGTACTATATCTCCCACAGCAGATGAGGCCATGCACAACAAGAGATGAACTGTCGTCCGGTGCATACCCCCCTCGTGTGGGCATATCTATAACTTATGAAGGCTATACTCAGACAGATGGACCCAAACACCAGCATTTTCATATAAACAAAGATGAGTAACTACAGAACAATAACAAGACAGTCAATGACTGTGGGGTCGCTCACCAGACTGCAAAGACTGATAAGACTGGGACTCTGGAGACCACAACAGTCAGAACTTTTCATAATCACTTTAAAAGAAGTAGATATCTAAAGAGTTAAATCTAAAACAAAAAATTTGGAGTTATGTCCCTGGCCCCGCCCACATTTGACCCAGTGACCTGATTTGAACAAATCTGAACCCCAGTCACCCAAGGATCCTTCATACCAAATATGAACCCATATAGCCTGATGGTATTTGAGAAGAAGTCACTTTAAGAATACTATGGAGGGAAAGAGTTATGGCCCTGGCTTCGCAACTATTTCAAGTAAACTCATTTGAACAAATCTGAATGTGAGTCACCTAGGGAACATCCACACCAAATATGAAAACCATTCGGTCTTATTGTTCTGAAGATGTTTAAAAGAATTACTATGGTGGGAAAGAGTTATGGCCCTGGCTTCGCAACTATTTGACCCAGTGACCGCATTTGAACAAATCTGAATGAGAATCACCTAGGGAACATCCACACCAAATATGAACCCATTTGGTCTTATGGTTCCAGAGGAGAAGATGTTCAAATAATTGTTGTCAGACGGATGGACGGACAGACGATGGACGGACGAGGAGTGATGACTATAGCTCCGCCGGAGCACAGGTAGGGTGGCTGGTTGATAATTAAATCTCTTATCTCCGCCCCTATTTGAACAAACGTGAATCCCCATCTATGAGATCCATTCATTTGGTAATTTCAGACATTAGATTTTAAGAGTTGAACTGAACTGATTTTCCTAAAATGACCCCAAATCTGAAAAAATCTAAACCCCAGTCACCGAAGGACCATCCATACCAAACATAATCTAAATAGTCCAGATGGTTCTTGAGAAGAAATTGTTTTAAGAATTACTATGGAAGGAAAGAGTTATGGCCCTGACTTCTCACATATTTGACCTGATGAACTCATTTGAACAAATCTGAATGTGAGTCACCTGGGGGACATCCACACCTAAATATATAAACCCATTTGGTCTTTAATATGTATCTGGAGAAGAAAACAATTGATGGACGGATAGAGACATAATGACAGATGGATGGATGGGAGAACAGTCTGACATAGAGACTGACAAATTCAATCCAATATACCCCCCAAGTTTTCTTTGCAAAATCATGGTATAATGAGTTCAACTGGATACTGGTGGTTAAGAACATAATATTCGAACAGACAAGCCTGAACATAGTGTCTGACATTTGCAGAATGAGGTCACCAAAGGGTGAATTTAATGACACAATCCTGCAATGCGGGCTAGCATCACCAAATTCACCCTCTGGGGACCTCATTCTGTGTAGGCCTCAACTGCTATGGGAGACATAGCATTAGATTGAAGTTCTCCAGTTAAAGTTGGCGATGTGCACCCATTGGGCACCTCAATTATGCATTTTATATTCACAAATTAGGGGATATAGAAACTAAACAGAAGGGCTAAAGTAAGTAAAAATGTCAATTTAAGTGCCTATATACTTCCCAGAAGATGAGGCCTAAGCAGAATGAGGACCCTGGCTAGTGTATTTGGTGATGCTAGACTGCTGTGCAGGGTAGCATAACTAAATTCACCCTCTGGGGACCTCATTCTGCAAATGCCAGATAGAAGACAAATTTAATCCAATATATACCCCCCCCCCATTTTTCTTTGAATATTAGTCGTATGATTTCATCTGGATAAGTGGTGATTAAAACAATAATATGAAATGGCCAAACCTGAATTTAGTATGTCTGACATTTGCAGAATTAGGTCCCAAAAATGTGGATTTAATGACAATATTCTGTAAGGCAGGCTAGCATCACCAAATTCATCCTCAATCTGATTAGGCCTCAATGGCCAATAAAACCAAGGAACAGATTGAAGTCCTACAGTTGAAGTTGGTGATACACACCCATTGAGCACCTCAATTATGCATTTTATCTTCTGCAAATTAGGGGGACATTGAAACTGAACAGGTGGAAAAAGTGACTAAATCAAACTGTCAATTTGATACTTAGGATACTTCCAAGAAGATGAGGACTAAGCAGAATTAGGTCCCTGGCAGGTGTATTTGGTGATGCTAGCATGCTGTATGGAATAGCAACACTAAATTCACCATCTGGGGACCTCACTATGTAAATGTCAGACACACTATTTCCAGACTTGAAGAAATCAAAGCCATTCACAGTATCATTGAATGTCAGTCATTAAATTGCCACAGATATGTTTAGATTAGAATAATACATGTCATCTGGCCAGTTTATATAATTAATGACCTGTACCTTTACAGATATATATGCCTCTGTGGTGAGAATCTGAGGTATTAAATTGAGAGGTGATATGGCTTGGAAGGGATGTTGGTTGATGGCAGAGTTGGGCCTGGGCCATATGGGAGGGGGTGGGTGGGGGAGGGTGGAATATTTCCATAATTTCATTAAAGAGTAAAGTTTCATAACTCAGCAGATGTTATATATAATGGTGTCACTTTTTTCAAATTTTAAAACATGTTTAAAAAAAAATTGTCCCAGAAGATGAGGTCTAAGCAGAATAAGGTAATTGAGGTGTATTTGGTGATGCTAGCCTGTTGTATGGGGTAGCAACACTAAATTCACCATCTGGGGACTTCATTCTGCAAATGTCAGACACACTATGTCCAGGCTTGGAGAAATGAACAATGGACTATTCCTTGTAGACTCTGGTAGTTGTTTACCTAATGTCATGTCTTGTAATGACAGATGGTAAACTGGTCTGAAGCAAGCAGTAATCAGCAAGAGGATCGGGTGACCACACTATGATAAATTGGCTTTTTCAATAATACAGGCTAGAGTGTCCTCTTAAAAATTAATAGTGCATAGCAAAGGGGTGTGAATTATAAAGGGCCATAACTCTGTTAAAATATATCGGATCAAACCCATATTTTAACTTGATCTGTATATAAGTGTCAAAAATTCATATACCAAATTTGGTGTTGATCAGATGAAAAATGTTTGAGTAATCCTGTCTTGGATGAATTCTATATCAAAACAAGAGTGGAAGGGGTTAAATAAACAATACCAAAATCCATACAGATGAAGAACATGCTAAGAAAAATCTAGGTAAGAAATATGAGGCTGTGATGTGTCCTAAACAAAAATTAAAGGTCAAAATGCAATTTTTTTTTTTTTTTTAAAGTTATGTCCCTGGCTCTGTCCCTATTTGACCCAGTGACCCCATTTGAACAAATCTGAACCCCAGTCACCCAAGGTATCTCTGTACCAAATATAAGCTAAATCGGCCAAATATTTTTTTAGAAGAAGTCATTGTAAGAATTACTATGAGTTATGGCCCTGGTTTCTCAAGTAATTGACCGGGTGACCTCATTTGAACAAATCTGAACACCAGTCACCCAAGGACTCTCCATACCAAATATTAGCTAAATTGGCCCAATGGTTATGGACAAGAAGTTGTTGTAAGAATTACTATGGAGGAATAGAGTTATGGCCCTGGTTTCGCAACTATTTGACCCAGTGACCTCATTTGAACAAATCTGAATGAGAGTCACCTAGGGAACATCCACACCAAATATGAACCAATTCGGTCCAATGGAACTTTAGAAGAAGATGTTCAAAGAATTGTTGACGGACGGATGGACGGATGGACGGACGGATGGACGGACGACGGACGAGGAGTGATGACTATAGCTCCACCGGAGACTTCGTCTCAGGTGAGCTAAAAACAAAACAAACATTTGAATGGCCATTAAATGTCCTCATAGTGGTGAACATCCATACAAAATTTCATTGAGATCCGAGCATTACTGTTCAAGTTATGAGCTGAACAGACATTGGATGGACCAAACAACCAACATTTCCAGATAAACAAAGATGAATAACTCTAGAATGGAAAAGCAGAACAGAACAATGGAACCCTCTATTGAATGTCCTCATAGTAGTGAACGTCCATATCAAATTTCATTGAGATCCCAGCACAACTGTTGAAGTTACGACATGAAGAGACGCCAGACGGATCAAAAAGCCAACATTTCCAGATAAACAAAGATGTATAACTCTAGAATGGAAAATCCGAACAAAACAATGGAACCCTCTTTTTAATGTCCTCATAGTAGTGAACATCCAGACCAAATTTCATTGAGATCCCAGCACAACTGTTGAAGTTATGACATGAACAGACACCAGACAGACCAAAATTCCAACATTTCAAGATAAACAAAGATGAATAGCTCTAGAATGGAAAATCCGAACAAAACGATGTAACCCTCTATTGAATGCCCTCATAGTAATGAACAGCCATACAAAATTTCATTGAGATCCGAGCACTACTGTTCAAGTTATGACATGAACAGACATCGGACGGACGAACGAATGGACGGACGGACAGGTGCAAAACAGTATACCCCCCTTTAAAAAAAAAAGGGGGTATAATGAGGTCCCCAGAGGGTGAATTTGATGATGCTAGCCTGCTATGTGGGATAGAGTCACTAAATTCACCCTCTGGGGACCTCATTCTGCAAATGACAGGCACACTGAACTCAGGCTTGGTTCCGAGTTCTTTTTATGATGATGGCTTGCTAATAGTGCACTTAAGTATAGGACAGACATATTGCAGTGAGACACTTTTACGTCGTATTCAGTAGACGAATAGCAGCCAAGGGGATTAAACATTGAACACCAATTTTGCCAACTGACAACCCCCTCCTGTATTGAGAATAATAAGATGAAAATGATTTTTAAGTGACCTTGACACTGGCTCTATTTTTATTGCGCATCCTGTACAGCCATGTACAATTCTCATGAATATTCAAACAATATTAACATATTTATAAGACTGTCAGATAGCCTTTTGGCATAATATGTACATCACACATGTAACACACAACATGATCCATACGGTTGAGGAGGGGCCAATTAGGTGTGAAGTTCACTCTCATGCTTCTTAGACATCCAGAACATCTCACTTACAGTAATGCTCTAATTAATCGACCTCTTAACCAAAGCAGAATTATGGGTAACTTTTCAGGATTTAGTCGGAAATATGGCTTGTTGCCATTCATCGGAAAGCTCTCCCCGAGAGCTTTCCGATGAATGGCAACAAGCCATATTTCCGACTAAATCCTGAAAAGTTACCCATAATTCTGCTTTGGTTAAGAGGTCGATTAATTAGAGCATTACTGTACACTATGATACTTGTCCTTCGCAAGTTCCAATAATTTCAACTCAGTTGAGATATTTTTCTTCATAGTTTTTATTACATATCCATTGTTGTATTACAAGGAAATGCACCGGCTTCATCCTGTTTGGTAATTTTCGGAAGTTCAACTGAATTCTATCTTGAGCTACACAACGTAAATTAAGTTGATATTTGAAGACATACAGTAATGCCCTAAATAATCGACTCCTTTACCCATAATTCTGCTGTGGGTAAGGAGTCGATTAATTAGGGCATTTCTGTAGCAAGAATTTTAGAAGTGCTGGATCTAAAAATTCACTGCAATGCAACTAATGTTGATAGGATCTAATAATACCTCTTTTGGGGGGATGTAATATATATACAACCACACTAATGTTGATAGGATCTAATAATACCTCTTTGGGGGGATGTAATATATATACAACCACACTCATGTTCATTTCGGTTACCACTCTCATGAGCTAATTGGTAATCCGACCCAATTTAACCCTTTACCCAACAAACCGGCCAAATAAAGCTTCAACAGCCTAAAATATCTTCGGTCTGTCTCAATAGAACCATACAGATATGGATATCATTGGAACCGGCTCCTTGACCACATTGTGATAGTTACAGTTATGCCCTGTGCCAATGCATTCTCTTATATATGCGAGTCGACCATAGGTCGTCTCGCATATATAAGAGAATGCATTGGCTTAAAAAAAATCTTTTTTTTAACACTTTTTACCATTTTTTCTTACATTCTTTAACAATTTTATAATTTTTAATGTGTTAAGCCAATGCATTCTCTTATATATGCGA
This sequence comes from Siphonodentalium dalli, assembly GCA_032622095.1. Lineage (NCBI taxonomy): Eukaryota > Metazoa > Mollusca > Scaphopoda > Gadilida > Siphonodentaliidae > Siphonodentalium > Siphonodentalium dalli. The sequence continues at coordinate 203,185,700 of CP136062.1, forward strand.
GGCGACCTATGGTCGACTCGCATATATAAGAGAATGCATTGACACAGGGCCGTTCTGTTGGGTAAAGGGTTAAGGGTGGCTCTATATCTCATAACTTAAATTGAGATCATGTGACAACTGACCGCGGCGAGGCAAAGAAAAGACAACCAAAGCCATAACGAATTGGCTGCGCTATTTCTGAATTACCATCGTAATTTATTATGACATTTAACAAGCATGAGAGTAAACACTGGGAACATACTTAAATTTGACCAGGTATACATTAACCCTTTGAGTGCCAGGTCGATTTTTGTATCAACCCATATATCCTGTGCCAATGCATTCTCTTATATATGCGAGTCGACCATAGGTCGCCTCGCATATATAAGAGAATGCATTGGCCTAACAATTTTTTTTTTTTTTTACAATTTTAATAATTTATTCTTATATTCTTTAACAGACTTATTTTGTAGGTTATGGCCGATGAGATCGGCCCCTGGCACTCAAAGGGTTAATAACTCACACTCATATGCCAATGTCTGAAAATATAAACAACATCATTCAGGGTCACAACAGTCAATCACAATCATTAACAAGCTCGCAAAGATTCAGAATTGAATTATAAAAATACTCATAATAAAACAAAGACTTAAAATTGAAACAAATACATGTTAACCCATCCATGACCGGACCTTCCTGAAATTTTCCAAAAACCCTGTGCCAATGCATTATCTTATATATGCGAGTCTCCCATAGGGAGCCTTGATTATATAAAAGAATACATTGGCTTAACAATATTTATCATGACCTTTTAAGACATTGCATTCTCTAATATATGCAAGGATCCCTATGGGAGACTCACATACATAAGAGGATGCACTGGCACAGGAAATTTAATGCTGCACCAGCACAGCACCTGTCATGAAAGGGTTAATAGATATAAAAAGTGTATTACAGATTTATTCAAGGCTCCAGGCCAAGTTTTTATCAAACCTATTTTGCCTCTTATTTCTATTTCTATAAAATAACACGTTTGAACAATGAAAAGTAACACCTGAAAAATACCAACTTGTTTGATATTGGATTATCAATCCATTTATTTCGTATACAGTAATGCCCTAAATAATTGACTCCTTAATCGCAGCAGAATTATGGGTAACTGTTCAAGATTTAGTCAGAAATATGGCTTGTTGCCATTCATCGGAAAGCTGTCAGTGAGAGCATTCCAATGAATGACACCAAGCCATATTTCCGACTAAAACCTGAAAAGTTACCCATAATTCTGCTGTGGTTAAGGAGTCGATTATTTAGGGCATTACTGTAGTTTAAATGTAACATTTGGTTTCATAAATTTTTCAGCTGGATCAAAGCAATAACTGTGTTAAATTAAGTGTTGTGTGTTGTTGTTGTAACTGAAGGTCTGGAACCCTGAATATATTTTTAAAAGCGAAAATAACTCTCTCAAGTAACATGATGGCAGTAAGAGATTCATTTTATCTAAAGAGTTAACTTAATTTAAGTGCATATTTCCTTTATCCAACTTGAAGATCGCGATATTTTTATGAATACAATAAAGCTAATCGGTAATCACAACATGGCCAAACCACAGTATAGGATAAAAATATTTCTTGACTCTTTCTGTACTAAATACTCGTGAGGATTTCTCTTAGGAAATGTTCAGATAATAAGTTCAATAAATGACCATAGGCTGTTTGTTGAACTTATTATCGAAACAAATCCCTCCAATAAATAGGAATCCTTCTGCACCGTCTGCTTATTATTCCTGAAAAAACCCTCTAAATGAATAATAGACAATTCCAATGTATACTTTTATAGCTGAGTGGGAGACACCATTGAGTATATAAAGGGTTACTTAATTACCCATTTGCAGTTTCCTTATTTTAAAAGTTTTCAGGTTGTTTAAAGCTAAATTATATTTTATATTGTATATTTTGTTTCCAAGTTCAGATAAATATGGACATGTAATTCAAAAACATTTATGGAGCAGGCGTCGTGTAGACCTGTAATGTCAGCTGTGAGCAGTGGATAAAAAGAACTCTATATTCTTGTTGCAATAAATGGAACCCTTACTCTATATTTAAAGACAGTACCCAAACTGCTGATGTCATATTTTAAAAGTGAGGAAATAAATTTTTCAAAGATATGAATGAAAGTAACAATTTTCCTTCTGTCAGCACATTCTATTTTGTTTTCAAATCTTTCTACAAAATTTGCTTTAAACTTTTCAAATAAATGGTAAATAGCACTAATTTCATTTCCAATTACATTCCAGCCAGTCTCGTTAAAAAGTTGACAATAATCTTTAGATTTCTGACATATTTTTAATACCTTGCAAAGATAAAATTATTTGTTTAGAATTCCACTTTCTCAGCTAGCAATAAGATGCGATGACATTAAAAATTAATGAAATATCACAGAGTGAACAAATGATAGGAAAATTCTAAAAAATATAGATACGAAATCCATGTGATTTCATTAGTCTAAATGAGGGACCAGGTTGTCAATAAAGCAACAACAACGCTCCTTTAAGCAGAGCTTTCAGCCCAAAGCCTTCTTCGGCGCTTCATTCAATGAATTTTACATTATTCAGCTATGGGAGAAATGTTTAAGAGTAAAAGTTTTCAGGCAAGACCCTGACTTGCAAATAATGTTGAACCCTTTCATGATGGGATCTGTGCTGGTGCAGCATTAAAGACCCAGTGCCAGAGCGTTCTTTTATAATTGTAAGTCTCCCATTGAAACACACAATCAGCAAATTTAGCTTATTTTTGTGATTGTAAGCACTGGATAGTCTGAAATCTGAAAAATTATTGTCACCTTATTAAATGTATTAAATGAGACTGTTTCTAGCACTATGGTTATTAGATATAGAATATCTGAAATATATGACGTGTAAAACCAAATGATTATGGCAATAAAATAAAATTGCACAAGTATAATTTCAGGTAACCTCTAACATCACAGAATATAATATTCTATGTTTTCACAGGTTTCTTTAGTTGACAAAAAAAATCTGAAATGCATCGTGTTAAAGCCTGTATCTTCAATTATATATCTCATAAATTTATTTGTTCAAATAAGCGCAATTTGAAGAATAAATTGTTACACCAATATTTTGATTTTGAATAATGTTCACATTTTGGGAAGTCATCTGGGATATTCACTGATTCTGAGTAGATGTAGTAATTCAATTGAACGTAAAACATTTATAATTAGGCAAAATTTAAAGAAAAAGTTAAGATAAAGAGAGATATGCAGGAGAGAAAAAAAGACTACGCAGAATCAAGCCTTTAAATAGTGCATCTGACATGCAAAATGAGGTCCCCAGAGGGTGAATTTAGTGATGCAACCCCGCAAGCAGGCTAGAATCACCAAATTCACCCTCTGGGGACCTCATTATGCTTAGGCCGCATCTTCTGGGAAGTATCTGTCAGATTAACATTGTTTTAATTATTTTTCGCCTTCTGTTCAGTTTCTATATCCCCTAATTTGTAGAAGATAAAACGCACAATCGATGTGACTACTAAATGGGTGAACATCAACTGGGGAACTTCAATCTGATCCTAGGTCTCCCATACCAGTTGAGGCTTAAACAGAATGAGGTCCCCAGAGGGTGAATTTAGTTACGCTATCACGTACAATGGGTTAGCATCACTAAATTCATCTTTGGGAACTTCATTCTACAAACGTCAGAGACACTATTTCAAGGCTTGTGCAGGACACCGAGGTAAAATTTAAAAGATCGAGAAAAAGAATAAGCAGGACTACAATGCAAATAAGCTCAGCAACATTAAACAATCAGCGCTCTCTCCCACAATTATGCTCACTCATGAAAATCACTCCTTCATTAACTACGCTCCTCCATCGATAACACTTCCCTGCCAAGTATGCACAACACACATTTCAACATTATTCATTACTTTGATGATAAAATAATGGTCAATTTTGGGAATTATATTCCTCATATGGAGCTCAAAAAATAGGTGTGTTTCCTGTAACATCCCAAAAATTTCGATGGTGAGCCGGTTAAAACGTTTTTACCTTGATTTTAAAAAAAGATCTTTTTGTTTCTCCCGCAATGATTTTGACCAGGAAAATTCTCTTTGGCTCTATAATGGTGGCTCAAAATAAATTCCACACTGAAAACATTCAATACACCATCATTCAAAATACTGATATTGTGTCACCTCACTTATAATCAGAACATTATTGGGTTGTTTTGACTTCTGCTATGAATTAATTCAATGCCAATTTGATACATGCAATAGGAGACCCATTACAATTTTAATGGTCAGTCACTCGGAATTGGTCAGTCGAGCTAGGGGGAAACACAACTATATTATTTTTGGCCAGATCTTGTGAAGGAGTATGCTATTACAACTGAGGGGAATTCATTCAGTGAGAAGAGCACATTCAATTTCAGCATATAAAGATCTCCCGTGAAGCTTCATTGATGAATTTGGTGAGCACAATCATGTACAATATGTGTATCTGTACCTGCAATAAATTGATTCAGGTATAGCCCTCTTAATAACAGGAGTCTCCACTGAAATAGTAATTCTCAAGTTTAAAGTGTAATCCATGCATTGCAGTTTTGCAGAATATCAGACCTGTCGTGATTTACACTGGAAAAGAGAAAAACGAGAAACCAAAATTTTTGTGAAACACTCAATATAAACTAGCAAATTGAAATTAACCCTTTACCCAACAGAAGGTCGCCTCGCATATATAAGAGAATGCATTGGCTTAACACATTAAAAATTTTAAAATTGTTAAAGAAGGTAAGAAAAAATGGTAAAAAGTGTTAAAAAAAAGATTTTTTTTAGGCCAATGCATTCTCTTATATATGCGAGGCGACCTATGGTCGACTCGCATATATAAGAGAATGCATTGGCACAGGGCATAACTGTAACTATCACAATGTGGTCAAGGAGCCGGTTCCAATGATATCCATATTTGTATGGTTCTATCGAGACAGACCGAAGATATTTTAGGCTGTTGAAGCTTTATTTGGCCGGTTTTGGCCGTTTTGTTGGGTAAAGGGTTAAAAGAATACTACTGCCCGCATACAGGTATTTAGTATGTAAGAATGAGGTATCATTATCTTGCTGTCACAATGCTCACTACTCAGTCCTTCACAGGAGTAGAATAGTGCATTAGTAAAAATTTGCTCCCGTGATTTCGATGATGAGTATCATTTACACTCAAAGAATTTGAAAGATGTCATATCAACCCAACTTACCAAGCATTATGAATTAAATATTTTTAACACAAGCTTAATGCAAGTTCATAGGTTGATAAGTCATAATGCTAATATAACTTCCAATTGAAAATTATTCGCTCTCATTTCATAGAGCCAATATGACAACTTTTTATTTTAAAACTTTCGTCTTTGAAAGTTAGTATTTGAAAGTTTTCCAATCTAAAGATGTATTCAAGGTTCGAAGCCAGATCTTCTGATTCAAGCTTTGCTTTTTACTCAGGTACTAGTGAATAAAATAGCATGTTTGGAACAAGTACCACCCGAAAAACACTACCTTGTTCGCTATTGAATATTTCATTAGTTTATTTTATATTGTTTTGAAGTTTTAGAGGGATAGTAATAACTATTTTCTCAAAAATACATGACTTTTTGTAGTAATTATAAGTCTATTTTACATGTGGCATTTTGAATATTTTTTTTTATCCGTGAAACAAAGCGAAAAATAAGGTCATCCATAATTAAATTTGTTTCTCAGGCACCGCCACATTGATTTTATTTGACAGTGTTGGATATTTTTTTTTTTTTTTTAAATTGCATCAAATTGTGGACTTTCATAGAAACACTGGAATTTGCATTCAAATGGCAGAAAAACACAAGAGAAACCCATTAAGTAGATTGTACAGTAAAAGATTTAATAACATGTGAATAACTAGGGTTGATTCAATGGCCCACAGAGATGCAATACACTGCCAAAATCTGGAATGAAAAAGAAAATAGATCTACCATTTGAAGATTAAATGTCATGGTCATTAGTGGAACATTCCCCGAGTAGATCGCGGCATGTCCGTGCAGAAAAACGGAATGAAATGTGCTAGGAAAGCTGTTTAAAATTTTTTTATATGAGGATGTTATATTCTGAAGGTGGAAACTAATACAACATATGAAGAAGAAACAATTTTCCATTATTTCTGCAAGAGAATGTTAGAGGGAAATTTTATTTTTATCCACTTATGTTATTACTTCGCTTTGTTCCGTTTTATCTGGTATTGAATTCTGCGAAATCAGAACAACCCAACCCGGATATTTTCGTACCAATGTGTAAAACAACCTGATGTCAGTTGAGATATCATGCAAAAATTACAAATAATTGGTTCTGTGATAGATGGGCTGACATTGGGCCAAATGACCAACAAAATATTCAGCGGGGAGTTGGCCATTACATTACATATCACAAGTACAGTAATGCCCTAAGTAATCGACTCCTTAACCACAGCAGAATTATGGGTAACTTTTCAGGATTTAGTCGGAAATATGGCTTGTTGCCATTCATCGGAAAGCTCTCAGTGAGAGCTTTCCGATGAATGGCAACAAGCCATATTTCCGACTAAATCCTGAAAAGTTACCCATAATTCTGCTGTGGTTAAGGAGTCGATTACTTAGGGCATTACTGTATTTCAATTTAGGCTCCTTATGCAGGATTGTAATAGTCATTCACCACTGTTTCAAATAACAAAAATAAATAAAATCTGCCCTCCCACACTGATCTGAAGAAGAAAAAAATTGCCTGAGAAACAATTAATTAAGGATGGCCTAATGTTAAATTATATTTTGAATATTGTTGTTGTAACTAGGTCTTGTACCCTAAATACATCTTTAATATTGGATTAACAAATTAATTTTCTCTGCTTGTAAAACCCAAATTTCAAAAGTGAGAGCCATTTTTCACTTTTTATGTGAAGGACTATTCCACATCCAGGTGTAATAGCAGGACTGTCACATCAAACCAAATCTCGTTCCACAATCCACATGAACATTTTCTGAGGAAAAATCATTCATATTTATGTGTTTCCATCAAAGCGCAACAATTTCATTCCATTCCATGGCAGATAGCACATAAAATGTACCCCCACATGAACTATTTCTATGTATGATAGCCTACCACATGATGCCAGAATAATGCTTGTTAAGATGTACAAGTGGGCACTCATAAAACAGTTTCATTTGTTGATCATCGATATATTTCAAAGATATTCCTTGATAACTGAGAATTTTCAATGCGCAACGATTACATGAGGAATGTCATATCTCTCAGAATTAAGGAACTAGCATTCCAAAGCCACAAACTCTCGTAAAAATTCCAAGCATGAAAATTCAGTCAAAGACAAATAATAGTGATATTCCAAAGCGATCCTCCCATGAATAATGCCAACATGATTAAGGAGAAATTCTTCCATCACCCTTCAAGCTTGGAATTTTTATTGGAGTTCTGTGAGATAACACTTCCTTGTATAATCATTGCAAATTGAAATACTCAATTGTTCCTACATCTCTTTGCATAGATCACTGAAATTTAAACAGATTTAATAGTGCCCACCTTTAGATAATACCATAGATATTTCCCCAGCTGCTCTATCAATTAATTCGGTGAAGCTTGGCCAGGAATGAAAAAATTCAAGGATATTATTTTCGTTGCCATTTTTCTATTTTGTTTATATTAAATGTTTGAGTTAGTATCCCAATCTGATAGTGGGATGTTGGGGATGTAAATGGCATATATGTTGGGCTCTGACAGAAACACAATGAACACTAATCCAGATTAACCATTTCCTGCAAAACTTGACTTTCCATAACAGATCCACCACTTCTGCAAGCAGCATAACGTCTTACGAGACCCATGCTTTTCTTGATTTCTATCGATCTGCATGCCACAGTGAGCAGTGAGCTCTGATTGGCTTGTTCCTATAGTGGGAGGAGCCTGACGTTACGTTGGGAGGAGACTAAAATCCTCATTAACCTGCACAATAGGTATGTGAAGGTCATCTATCACCGGTTTACTGTTGTTATCACATAATCCTATTTCTCTCATCTTATGTTCCCAATCCATCTTATGCACAGCATATAACGAATCAGCCTCATGGTGGTGCCTAGATACCAGATATTCCTGAAATCGAGTTAAATGTGTTATACAGTAATGCCCTAAATATCGACTCCTTAACCACAGCAGAATTATGGGTAATTTTTCAGGATTTAGTCGTAAATATGGCTTGTTGCCATTCATCAGAAAGTTCTCACATTACTGTATGTAGGGCTGCCATGACTCATCACGTTTCTGTTGCATTGTGATCATTTATTCATGACTCAATGCATTGTATCTGTCTGAGCAAACCTTTGATTTTCGTTGTTCTAAGCGCATGTATTTTGAACATCAAGCGTGCTTTTCGTGTAAGCACTTTCCCGATAGACTGTCAGTTTTGAGTGGGCTACACATTGTCATTGGTTAAATAGTGAGAACTAGAGATGGGCTTGTCCCAGATGGGACTAAGTAATACCCCCCATATTCAACATGTTATTCTAATAAAGTAGCCATTACCATATATTCGGCACTGAAATTATGTCAACAGGTAACCCTAACCCTAAACCCCCTAACCCTAACCCCTAACTCTAATCCTAAATTTATTGACTGAATAAAAGCTTGGACAAAATTATGCATGTTGCGAAAAAAATTCTCTAAGTCGAAAAAGGGGGATAACTATACCAAAAAATGTCGGACAGACGTCATAAACGCAGGTTCCCATCGTACTAAATATCTGTGCCACGTTTAAAAAAAATTTACCCAAAAATGTAGGAATGAAAGCTCGTACAAAATTATCCATGTTGCAAAAAAATTCCAAGTCGAAAAAGGGAGATAACTCCACCAAAAAATGTCCGACAGACGTCATAATCACAGGTGCATATGTTCCCATGGTACTAAATATCTGTGCCAAGTTGAAAAAACGACTGAGAAAAACTCCGGACAAATTTGTGTCCACAGACGGACGGACGGTGCGACGGACAGACGAGATGATAGCAGTATACCCCCCCCCCCCACAACTCATTGCGGGGGGTACAATAAAAATATTAGAATGGTATAATAAAGTTTATGATATGCTAAGCTATCAAATACTAGTATTTTTGCATCAGATAACAAGAGCATCGCTAGGGCGTGGCAAAATACGCCCTTTAGCCATTTCGAATTGTACTATCGCAAAATAAGATAATACTTTGAGCTTACATTTGAAGAAAATCTGATATACCCCTAATTTCAATGCCAAATTGTGGTAAAATTCTAAGTCGAAAAATGGCCATAACTCATGTAAAAATAATTAGACAGAACCTATATTCAAACTTGGCGTGTAGTTTTAGCTGGGAAATACACATACCAGCTTTGGTTCAGCTCAAATAATAAAAACTGGAGTTATCGGTCGGAAACCAAAAATATTAACAGACGGTCAAATTCTAAGTCGAAAAAGGGCCGTAACTCATGTAAAAATAATTGGACGAAACCAATATTCGAACTTGGCCTGTATCTATAGCTGGGAAATACACATACCAACTTTGGTTCAGATCAAATAATCCAAACTGGAGTTATCGGTCGGAAACCAAAAATGTTAACACGATAAAATTCTAAGTCGAAAAAGGGCCGTAACTCATGTAAAAATAATTGGACATAACCCATATTCGAACTTGGCCTGTATCTTTAGCTGGGAAATACACATAACAACTTTGGTTCAGATCAAATAATCCAAACTGGAGTTATCAATCGGAAACCAAAAATGTTAACGGACGGACAGACGGACGGACAGACTGATAACATAATACGACCTTTTTTCAAAAAGGGCGTATAAAAACCGCTATCCGTCTATATTCATATTTCACTCGTATCCATCTGCGCTAAAATTAAAAGTGATTAGGTACTGGAGGAGTTAACATTGCTTTGCCACATTGAACTAGAGTTACTTCCCGCTGACTACTCTTTTGTTTGTTTAAATTATACATTACTGTATGTAGGGCTGCCATGACTCATCACGTTTCTGTTGCATTGTGATCATTTATTCATGACTCAATGCATTGTATCTGTCTGAGCAAACCTTTGATTTTCGTTGTTCTAAGCGCATGTATTTTGAACATCAAGCGTGCTTTTCGTGTAAGCACTTTCCCGATAGACTGTCAGTTTTGAGTGGGCTACACATTGTCATTGGTTAAATAGTGAGAACTAGAGATGGGCTTGTCCCAGATGGGACTAAGTAATACCCCCCATATTCAACATGTTATTCGAATAAAGTAGCCATTACCATATATTCGGCACTGAAATTATGTCAACAGGTAACCCTAACCCTAAACCCCCTAACCCTAACCCCTAACTCTAATCCTAAATTTATTGACTGAATAAAAGCTTGGACAAAATTATGCATGTTGCGAAAAAAATTCTCTAAGTCGAAAAAGGGGGATAACTATACCAAAAAATGTCGGACAGACGTCATAAACGCAGGTTCCCATCGTACTAAATATCTGTGCCACGTTTAAAAAAAATTTACCCAAAAATGTAGGAATGAAAGCTCGGACAAAATTATCCATGTTGCAAAAAAATTCCAAGTCGAAAAAGGGAGATAACTCCACCAAAAAATGTCCGACAGACGTCATAATCACAGGTGCATATGTTCCCATGGTACTAAATATCTGTGCCAAGTTGAAAAAACGACTGAGAAAAACTCCGGACAAATTTGTGTCCACAGACGGACAGACGGTGCGACGGACAGACGAGATGATAGCAGTATACCCCCCCCCCACAACTCATTGCGGGGGGTACAATAAAAATATTAGAATGGTATAATAAAGTTTATGATATGCTAAGCTATCAAATACTAGTATTTTTGCATCAGATAACAAGAGCATCGCTAGGGCGTGGCAAAATACGCCCTTTAGCCATTTCGAATTGTACTATCGCAAAATAAGATAATACTTTGAGCTTACATTTGAAGAAAATCTGATATACCCCTAATTTCAATGCCAAATTGTGGTAAAATTCTAAGTCGAAAAATGGCCATAACTCATGTAAAAATAATTAGACAGAACCTATATTCAAACTTGGCGTGTAGTTTTAGCTGGGAAATACACATACCAGCTTTGGTTCAGCTCAAATAATAAAAACTGGAGTTATCGGTCGGAAACCAAAAATATTAACAGACGGTCAAATTCTAAGTCGAAAAAGGGCCGTAACTCATGTAAAAATAATTGGACATAACCCATATTCGAACTTGGCCTGTATCTTTAGCTGGGAAATACACATAACAACTTTGGTTCAGATCAAATAATCCAAACTGGAGTTATCAATCGGAAACCAAAAATGTTAACGGACGGACAGACGGACGGACAGACTGATAACATAATACGACCTTTTTTCAAAAAGGGCGTATAAAAACCGCTATCCGTCTATATTCATATTTCACTCGTATCCATCTGCGCTAAAATTAAAAGTGATTAGGTACTGGAGGAGTTAACATTGCTTTGCCACATTGAACTAGAGTTACTTCCCGCTGACTACTCTTTTGTTTGTTTAAATTATACATTACTGTATGTAGGGCTGCCATGACTCATCACGTTTCTGTTGCATTGTGATCATTTATTCATGACTCAATGCATTGTATCTGTCTGAGCAAACCTTTGATTTTCGTTGTTCTAAGCGCATGTATTTTGAACATCAAGCGTGCTTTTCGTGTAAGCACTTTCCCGATAGACTGTCAGTTTTGAGTGGGCTACACATTGTCATTGGTTAAATAGTGAGAACTAGAGATGGGCTTGTCCCAGATGGGACTAAGTAATACCCCCCATATTCAACATGTTATTCGAATAAAGTAGCCATTACCATATATTCGGCACTGAAATTATGTCAACAGGTAACCCTAACCCTAAACCCCCTAACCCTAACCCCTAACTCTAATCCTAAATTTATTGACTGAATAAAAGCTTGGACAAAATTATGCATGTTGCGAAAAAAATTCTCTAAGTCGAAAAAGGGGGATAACTATACCAAAAAATGTCGGACAGACGTCATAAACGCAGGTTCCCATCGTACTAAATATCTGTGCCACGTTTAAAAAAAATTTACCCAAAAATGTAGGAATGAAAGCTCGGACAAAATTATCCATGTTGCAAAAAAATTCCAAGTCGAAAAAGGGAGATAACTCCACCAAAAAATGTCCGACAGACGTCATAATCACAGGTGCATATGTTCCCATGGTACTAAATATCTGTGCCAAGTTGAAAAAACGACTGAGAAAAACTCCGGACAAATTTGTGTCCACAGACGGACAGACGGTGCGACGGACAGACGAGATGATAGCAGTATACCCCCCCCCCCCCCCACAACTCATTGCGGGGGGTACAATAAAAATATTAGAATGGTATAATAAAGTTTATGATATGCTAAGCTATCAAATACTAGTATTTTTGCATCAGATAACAAGAGCATCGCTAGGGCGTGGCAAAATACGCCCTTTAGCCATTTCGAATTGTACTATCGCAAAATAAGATAATACTTTGAGCTTACATTTGAAGAAAATCTGATATACCCCTAATTTCAATGCCAAATTGTGGTAAAATTCTAAGTCGAAAAATGGCCATAACTCATGTAAAAATAATTAGACAGAACCTATATTCAAACTTGGCGTGTAGTTTTAGCTGGGAAATACACATACCAGCTTTGGTTCAGCTCAAATAATAAAAACTGGAGTTATCGGTCGGAAACCAAAAATATTAACAGACGGTCAAATTCTAAGTCGAAAAAGGGCCGTAACTCATGTAAAAATAATTGGACGAAACCAATATTCGAACTTGGCCTGTATCTATAGCTGGGAAATACACATACCAACTTTGGTTCAGATCAAATAATCCAAACTGGAGTTATCGGTCGGAAACCAAAAATGTTAACACGATAAAATTCTAAGTCGAAAAAGGGCCGTAACTCATGTAAAAATAATTGGACATAACCCATATTCGAACTTGGCCTGTATCTTTAGCTGGGAAATACACATAACAACTTTGGTTCAGATCAAATAATCCAAACTGGAGTTATCAATCGGAAACCAAAAATGTTAACGGACGGACAGACGGACGGACAGACTGATAACATAATACGACCTTTTTTCAAAAAGGGCGTATAAAAACCGCTATCCGTCTATATTCATATTTCACTCGTATCCATCTGCGCTAAAATTAAAAGTGATTAGGTACTGGAGGAGTTAACATTGCTTTGCCACATTGAACTAGAGTTACTTCCCGCTGACTACTCTTTTGTTTGTTTAAATTATACATTACTGTATGTAGGGCTGCCATGACTCATCACGTTTCTGTTGCATTGTGATCATTTATTCATGACTCAATGCATTGTATCTGTCTGAGCAAACCTTTGATTTTCGTTGTTCTAAGCGCATGTATTTTGAACATCAAGCGTGCTTTTCGTGTAAGCACTTTCCCGATAGACTGTCAGTTTTGAGTGGGCTACACATTGTCATTGGTTAAATAGCGAGAACTAGAGATGGGCTTGTCCCAGATGGGACTAAGTAATACCCCCCATATTCAACATGTTATTCGAATAAAGTAGCCATTACCATATATTCGGCACTGAAATTATGTCAACAGGTAACCCTAACCCTAAACCCCCTAACCCTAACCCCTAACTCTAATCCTAAATTTATTGACTGAATAAAAGCTTGGACAAAATTATGCATGTTGCGAAAAAAATTCTCTAAGTCGAAAAAGGGGGATAACTATACCAAAAAATGTCGGACAGACGTCATAAACGCAGGTTCCCATCGTACTAAATATCTGTGCCACGTTTAAAAAAAATTTACCCAAAAATGTAGGAATGAAAGCTCGGACAAAATTATCCATGTTGCAAAAAAATTCCAAGTCGAAAAAGGGAGATAACTCCACCAAAAAATGTCCGACAGACGTCATAATCACAGGTGCATATGTTCCCATGGTACTAAATATCTGTGCCAAGTTGAAAAAACGACTGAGAAAAACTCCGGACAAATTTGTGTCCACAGACGGACAGACGGTGCGACGGACAGACGAGATGATAGCAGTATACCCCCCCCCCCCACAACTCATTGCGGGGGGTACAATAAAAATATTAGAATGGTATAATAAAGTTTATGATATGCTAAGCTATCAAATACTAGTATTTTTGCATCAGATAACAAGAGCATCGCTAGGGCGTGGCAAAATACGCCCTTTAGCCATTTCGAATTGTACTATCGCAAAATAAGATAATACTTTGAGCTTACATTTGAAGAAAATCTGATATACCCCTAATTTCAATGCCAAATTGTGGTAAAATTCTAAGTCGAAAAATGGCCATAACTCATGTAAAAATAATTAGACAGAACCTATATTCAAACTTGGCGTGTAGTTTTAGCTGGGAAATACACATACCAGCTTTGGTTCAGCTCAAATAATAAAAACTGGAGTTATCGGTCGGAAACCAAAAATATTAACAGACGGTCAAATTCTAAGTCGAAAAAGGGCCGTAACTCATGTAAAAATAATTGGACGAAACCAATATTCGAACTTGGCCTGTATCTATAGCTGGGAAATACACATACCAACTTTGGTTCAGATCAAATAATCCAAACTGGAGTTATCGGTCGGAAACCAAAAATGTTAACACGATAAAATTCTAAGTCGAAAAAGGGCCGTAACTCATGTAAAAATAATTGGACATAACCCATATTCGAACTTGGCCTGTATCTTTAGCTGGGAAATACACATAACAACTTTGGTTCAGATCAAATAATCCAAACTGGAGTTATCAATCGGAAACCAAAAATGTTAACGGACGGACAGACGGACGGACAGACTGATAACATAATACGACCTTTTTTCAAAAAGGGCGTATAAAAACCGCTATCCGTCTATATTCATATTTCACTCGTATCCATCTGCGCTAAAATTAAAAGTGATTAGGTACTGGAGGAGTTAACATTGCTTTGCCACATTGAACTAGAGTTACTTCCCGCTGACTACTCTTTTGTTTGTTTAAATTATACATTACTGTATGTAGGGCTGCCATGACTCATCACGTTTCTGTTGCATTGTGATCATTTATTCATGACTCAATGCATTGTATCTGTCTGAGCAAACCTTTGATTTTCGTTGTTCTAAGCGCATGTATTTTGAACATCAAGCGTGCTTTTCGTGTAAGCACTTTCCCGATAGACTGTCAGTTTTGAGTGGGCTACACATTGTCATTGGTTAAATAGTGAGAACTAGAGATGGGCTTGTCCCAGATGGGACTAAGGCCAAAAAAAAAAAACGTCTCTGTTTCCGGTACCCGGCCTGGCTGAGATTTTCTTGCCGGCCTCAATTTTTTTTTTTTCACGAAGTCCAAGTAACCTTTCTGTCTGAGTATACCAACAGCAGAACTAACCACCAATCGCATACACACCTGACGCATGTGTTACGATGTGTAGGCCATGTGCGCGATCGCGCTTTCTTGATATAAATAAGACAACTATAGGTCGGCCATGCTACGCAGTGAATACCGTGGCTTAAATCAAACTCTACCCTGACGAGTCACTACGGAAATCCCCCGTCTTTTGTGGGCTGTGTACACTGCTGTGTATTTTAAAAAGTACAATGTATTAATTATACCGGTAGCTCCCTTAACTTCCTCGCCTAATTGGGGCAAAACTTGCCTGAAAGACCATCTGTTCGCGACAAAACAGTGAAAAGCATGTGCGTTTTTGGCGGGAAAATGACAGTCCGTATTACGTAATCAGTCCTGGAAATTAGCGTCGTCAAAAGCCGAAATCACCATCAACATTGACATGACGAAATCGTCATCAAAGATTAAAATGCATTGGCATCCTTGAATATTCACATAAACCCTATTTTAACCCACTTTAAATAAACAACTGTCTGTTATGAATGACACAACAACTGGGTCACTGTGTCACCAACCAAACGCATCAGTGGGTCACGTGAATAAACTCTGTAACTATTTACGACAGACTCTCTTTGATGTTTTCCGACCAAGTAGCAGATACAATGTACCACTGATAGAAACAGCTCGCACTGTATGCAAGTATTAAACACACATTTCTGATCATCTGATGTGCATACATGTACTGCATGTAAGGATTATTTGATAACTTGCTGTTAATTACACTGAAAGTTGGCAGGTAATCAATTCTGCTATTTAAAACTTTCCGGGATTGAAACAAAATAAGTCGGAAATAGGTGACTTGAAACCACAATACAAGTTAGTGATTTTGGTAATATGGACAAGTTGTCACTGAAAATAATGATCATCTATGAAGAGAAATAAGAGGGGATGAAAATACAATAGGTTTTATTGAAATGGCAAGTATTTATTCCATAAAACGATCTCTGTCAACACCAACACCTGGAAAATTTCGTCGGCAGTGATGAATAGAATGGCATAAAATGTGTAACCTCAGGCCCAATCTACACCAGAGATATTCAGGGGAAGATTGGAACAAAACATGTTTATTCCTGCATATCCAAGAACAGTCAATAACATTGTTCTGGTCACATGTAATTTGTAAATAAAGGTATCAGATGCTACTGTTGCATTGTGGGCTGGTATCTGCATGGACTACATGTATGTAAGAGGAATAACTCTAAACCCATGGCCATAGTCTAATACATTGAATTTTCACACTGGAGCACATACTAGAGCTAGAAAATATCTTTAACACCTAATACATGACATAATAGTCCAGCAAGCTGCATAATATATTACCAGTTAGCATGTATAAAAGCATGCCAATTTTATAATACATGTTAAAAGGGTGTACTACACTATTTTATCACTTTCAAATGGCCGGTTAAAAAAAAAAAAAAAAAGTGTAAAAAAAAAAAAAACCCTGCCTGCCTACCTGGAAAATTTTCCCCATGTTATCGGAAACAGACATGTTTTTTTTTTTGGCCTAAGTAATACCCCCCATATTCAACATGTTATTCGAATAAAGTAGCCATTACCATATATTCGGCACTGAAATTATGTCAACAGGTAACCCTAACCCTAAACCCCCTAACCCTAACCCTAACCCCTAACTCTAATCCTAAATTTATTGACTGAATAAAAGCTTGGACAAAATTATGCATGTTGCGAAAAAAATTCTCTAAGTCGAAAAAGGGGGATAACTATACCAAAAAATGTCGGACAGACGTCATAAACGCAGGTTCCCATCGTACTAAATATCTGTGCCACGTTTAAAAAAAATTTACCCAAAAATGTAGGAATGAAAGCTCGGACAAAATTATCCATGTTGCAAAAAAATTCCAAGTCGAAAAAGGGAGATAACTCCACCAAAAAATGTCCGACAGACGTCATAATCACAGGTGCATATGTTCCCATGGTACTAAATATCTGTGCCAAGTTGAAAAAACGACTGAGAAAAACTCCGGACAAATTTGTGTCCACAGACGGACAGACGGTGCGACGGACAGACGAGATGATAGCAGTATACCCCCCCCCCACAACTCATTGCGGGGGGTACAATAAAAATATTAGAATGGTATAATAAAGTTTATGATATGCTAAGCTATCAAATACTAGTATTTTTGCATCAGATAACAAGAGCATCGCTAGGGCGTGGCAAAATACGCCCTTTAGCCATTTCGAATTGTACTATCGCAAAATAAGATAATACTTTGAGCTTACATTTGAAGAAAATCTGATATACCCCTAATTTCAATGCCAAATTGTGGTAAAATTCTAAGTCGAAAAATGGCCATAACTCATGTAAAAATAATTAGACAGAACCTATATTCAAACTTGGCGTGTAGTTTTAGCTGGGAAATACACATACCAGCTTTGGTTCAGCTCAAATAATAAAAACTGGAGTTATCGGTCGGAAACCAAAAATATTAACAGACGGTCAAATTCTAAGTCGAAAAAGGGCCGTAACTCATGTAAAAATAATTGGACGAAACCAATATTCGAACTTGGCCTGTATCTATAGCTGGGAAATACACATACCAACTTTGGTTCAGATCAAATAATCCAAACTGGAGTTATCGGTCGGAAACCAAAAATGTTAACACGATAAAATTCTAAGTCGAAAAAGGGCCGTAACTCATGTAAAAATAATTGGACATAACCCATATTCGAACTTGGCCTGTATCTTTAGCTGGGAAATACACATAACAACTTTGGTTCAGATCAAATAATCCAAACTGGAGTTATCAATCGGAAACCAAAAATGTTAACGGACGGACAGACGGACGGACAGACTGATAACATAATACGACCTTTTTTCAAAAAGGGCGTATAAAAACCGCTATCCGTCTATATTCATATTTCACTCGTATCCATCTGCGCTAAAATTAAAAGTGATTAGGTACTGGAGGAGTTAACATTGCTTTGCCACATTGAACTAGAGTTACTTCCCGCTGACTACTCTTTTGTTTGTTTAAATTATACATTACTGTATGTAGGGCTGCCATGACTCATCACGTTTCTGTTGCATTGTGATCATTTATTCATGACTCAATGCATTGTATCTGTCTGAGCAAACCTTTGATTTTCGTTGTTCTAAGCGCATGTATTTTGAACATCAAGCGTGCTTTTCGTGTAAGCACTTTCCCGATAGACTGTCAGTTTTGAGTGGGCTACACATTGTCATTGGTTAAATAGCGAGAACTAGAGATGGGCTTGTCCCAGATGGGACTAAGTAATACCCCCCATATTCAACATGTTATTCGAATAAAGTAGCCATTACCATATATTCGGCACTGAAATTATGTCAACAGGTAACCCTAACCCTAAACCCCCTAACCCTAACCCCTAACTCTAATCCTAAATTTATTGACTGAATAAAAGCTTGGACAAAATTATGCATGTTGCGAAAAAAATTCTCTAAGTCGAAAAAGGGGGATAACTATACCAAAAAATGTCGGACAGACGTCATAAACGCAGGTTCCCATCGTACTAAATATCTGTGCCACGTTTAAAAAAAATTTACCCAAAAATGTAGGAATGAAAGCTCGGACAAAATTATCCATGTTGCAAAAAAATTCCAAGTCGAAAAAGGGAGATAACTCCACCAAAAAATGTCCGACAGACGTCATAATCACAGGTGCATATGTTCCCATGGTACTAAATATCTGTGCCAAGTTGAAAAAACGACTGAGAAAAACTCCGGACAAATTTGTGTCCACAGACGGACGGACGGTGCGACGGACAGACGAGATGATAGCAGTATACCCCCCCCCCCCACAACTCATTGCGGGGGGTACAATAAAAATATTAGAATGGTATAATAAAGTTTATGATATGCTAAGCTATCAAATACTAGTATTTTTGCATCAGATAACAAGAGCATCGCTAGGGCGTGGCAAAATACGCCCTTTAGCCATTTCGAATTGTACTATCGCAAAATAAGATAATACTTTGAGCTTACATTTGAAGAAAATCTGATATACCCCTAATTTCAATGCCAAATTGTGGTAAAATTCTAAGTCGAAAAATGGCCATAACTCATGTAAAAATAATTAGACAGAACCTATATTCAAACTTGGCGTGTAGTTTTAGCTGGGAAATACACATACCAGCTTTGGTTCAGCTCAAATAATAAAAACTGGAGTTATCGGTCGGAAACCAAAAATATTAACAGACGGTCAAATTCTAAGTCGAAAAAGGGCCGTAACTCATGTAAAAATAATTGGACGAAACCAATATTCGAACTTGGCCTGTATCTATAGCTGGGAAATACACATACCAACTTTGGTTCAGATCAAATAATCCAAACTGGAGTTATCGGTCGGAAACCAAAAATGTTAACACGATAAAATTCTAAGTCGAAAAAGGGCCGTAACTCATGTAAAAATAATTGGACATAACCCATATTCGAACTTGGCCTGTATCTTTAGCTGGGAAATACACATAACAACTTTGGTTCAGATCAAATAATCCAAACTGGAGTTATCAATCGGAAACCAAAAATGTTAACGGACGGACGGACGGACAGACGGACGCTAAGACGGACGGACAGACTGATAACATAATACGACCTTTTTTCAAAAAGGGCGTATAAAAACCGCTATCCGTCTATATTCATATTTCACTCGTATCCATCTGCGCTAAAATTAAAAGTGATTAGGTACTGGAGGAGTTAACATTGCTTTGCCACATTGAACTAGAGTTACTTCCCGCTGACTACTCTTTTGTTTGTTTAAATTATCGTCTGTTAGTTAAACATACTATGATGTTAGCCCCTTTATCCATCAACTAATCTGTCTGAAAAATGGAACTATAAACACAAGCTCATTACCATGGCTGTGCTTGGGTATACAAATTTGCGCTTTTTACTCTTCTTTCGATTTGAGACGCATGGGCCAACTGAGTGGAGCATATAATAAACAGAAAATCTACATTTTTTGGTTGGATATGGTAATTATCTCATTCGTGAAAACAAAAACAATGTATTTCCACTCATGGCAGAGCCACTCGTGGCAATGCATTTTGTTTTGTCATCACCCATGAGATTATTCACATAACCAACTAAAAAGTGTTAGATATCCTCTATGTATTAAACAGATATTTACACCCTGTAACACCCAAAATAAAAGGACATAAAATTAAATTGTCAACGAGTCGATAATTTGGAGAGCTAGTCGATAACACCTTGGTGTTGCCATGCATTTCCGTAGGCACTCACGTTGAGTCATGCGACATGATATGACTGGTTACTCAAATGTCGGAAATTGTCGGAATCCAAAAATCGCATGAAATAATAACTCGGTCTGACATTCAGATTCCATCTTGTCGATATGTAATTGTAATTCGACTGTTCAAAAAACGCGAAGGCCAGCCTCAGACAATGCTAGATCAAAGATGCCACTGCTGACATGAGTAGCATTATGGGCACGTGCAAGTCATGCAACCACGGTGTCAGCATTTTTATTACTCTGAAGTTTCAATTACAATCTTGCAATCTTGGAAAAAGTATTCACATTGTTCAACGCTACGTATTGCATTGTGTGACTGTTCAGATTTAAACCTTCTCACTGTAATTGCACAAGTGCGTCAGTTATTGCCGATATGCGCCATTTTTCAAAGCGCACGCCAAAATCGTCAGGTGATGAGAAGCATCATAATTTAACAACTATAAAGTATTTTAGTCAGTCTCAATATTTATTTTCCATATACATATTAAAGATGTATTCAGGATTTGAGACTAATTTTTGCTAAACTTATGTGCCTTTTAATTTAGATTCTAAAGAATAATGAAGAAATAACTCTTGTTTCGATTACGGTTATGCAGTTAAAACTGAAAAGTTTGAAGACATATTCTATAATGCGTAATATTAAATTTGTCTCCAACTTTCCGCTATAATTCATAACCCAAATTGAAACTAGATTTATTAATTTTAATATAATCCATCATTCACAGCAGAACCACCATAAGTAGAAGATAGAACTAAAACGAGCGAAAACATCTGAACAAGATTACGCATAAAGTTGAAATCCGACATGCTGTTAATCACACCTCTATAATCAATTGCTCAAGTGGTCTCAATAATTCATTGTTTTGATTGGCTAGTGTCATGACATAGCGATAATGCAATAGTGTTGCATTTGTTTATGGTACATGTAGATTTCAGCTGTTGTTTGTTTCAATTATCTGCCAATGTTAGCACAAGTCTTGTGGATTTCTCTTGGTACTTGACCGCCAAGGGTTAAAAGTACATTTATTGGCGGGGCAATCATACGCCATAGGATTTCTGATGCAACACCGAAATTCCCTTCTGCAGAAAGTAATCAAGAAATTTAGGTTATTTATTTTATTGAGAAATAACCCTGGTGGCTAATGGTGTGAGAACCAATTGTTTCTTTTACAGTATTCTATGAATTGAAAGCTTATGAATGATTAAACTATAATGAAACGAGAAAGTGTTACACAAAAGATGCTACTTTGATTTGTGTTTTATTTTTAATTTCCTATGGAATTTATTTCATATCATTTCGATGTTATAGAGGGGCAACAAATATTATTTTGTAAATTTTTCAATAACAATATTCTTTGTTATTTACGTAGGTCTATTTTTAATATCTGTCATATCTGGTTTTCAACATTTTTCAACAGAACAAAGAAAACAATGCTAAATCAGATTATGTTGTTGTTGTAACTGTGGGTCTGGAACCCTGAATGCATATTTAATGAGAGAGATAAGTTACAATAATTCAGGAAAAATCAACTTTAAGTTGCCAAGCAGGTAGTGGGCATTTCGATTTCCACAGTGAATGCTGATACGGACCATGTGTAGTGACAATTGCAAATTCATCATGATGTATCATCTCAAAAATATTGTGATCCACATTTTGGATTCACCTTTGCATCTTTGCAGCACTGGTCATAAGCAATTTGTATGCAGTTACCGTATTATCGCGGGTATAAGACCAGGGGGCCTAGGGAATAAATAACTTGAAAAGGCATGGGTGGTCTTATACCCCGGAAAATTTTGAGAAAATATGGCGTTGGACGATGGATGAGTAAGTATATTTAGCGTAAGTATATAGAACATATCTCATTTCTGCATTTCGAGGTATACGTACATGTAAACGTAACTTTACCAGAAAGCTGGGATTTCCCCACATTTAGTTTCGGTTTCGCACGTGGTCGATACAGAATTAACGTTGAATTGGAAATCTTACACAGAAAATATGCACAGAAAATATGCATAGAAACGAACAGTCAAAATAACACATGTGATAAATAACACAGTATAAGAATATATATGCCTAGAAACGTATGTAAAACTTTGTCTAGATAAATTATTTGGGAATTACAATGGGGATTTATATTCCGATAATCGTTTCGTAAACGGAGTCCTGCATTCCGTAAAATATTTAGTTTCTGTTGACATTAAAACAAGAATGTTGTGCTTCATATGTCAATCAATGGAAAGTGGGCGTTAAATTTAACTGAGAAAATCCAATCGCTATTCAGAATGAGAAAACAATACAGCTTATGCGGTTACATAACTTACATTGTGTACATCAATGCATGAATCCCGCATCTATAGTCTATAGTAGTCTAGTTTATATCAATGTTCAGACTTAATCCGATTAGGAAACTAATAAACCCGACGCTTTATTCGTGATCTGTTGTCCACATAGAGGATGTTACAATAGCGACTAATTGCATGTTTGACAAAAGCCAGTGAGTGTAATTATTTAACACTAACAGTACTGACAAAAGAGTTGTATTTCTGCTAAAAAGCACGTGTTTTAATAAATAGAGTTATCGCTCCTAAACTGTTTATACTGTAAAACGTGAACAAAATGCAGCTTAAAAATGTTAATGTCAATAACCTTTATTTTGGTTTCGAGTACATAACGTTGACGTAGTTTGGAAAGCATTGTTGTTCAATGACAAGTTCCCCTTCTGCTTCTTTTTATACCCACTGTGTGTTTACATAACCAGGAAGCCAGTCTCTCTGTGTTTGGTTACATGAAGGAACATACCGACTTTGTCACTGAACGCGAAAAATATGTTTTTACAGTACTGTAGTTGGACAGACACGCAAAGCCGCGCATGGCTTTTGAACTTGAAGCTACATAATTATGTACGTTGTTAGCGACTCGGTTCATTTGTATTTGATGTCTGTTAATGATTTGTTTCCCCGGGAAGTATAATTTAATAAACAAATAAGATTTTAAGATTCACTTTATTTTATTTTATTTTATTGAATATTCTCACTTGCCTACGAAGTATAATTTTCCGTTTTGAATATAAATATTATATTTCTCGAGTTCGTCAATCTTTTTTTCTGTCTACAAGCTGATATCAAATACTTACTTACCACCGCTGAAATTGAAAAAAATTTGGGGTGGGCCTAAACTCGAATATACCCCTTTGCATGCAATAAACCCGTTTTGGAGGGGTTATGGTTAGGGCCTAGGGAGGGGGTGGTCTTATACCCCGGAAAACTTACTTCCAGTGAAAATACTGGGGTGGTCTTATGCCCGAAAGTGGGCTTATACCCGCTAGAATAGGGTATTTCCATATAATTTATGTAATTTATAAATTATACATAAATTTATAATTTATATTTCGTGACAAGTCACTATCCAACCATGAACGCATGTTGGATAAAAACACATTGTGCACATAAACATACCATTTATTCTCCTATGCATTTTACTGAAAATTGTAGGACAAATTTTCAACAGGTGGATATATTTGTCTCATTCTTATGTTGGGCCATATTTTTTTCCAGATGAATGAAACCATTTAGTGATGTGAGTATGTAAGAAATGAATTTGGGTTTCAATGAGGTGATGGGATTTTGATAGTGATTAAAACTAAGCATTGGGGGTTCAAGCCGAGTTTGCTGGATTTTTATTGTGGTCAAAACCCATGTCTACGTGGAATCCACCAATTATTAATATATTTACATACATAATTTACGAAATAGGATTTGTCTTTATATAATTCCCAATATTTATTCAATTCTTACAGAATCCACCGAGTGGCTAATCGCGGAATACAAATTATATCGAACAGATTTCTTCTGGCACACTGCCAAATCCAAATATGATGAATAGTCATGCAATCTATGGATTGTTCATGTCCGACACTAACCTGTGATTTCCAGAACCTATTTCAAATACAGGGATATAGGATGGCTAAAAATTTCAGTCATCATGGTTGCAGGGGAGGGTGCGTGGCTATCATAATGCTATGGAAAAGGGGAAGAAATACTAGGTGTATGTACAATATTCATTCAAAGACTCATGTATTCACAAAACTTCTTACCTTGAGCTTTTCATACTTGTCATCGACATCCTTGATCCATGATATGAACTGGCGACCGTTATAACGAGTTCGTGTGTTCTTTTCTCGGTCCTCAGCCTGAAATGGTAAAAATTAGAAGTTAATTATGATGACTTCTCTCCTGGGTATGCATTTGAAACTGAAATCCTAACTGGAGTTTCAATGGATCAATGGATGATTCCACAACCAGCCATAGTGTGAGGAGCATAACAGTTGCTATGAGACAAGTATAAGCTCAAATACATTAATATATTTCTGTATGCTGGTTTTTAAACACAAGAACATATCTTATTATTGTCTTTAAATGTGAAATATTTAATGAGTGTCACACAAAGATGAACGACAGTCATAGCCATGGATAAATGTCCTAAATGAGAGTACAAATAGCAAGTTCAGAAAATTATGATTAGACAACAAAAACATTGTTTAAAAATAGCAAATTTAAAGGCATGGATGGCTTTGGTTGTAGGTTATAATTTAGAACTAAAAGTTACCATATTACGAACATTTCCTCAAGAATATACTAATAGTAACTAATGATGGTATGAATACGATATTATCCACAAAACACATTTGTGCGAGACAAGAGTTGGTTTATATACAGCAAATAAAAGAGAGCGATAGGGGAAAACACTCAACACCGTGGTGATTTTTATTTTGGGAAATTGTTTCACGGTGAACTACTCAACACCAAAATATTGAGTGGCGAGGATTAACGAGCGCTATAATGGTATGTTGTAAACAACATGGTACAGTTTTAACCAAAGTTCACCAGTGGGATATCACGGGTGTTGAGTGTTTTGCGTATCGCAAACTATTTACACACTGTACTGTAACATAACATGGCTTTCGTTTACTAACACAGTGTACGATCTTGACAATAGTATGCTATTTTGCTATTTATGATTGGTATAAGAACAAAATCTGTCCATATTTTTAATATTCATTCTGTTTATGGTGGTTTTAATGGATGTGACTATTTTAACAGCAATACCCATCGCAAAGGCCATTCGTATCTTTAACACTTTCCAAATTTATATCCATTGACAAGAATGTTATTAAGACCTTACATAATTTACTTTGCATACAGTTTCTCAATTGTGTACAATAATATGGCCGTACGTGACACATAGTGGAGCAACCACAGAATTTGTGGTGATTCAATATTATAATAAGCATATAGGATGATAATTATGCATGGCACAACTATATACTCATAGAGTAATGCCCTAATTAATCGACTCCATAACCACAGCAGAATTATGGGTAACTTTTCAGGATTTAGTCGGAAATATGGCTTGTTGCCATTCATTGGAAAACTCTCCCTGAGAGCTTTCCGATGAAAGGCAACAAGCCATATTTCCGACTAAATCCTGAAAAGTTACCCATAATTCTGCTGTTGTTATGGAGTCGATTAATTAGGGCATTACTGTATAATGAAGGGATTATTGTCGCCATATGTCGGTGTTCTGTGTACCCTGCTTTACAACAATGTGTTTTGGGTAACCAGCTTGACATTTGCTGTTTTCGTCACACATTTTCATGGTGGGGAATCAACTTGATGAGTATCACGCATTTAAAATGGGCGACGTGAACGCAAACACGACCAGAAACGAGGAAAAGGGTATAAACTAGGATATGACATATTACTTGTAGTATTTTGGCAGCTACGAGCATATTCTATACTATTTTCAAACAAGCTGATACCCCATATGTGTCCACTATCAACTTGTTTTAAAAATAAACTAGCACATGCTCGTAACAGTCAAAATGCTACGTTCTGTGTCAGTTCCTCATATGTTTTGTGCATTTGCGCTCGCCTCAGCCATTTTTAATGCATGGAACTCGCATGGATACTCGTCATTCTTATTCCTGCCTCGAATTTGCTTAATTTTATTGGCGACATTCTGCTAAGAATTATAATGTGACATCATGCAGTGGAGACGATCAGTCTCGATGACTCGGCCATTTCCACTTCGCTGAGGAAATGTTTTATACAAAGCGGAAAAGGCTGAGTTGTTGAAAAGGTGGAGACGTCCTCACAAGTGCAATATATTGTCTGGACTCAAGTCCGCAAGGCCAAATGGCGTAAATGATGTCACGACCATGCCATGATGTCTTCGCTTGTTGTCATTAAGCTAACCAAAGAAAATGGTCTAAATGAAACTAAGACATAGGCTTAAATCACATGGAATTCTCTGGAAGTTATCTTATATTTAGATGATAAATACTTAAATAACATGAGTCCATGTCAACATTGTCGATAATTAGGTTCGGGGGTACGGTTTGAAACCCTGACGATGATTTGGTTTCAAGGTTCGGTTTAACCTAACATCTAAGGTTCACAGGGGCCTACTTCGACGTTGGCACAGGTTAACAGGAATTTTGTCATGATGTAATGTATTCTATCACAATTGAATACAATATCAAATAAATGAAAACAAACCTGTTCTATTTCTTGAGCATTGTATACTTCATTATCACGCAGAATAGTGCACACGCTGAGGGGGAAGCTTTGATTGGCTGATGCCCTCGCAGCTCGGTTGTGCTCTCGAATGATCTCCTGTTCTATCGATAGCATCAATTTTTCCTGAAAAAAAGATAGATAAAATACAATAAAATAAAAATGCATGCATCGGGATGCTGTGGTCGTGTCATACATACAAAAAAGTGTATTTTAGTAAATATATATGTGTTATATACACAATATGTTTGTATCGATTCATGTATAGCGACAAGGCCCATTTTCGTGGTCATATAGCAACGAGGCGACCTTGTTGCCGAGTCGCTATATGACAATGAAAACAAACCAAGTCACGATACATGAATCAGTACAAACACATTGTGTGTATAACACATTTATCTACCATTTGTGTGACAAAATCCACCACACCATTTTTGTCCAACGATTAGCTTTATTGAGTAAGTTCTCCCAATCTGCAAGTGTAACTGTGTTATACGATTAACTCGATTTGCTCAATTGTCTCAACAGAAACTCCACGCGCATATGTCCAAAGGAAATTGAATTTAACGGACGAAATCTCTTACTATTGCATTTTTTTATATAAGTAAATAATAATTACTCAACAAATATATATTAGTTACTTTCTGATATGTTTTACAATTGCCATCGATGGGAGGCAATAATGAAAGTGTCAATGACACTGTAGCTCAACTTGGAAAGGGAATAATTTAATGTATTACAGTCAATGGAGCAATTAGGAATGTGGAAAGTTGAATGTCTAATACTAGTTTATAGACATGAAGAGAAAAGTAAAATCCAAGATGGCTGCTGGCGGCCATGTTTTCGGCCGAATGACTCCAAAATGAGTCGTTCCCATCTACATGTCATCGTTAACATCCATGACAAATTTTATGACGATCAGACTAAAGGTACGACCTGTAACCCATGCTAAAGAGTTAGGTCATACAAAGAGTAAAATCCAAGATGGCTGCTGGCAGCCATGTTTTCGGTCAAATGACCCCAAAATGAGTCGTTCCCATCTACATGTCATCGTTAACATCCATGACAAATTTATGACGATCAGACTATAGGTACGACCTGTATGCCCATGCTAAAGAATTTAGTCATACAAAGAGTAAAATCCAAGATGGCTGCAGGCGGCCATGTTTTTTGGCCAAATGACCACAAAATTACTCGTTCCCATCTACATGTCAATATTAACATCCATGACAAATTTCATGATGATCAGACGAACAGTACGACCTGTGGCCCGTGCTAATCGATTAAATTTTGAAATCCAAGATGGCCGCTGGCGGCCATGTTTTTTGTCCAAATGACCCCAAAATGACTCGTTCCCATTTACATTCCAATTTCAACAGCCATGACAAATTTTATGATGATCAGACTAAAGGTACGACCTGTAGCCCGTGCTAAAGGATTTAGTCATACAAAGTGTAAAATCAAAGATGGCTGCTGGCGGCCATGTTTTTTGGCTGAATGACCCCAAAATGACTCATTCCCATCTACATGTCATTATTAACAGCCATGACAAATGTTATGATGATCAGACTAAAGGTACGACCTGCAGCCCGTGCTAAAGAATTTAGTCATACAAAGAGTAAAATCCAAGATGGCTGCTGGCGGCCATGTTTTTTGGACGAATGACCCCAAAATTACTCGTTCCCATCTATATGTCAATATTATCATCCATGACAACTTTCATGATGATCAGACAAACAGTACGGCCTGTAGCCTGTGCTAATGAATTGAATTTGAAATCCAAGATGGCCACTGGCGGCCATGTTTTTTTTCCAAATGACCCCAAAATGACTCGTTCCCATCTACATGTCAATGTCAACATCCATGACAAATTTTATAATAATCGGACCAAAGGTACGAACTGTAGCCCGTGCTAAAGGAAATTGTTGACGAATCATGCACACACGCACGACGGATACCAAGCCATGGCAATAGCTCAAACTTTACAAAGTAAAGTTGAGCTAAAAAACTGATAAAACTAGGAACTATTTGTTTATAGTGCGCAAGAATATACGTTGGACTGTTGTTTTGATTTTGTCCGCGATTCAAGAGCGCCCGCGGTAACGATACATATGTTTTTATGATTTTATGGCCAATTCATATCGCCATTTTTATTTTATCCGGGAACTTCATAGGAAATGGTAGATAAAAATCAATATCAGATTACGCTTGTTAGAGTTATCGAGCTTACGCAGCGAAAGACACTCAGTAGACAATAACTCCTGAAAAAATATTCGGACAGGGCTAATTTTCTAACTCGTCCAAGAGGTTCATGAGTAGAATCCACTATCCAAATAGTCAGATTGACGGACACCCTCGTCATTCTTTAAACCACAGGCCAAGTTTGTTATACAACTCGGCCAAAAAGAAATGAAGCAGGAAGTGATCTGGTCACCATGTCTTGGTGGATCTGATCTTATGTCTTATCTAGCTGTCGCTGCAAAGATGTGTAATATTTCGGAACATTTTAATCAGAAATATTGTCTGAAAGTGATGATGTGAAATCACAGGGTTCCCATTGGCTAGAAATAATATAATTCAAATAAATGCCATTTCATGACAATATTCAATGCCCTCAATTCTAACACACGAGGCCAATTAAATTAAATATGGTAAAATGCAATCAGAATCATTTGAGTTCAACAAGCAGTATAAATGTCGCCAAAACTTAAGACAATTCATATTCAAAGCCCCTCACGACAATTCAAGCACTTTCTAGGTGTTGAGTTGTGCTCAGGCCTCAGCTCACAAGGCGAATCGGGCGAGATTGTCGCCTTACTGTCGCTGACTTCGCCTTATTGTCGCTCTAAGGCGAAATCGAAGTCGCCTTCAATTTTAGGGGGATTTTTTCTTCTTCTTTTTTTCTAGTTTTTTTTTCCAGACATGTCCGTATATAGATGAATTGTGGCGGCCTTCCCAAAAAGAAACAGACGACGCAGAGACAAAGACCCAAGTGTTTAAAATAAAAAATAAAATATGACCTATTGTTTTGTGTTGTTATTCAATCGCCTTTGTTCCCTTGCGGTATATAATGAATGTTAATCGCGAATGTTTTGACATGCTGAAAACACGATGAGATGTTCGCACCTGTGTGTTACTGACCATCGTGAGTGTCACAAATAACAAATTAACTTAAAATACCGCCGTCCCGCTTTTCAGATATAAAACAATTACTACATTATCATGGTATGTACCAGTATGTACGCTGCGGAAGTTCGTTTCGGTAACGTGTCGCACTTTTTGATGAGACCGGGTCGCACTTTTTGAAGAGACCGCTTCCGTAAATAAAATTGTCAAGTTTATTGCTTTAATCGGATTATACAAGTGGGTTGGCATTAATTAAGGGAGGCCATTAATTAATAAAAGCTTTAGCAATAAAACTAAAAGCTTTTGCAACTCCTTTGTTAGTTAGTTCTTATTGTTTATTTTAGCGGACACCCACATTACAGCCGTGACCAAATTAAACTTACAAAGTTTACAAAAATTAACTACTACTGTAACTTGATTATTGTCTTGCTTAAATGATAGCTACACAAAAATTTCCAAAAATTTAAATGTATAATAACAATTAATTAGGCTAATTTTGGATACAGTCAAAATTTTTTAGTTTTATTTCTTATTTTATCTTTTTAAAATTTTTATTTTTATTTTTTTGGTAGTCTCCCCACTTCTCCCTGAGTGAAGTCTCCCTAAATTTCCTGAAGTCTCCCTAAATTTCTTGGAGGGAGACTTGAAGTCTCCCTGTTCTGAACCCCTAGGCTGAGGCCTGGTTGTGCTTGGTAAAATTCAAGCCTATCTCTGGTTTCAAGGACCCTGTATTACATTGATACTCATTTTCTTCTGTAAACTCAACTCAATTAGCTTGACTTGATTGTAAAACATGTCATTTCATTAAAGGGGTACTGTACGCCATTTTCATTAAATTTCCGGTGACAACAACGATCTAATATCGATAATATATAGAAACTTAACGCTCAGGTTAATAGGCTATCTTAAAATTTTATAATTTAAAAGTTAATAATTTGATATAAATTGAATTTATGACTGGAGCCATAAAATGGCGTCAATTAAATTACGAATTTGCGTAATCAAATAAAGTAATTGAGGGATACTGGATTTTTAAACGATCGCACACACGATCGCTTAAAATTTTATGATGATACGGGGAGAACACTCAAGCCACTCACTGACTAGCGACGATACAATAACTTAAATGATTATATGGGACTAGTATGCCTATAATATAACTTTTATTTGATTCATTTGGTTGAAAACTGTACAAAAATTACTCGACAACGACAATTTGTATTTTTGCATTCCGGTAAATTTGTCATCCGTAACACTACTTCGTACTCAACAGACTTTCAAATAATGAAAAAATTGTTACCTTATTCTCAGACTTGGAGACTATAAAAACCAACAACAACATTTGGCGTACAGTACCCC
This sequence comes from Siphonodentalium dalli, assembly GCA_032622095.1. NCBI lineage: Eukaryota > Metazoa > Mollusca > Scaphopoda > Gadilida > Siphonodentaliidae > Siphonodentalium > Siphonodentalium dalli. The sequence continues at coordinate 203,217,483 of CP136062.1, forward strand.
TTTAAGGTGAACATCACATCAAATTAAACTATCTATATCGCGGTTGAACCTTTATTTACTAAATGGATTCTCCCATTCAGCCATAAAAGTATATATTGGAAACATCTATTATTCATCTGGAGGGAAGTTCAGGGAAAATAAACAGGCAGACAAACCAAACAATAATACAAGTACAGAAGGATTCCTATTTATCAGAAATGTTTGGATAATATTTGTTGAACTTATTTTCTGAACATGACCTCAGGATGCAACTCATCAGTAAAGAAAGTGTTAATCAAGTGTGCTGCGCAGAAATAATGTAAATGGCCGTTCCTCTACCCAAGATATAAAACACAAGAATTCGCATCAGAGATGTGGGGTTGAGTTGAGGTAGCTACGCGAGTCATGGGGTTGGATTAAAAATGCATAAACAGTAACTGGCCATCATACACAACACTGTTAAGGAAGTCTGACATTCACATAAATGAATTAATTAAGGACCGTAACTCAGCCGAAAATATGCAGACCTGGCCGGTTTTCGAACTCTTAAAAATATTGTTGAGCAAGTCTCACATACTGAATATCAACCAATCAGTTAATATTTGTTCAAATTATCGAGTTAACACGATCTGTAGACACCCGCCCCGAAATGTGTGGAACATCTTAAAACAGCTAATGCAATGGAACGAGATGAAGAATCATGGTGTTTTTATTGTAATACAAATTTTGCCATTGGGCACCCAAATTCAATGTTCCAATGCATAAGTCATGATATAGCAGGGACTGAAACCCCCAATAAGATACAAACCTTCTCCACCTTGTGCCGCAGCCGTAAATCATACCGTTCCTTCTCTTGTTTGACAAACAGATCCCTTAAGGGTCCAGAAACTGAGTTAGGAGCAGGATGCTGGAAAGGAAACAAGATGTGCATCAGAGATGCTAGGACATAGCTGTTGTGTAGACCCTATGTGACATCAGAGATGCTAGGACATAGCTGTCGTGTAGACCCTATGTGACCTTTGAATTTACTTTTACAATGGTTCCGATGCATTGGTTTCTTGACAAAAGTGGACATTTTAACCCTTTACCCAACAAACCGGCCAAAAATGCCCAAATAAAGCTTCAACAGCCTAAAATATCTTCGGTCTGTCTCAATAACACCATACACATATGGATATCATTGGAACCGGTTCATTGACCACATTGTGATAGTTACAGTTATGCCCTGTGCCAATGCATTCTCTTATATATGCGAGTCGACCATAGGTCGCCTCGCATATATAAGAGAATGCATTGGCCTTAAAAAAAACTTTTTTTTAACACTTTTTACCATTTTCTTACATTCTTTAACAATTTTATAATTTTTAATGTGTTAAGCCAATGCATTCTCTTATATATGCGAGGCGACCTATGGTCGACTCGCATATATAAGAGAATGCATTGGCACAGGGCCCTTCTGTTGGGTAAAGGGTTAATGTGCACATTCAGAACCTGTTAGCTGAGGAAAACCTGAATATGTGACACTGAGATAGTCTGCTTTTGGATATCACATCAAAGTCCACAAATACTGGTACTCTTTCTTAGTTGTGGTGGCTGAAGAGATTATTGGACAATGAGAAGGATCATGTTAGATCAAGATATTATTAAATTAAGTCATGTACAATCTATCAGAAATTTCAAATGAATATTTGTTGAAGGTAATTTTCTGCATCACAAGCTCAAAAACTGAGAAAAAAAGGAAAAAAACTCTTGTCAAAAGTGTGGGCCAACCAAATTCGAAACTGTGCTGCATTGCTGCGTTTTCATATGACCACTCAAGTATAAAATATTGACAATAAACCTCTATTAAGTCAACTGATCAGTTGGAAACCAATTGTTAATGGACAGAGTTCCAATAATTCAAAAGGGTCATTTTTTGAAAGACACACAAAAACAGTAAAAATATAGGAAATTCTGGTCATGAGAATCCATGTAATACTGTAAATGGTTTTTGTTTTGTTGGTATCAATTTTCGTGGTTCAGCAACTTATGACCATTTTGTGGGTTCATATGGTTTAATCTATTTATGCGTAACTAATCAGAGCGTAGAGTGAGCAGAGTAGGATGACAAAATTTTTTAACCCTCCTGGTTGACGCAAGGCCAGAGATATAATCCACATTGTTCAGAGAGGGTTTCCTTAGCGGAAAAACTGTTCTTTGTAAGTGACTGACAAGAGAATTATGAGGACACAATTACCACCTTAGTAAATGTCAAAAAAAAAAGAGTTTGGCCTAATTAATCTACTCATACAACATACAAAACAAACACCCAAACCACCAATGATATAATAAATGAACTGTTTTATTTATTTTCGACATAGTATTTTCCAGAATGGTGACCACAACAGTTTAATTCGGCAAAACTCTTGTTGATGGACATTTTTCATGGGGTTTATAATTTTGTGGATTTCACGAACCACGAAAATTGGACCAGCACAAACAAGAGATGGACTGTCGTCCGGTGCATACCCCCTCGTGGCATACCGCCTAGTGTGGGCATATCTATAACTTATGATGGCTATACTCAGACATATGGACCCAGAAATCAGCATTTTCATATAAACAAAGATGAATAACTATAGAACAAAAAACCAAAACAAACATTTGAATGTGCCATTAAATGTCCTCATAGTGGTGAACATCCATACAAAATTTCATTGAGATCCGAGCATTACTGTTCAAGTTATGAGCTGAACAGACATCGGATGGATCAAACAGCCAACATTTCCAGATAAACAAAGATGAATTACTCTAGAATGGAAAAGCAGAACAGAACAATGGAACCCCCTATTGAATGTCCTCATAGCAGTGAACATCTATACCAAATTCCATTGAGATCCCAGCACAACAGTTGAAGTTACGACATGAACAGAGACCAGACGGACCAAAAAGCCAACATTTCCAGATGAACAAAGATAAATAACTCTAGAATGGAAAAGCGGAACAAAACGATGGAACCCTCATTTTCATGTCATCATAGTAGTGAACATCCATACCAAATCCCATTGAGATCCCAGTACAACTGTAGAAGTTACGACATGAACAGACACCAGACGAACCAAAAAGCCAACATTTCCAGATGAACAAAGATGTATAACTCTAGAATGGAAAATCCGAACAAAACGATGGAACCCTCTATTGAATGCCCTCATAGTAGTGAACATCCATACAAAATTTCATTGAGATCCGATCACTACTGTTCAGGTTATGACATGAACAGACACCAGATGGACCAAAAATCCAACATTTCGAGATAAACAAAGATGAATAACTCTAGATTGGAAAATCCGAACAAAACGATGGAACCCTCTTTTTAATGTCCTCATAGTTGTGAACATCCACACCAAATTTGGTTGAGATCCCAGCACAACTGTTGAAGTTACGACATGAACAGACACCAGACGAACCAAAAAGCCACTATTTCCAGATAAACAAAGATGAATAACTCTAGAATGGAAAATCCAAACAAAATGATGGAACCCTCTATTTAATGTCCTCATAATAGTGAACATCCATACCTAATTTCATTAAGATCCGAGCACTACTGTTCAAGTTATGACACGAACAGACATCGGACGGACGTACGGACTCACGCACGCACGGACGGACGGACGGACAGGTGCAAAACAGTATACCCCCCTTTTTTTTTTAAAAGGGGGTATAATAAATGTACTTTTGCAGAATGTGAGATATATACCATAGGAACAGACAGCTTTCCAGCTTGGTTTCCTTCTATCACATAACCACATTGAACTAGTAAGAAATCACGATAGCTCTGAGGAGGTTTGGGCTGTACCGTCACTAAGCCGGACTGCCGTGAAGAAATCTGCAATAAAACAAAATCTGATGGTTAATGTAAATCTTTTTTTGGCAAGCCTTGAAATAGGGTGTCTGTCATTTGCAGAATGAGGTCCCCAGAGGGTGAATTTAGTAATGCTACCCCGCATAGCAGGCTAGCATCACCAAATTCACCCTCCGGGGACCTCATTCTGCTTACACCTCAGCAGAATGAGGTTCCCAGAGGGTGAATTTGGTGATGCTCGCCTGCTATGCGGGGGTAGCATCACTAAATTCACCCTCTGGGGACCTCATTCTGCAAATGACAGACACCCTATTTTTTGGTCACCCATGAGGGTAACATTTCAATAATTGTTGCTCTGGCAGTCATGCGAAGTAAACATTTCGATACAACTATCGTAAGAATAGAACTAAGGCAAACTCAATGTGCAGAGATTTCCTCAGCACCCTCTAATAGTCTTCTGACCCCAAAAGTATTTGTAACAATTGTTTGCCTAATTTCCATAAATATTGTTTTAATTTGCGATTAAATTGCGTTGTGCATAAATAGTGTTAGCACAGTCGTAAATCTGTTCTCATGGTGAAAGGTTGCTTTTTATATATGAACACCATGGTCCAACTAAGTGTAAAATGTCAATAACATTATTATGCAGCTAATAAATACCAGACAAATTCAAAACAGAGCGACGTTGTGCCAAGTGGATTGAATTACATACCCTGTTTTGTTAGATAATTTGTTTTCATGCTCAAATATCCAACTCAACAGAGTATGTTTATCTTCTAAATGATAGTCGACACAAATATATATTAAAAAATCATTGTAGGAACTGAAATATTGCTGGAAATGAGTCTTGAACAAGAGCTCAAAAGGCACATATTATATCAAAAGGTACACTTTGCATGTAATACTACAAATTAAATATAAAGGAAAGTGAGATACCTCATGATGTGCATCAGATGGCATGAGAGGGGGATCATATAACTTTCATATTAATTTTCATATTTTAAAATGTGGAATCACACTAAAGAAATTTATCAGTTATCAGTTTTCGTTTTGTGTTCCAATATTTGGACTTCCAACTCTGGCCAAAGTTTCTGAAAATTGACCAAAAATTATCAGAGATATAAAAAAAAATGTTCTACCCAGAGCAAACCCGAAACAATTTAGGGAAAAATACTATTTAAAATGAAGTACCTTCTGCCTGATGTTTGCATATAACTCAAAAGGGTTTGGTGGTTTGTCGTAGACTGATGGAGGAGTTACAGGTAGAGGGTTCTGATCCTTATTGGTTTCGAGATGATTCGATGCCGCTTCTGTTTTTGGTCGTAACTTGCGCTTCCTTGGTGGTACTGCAGCATTCTCTTCGGCTTCCTCCTGCTTTATTATCTTCACTGGTGTAGCATCAGCTTGAATCGAACAAGATTCTGCAGGAGCTAAATAAACAAGCAGACAAGTAAAACATTAATTCAAAGTGGTCTTATCTTTTGCGAAATAACAACATCGCTCTGCATCTCTATCTAGAGATTCATAAATATAGATGATGATAATATTATACACAGAATGTGTTAAGTAATGTAGCATGCCTACGAAACTTTTATATACAATAATAAACACAGTGGCATAATAAAGACTTCAAACATTGCCGGCTTGTGGAAATTCCATTGTAATTTAGAGAACATAATTTTTGCTTTCTGAAAATTCTGAGTGAATTTCTGACTCAAATCAGCAAACTTCAAAGGCCAGTGATGTTTCTGGCTGTCGTTTATTTCATGCAAATACAATTTGTTGACTCGAGACATTCAGCATGTCGGTTGGAATAGTCAGTCAATGATTAATGGCGTAAACCGTCATGGCCCTGCTTCATTGGAAACTGGACTAAACAAAATCTGAAATGAATCAATACTAATATCAAGTTAATTGGAGAGGTGGGCAATATTTTGGTTGCTATATACTGAATCATACGTCCAGTTCAAGGAATTAAAATGCCATGTTTAATATTTAAACTGCTATTGCCCAATATATATTGACACAACATATGCATTGTTATGTTATTTGATGTTTTTTTAACATTTGCTTAATTGCCTTGATGTGAATTTTAACATTTGCCTAATAGCCTTGATGCGTTTTTTAACATTTGCCTATCTTTGACATGCAAATGCAAGTCTCGCTTCAGAGGTTAGTGAGCCATAAATACAGCACAACTCAAGATTTTCAAAATCGAATGACTGAGCGAGCTAGAATATTATTACTCCGCTTCTCTGGTTTTTCATGCATCTGTTGACTATTTTGTTGTTGTTGTTCCTGTAGTTTATGAGACCTTATATTATCAAAACATCCCTCCAAATGAATAATAGACCACTCCAAAATTGATATTTTGATAACTGCTAAGTGAGAAAATCCATTCAGTAATAAATGGGATAATTTAGCAAGCTAAGATAATTACCTGGTTTCTCTGGCTTTTCTGGCTTTTCCGGCTTCTGTTGACTATGTTGTTGTTGTTCCTGTAGTTTCTGTGACCGGACGCTGCTCCTCGTTACTCGCTGCGTCATTTCCTTCTCCTCCTTCATCTTCATCGAATCCTTATCTTCTTCTTTAGCACTAGTTGTTTTGGAATCTTTCTCCTTAATGATATCTCCATCTTCTTTCACACTTTCAGTATCAAACTTAGTGTCTGACTCGGGTTGCTGCTCCAAATTTTCCACAAATTGACCAGAATTAACAGAATTTTCTTCTATCGTAGGAGGAGGTGGAGTAATTTCTTCGCATTCACCACTATTGAGACTAGATTCCGATAAAAGGTTCATCGAAGGGTCAGTAAGTAACTCTGCCCCTTCACCCATTTCCTGAGTTGGATTTATCACATACGGATGTTTATGCTTCGTAATCGAAACTTTCAAAGAATCTGAATCAACAGTAGCAGACGTCGCGGCTTTTGATGGAATAACAATTTTCAGAGGCGGAACTTTCGGAGAACACGGCCTGCTCTCTGATTTGTCCACCTTTGGTGATGAAGAGTCTTCATTTGTTGGCACATCATCAGACGTCAACACAGGCGACCCCTGAGTAGAGTTCACTTTTCCTAAATCACATGTTGATTCTTCATAAACATTCTTTGGTGAAGCGGGTGGTAACTCCGAATTTGTCGTTAGCGAATTTGAACTAGAATCTGGTGGAGGCTTGACACCTCCGTTTGTTGAAGTAGTCACTTTGAATAAACTATCAGGAGAACTATTTTCTACACTTTTACTACTACTGGACGTCACTACAGATGAACTTTGAACCCTGCTGGTTGTGGGTTCATCATTACTACTATTTTGACCACAAAGAGTATGAATGGATTCAAGTGAGGAAGCGAGAACATCCCGGGTTGATCCCAAATTAGAAATCGGCGTCAGTTGTCTCGGAGGTTGTTGATGCTGCTGTTGAATCTGGTGGTGTTGTTGGTGTTGTTGATGTTGTTGTTGTTGAAGCTGTGAATGATGCACATGTTGCGGAAACTGATATGGCAGGAACTGTTGTTGTTGGTGGTGCTGTTGTTGTTGTTGGTGCTGTTGTTGATGGTGGTGTAGTTGCTGTTGTTGTTGTTGATGTGGCAGCTGTTGTTGTGGCTTCAGTTGAGCTTGATGTTGAGTCTGATAATGCCCTGGTTGGTGTCCGAGTGGTTTCTGTTGAGCCATTTTTTGCTGAGGTTGAAAAGATGACCTATTCTGTTCATACTGTTGTTGTTGTTGTTGATGTTGTTGGTGTTGCTGCAGCAAATGATGTTGCTGCAACATATGCTGTTGCTGCTGTCTATGTTGTTGTTGTATCTGAGTCAACTGAGTTTGTGGATATGATGACGAGGGATTCATTTTCACCATTTTTTGTTTTGTTTTCGGAATATCCTCTTCTGAATCACTAATATCCTCGAAACATCGAGGTTGGAAGGGTAAAGTTGGCTGAGGTTGTAATGGAAATCGTGGATGTTTTTCTGGCAGAGAAAATGGATTGTTTTCAGGTAGATGAGAATTAGAAGTCCGATTTTCAGCTAATTCCATTGGCTGAGTCACTGAACTATGTGGCTGTTGCTGTTCATCTGAGTTCAAATTATTCTGAGAATAATTTTCGAGATTGTGGTTATAGAGATCACTATCTAAACTAGATTCTGGGCTATTCAAATATGAGGCATCTAACATTTTACTATCGTTCGTCTCTAAACTTACACGATATGATTTAAACTGTGGATCATGTGATGCTTGTGAATGTTCCATCGGATTTGCTAGGTGGTCCATTTTAGAAAATTTTAGAATATATCTCGGTGAAGCGGACTTATCCTTTTCTGGTGATTCTGGAATGAGTACTCGTCGTGAATTACCTGCAACCATTCCCATCTCACCTTTCGCTCTTGGCAAGAATCTTGAATACTCTGGAAAAATATGTTTGATTAAATGTGCAGTATGATTAGGCCAAATAGATAAAAATACTGTGTTTTCAGGCACATCCCTCATCACCCAAAAGAGGGCCTTATCAAATAAATAAAAATACTGTGTTTTCAGGCACATCCCTCATCACCCAAAAGAGGGCCTCATCAAATAAATAAAAATACTGCGTTTTCAAGCACCTCCCTCATCACCCAAAAGAGGGCCTCATAAAAATAAGACATAGCTTGTTATTAGAAGATAAATTCTATACATTATTTGGAAAATTGTAGAATTTTTACCATAAAATTTCCAGTACATCCATTAATTTCTATAATTTTTTGAAAATATATATATATATATATATATAAAGCCTCCCTCCCTCATCCAATTCCCATATGTATTTGCTCGAGACCACAGGTATTTATTTTTAAAGGCCCAATACAAAAGTATATGCATGAATCTGGATAATCAATTGCAACAATAAGATCCTATTTAACATTTAACTCTTCCATGACTGGAGCTTCCTAAAATTTTGTGAAAACCACGTTTTAATGGATGTGACTATTTTAACATCGCGAAGGCCATCCATGTCTTAAACTCTCACATGACTGGAGCTTCCTGAATTTTTGTGAAAACCATGTGCCAATGCATTCTGTTATATATGCGAGTCTCCCATAGGAAATCTCGCATATATAAGAGAATACATTGGCCTAACATTATTTATTGACCTTGTGAGGCAGAGCATTCTCATATATATGCGAGACTCCTTATGTGAGACTTGCACATATAAGAGAATGCACTGGCACAGGATCTTTATTAAATGCTGCACCAGCCCAGCTCCCATCATGAAACGGTTAAGATGATAAAAGCTGTGATATGGTAATACTTCGACTTGTAAGAAATGGTGGTTTCAGGGTTGAAGGTGAAAGTATGTCTTCAAGATCACAACATAGGAGCAAGATTTTGATGACATTTTCTCTGAACTAATTATATTACTGAAAAATACATGAAGATTCATTCTGAAATCAGCAGCCTGCACGTGGTTGTGGTTTCTTCATGCTGTTTAATGTCAATGATGCCCAATATCTTATCATACACATTGACATCATGTGATCTTTAAATCTATCTGAAGAATTTCTAACCAAAAGCGCAATTGGATATCAAACTTTATGGAAATTAGTTATGCTTTGAATTTGTGCACCATAAACCCCCCCCCCCCCCAGGTCTTATATAAAATATGTACCTTTCATATCCACTAAGTGCCAGTAACACATATATTGAATTTTAAGAAATACTTGCTATTCTTTAATATTCAGAGTCAATCACTATCAGATTTATTGTATGTAAACAATTGTTATCGACCCTCAAAACATGGCTATTTCCCATTTGGCCACACAAAGTTAATTTCCCGTAATTCAGGCCCACATTAGGGACCTGCGAATATTCGAGATTCGATTCCATGTCGATATCGGGTACCTGATTCGAGATTGACACCGAATCGGTCCAATGATTCGGATATTTTAGAATCGGTGTTACTTTGGTGTAGTCTAGTTTTTTGCATCTAGATGACACATGCCAAATTACTTGAAGTCACTAAAATTTGAAGCACAAGGTTGCCAACGTAGTTAATTTTGAATGCATGCATTATGCAAAATAAGTGCTTCGGTCGCAACCCGTGACGGTGATCAATCGCTGCATACATTTGTTATCTGTATCGACACTATATAAATTTTCTACACGGTGCGTGATCGTTTGATGCGGAACTCAATTGATTACCTTATGTTTAAAACTTCAGATATCCAATTCAGATTATATGAATAAAATTCAGCTGCCATTATGTGAGGCAAAACATAGATTGGAATGAACAGAAACCTTAGAACAATCGGTTGATTACATTCTTAAATGGCTGTAATTGTGTGCGACCAGTTATCTGCGACACTGTCCGTAGAATTCCTTGAAATTTCCTACAATTCAGTTTCTGTTTCCTGGGAAATCGAGCGGATGCATCAAGTTTCGATCCGTTGAATCTTGTTGATAACATTGAACAATTGTAATTTATGTATGTCTTCTAGGACCCCCCAACCGCGAAGCCAACTACTGTGAATATGTGATGTATGTGTTTGATCTATCGTGTGGTGAAAAGTTTAACAGATAACTACGATTGGTATGGACTGTACCTACAACAATAATTATATAGCTGACCGGTGTACCCATGTCCAAGTTTATCAAATCTTGATTATCTTTAATAAATAATATATAGAAGTGACTTCCGAGCCATGGGGTTTGTGATACGTTGATTGGACTGGCTTTAAGTGTCTTATGGTCACTTCTTGTGTCATGTTCGCCATGACACAGCTAGATAGAAATTAAATGAAACGTATCCCAAACCCTCCGTGAGACTGAGATTGACTTACCTATGTCATGATTTTCCTAAAAAATAAACAAGAGTTCCAGGGGATGTTTAAGGAGATTAACGTTGTTGATATAGTATCTAGTGCATTGTGCAGGTTTTTTTTTGTCACGAGACACCGAAATAAACACTTATAAACAGTGACAATCACCAGCTGATTCGATTTGAGATTCGATTCGATGTCGATATCAGGAAAGAGATTCGATATAGAGATTCGATTTGATGCAAAATCTCCGATTCGCAGATCCCTAGCCCACATATGGTCCCGAAACCCACTCGTGCAACCCTTTTATTCGCAGTTTATATGTTGGAAAAAAATAAAATAATAATCGGTACAAAATAATAGCAGTATGTTTATACAAACTGCTCCAAACTGAGAATGAACCTATCAGTTTCCGGATTCAAATTTCCAATTAAATACACGACCGTCATGATGAATGGCATCTGCAAACTCATAAAAAAATGTGTCAACGATACTTTATTGGGTGAAATAAACCATATGGAGACTACCAACTAACTTTTGTGGACATTTGTTTGGGTAATAATGGCCACGTGCAACTGATATGAACCCCAGGGCTAGCCGATCCAGGGGTAGAATGCTTTGCATAGTTGGACAATTATACAACTTTATAGCTCTGAAACTGTGCATCTTTGCTAATTTTATAACTGGATTTTTCCATGTTTTGATACTTACGTGCAAGCCTTGAAATAGTGTGTCTGTCATTTGCAGAATGAGGTCCCAGAGGGTGAATTTAGCGATGCTACCCCGCATAGTGGGCTAGCATCACCAAATTGACCCTCTGGGGACCTCATTCTGCTTACACCTCAGCAGAATGAGGTTCCCAGAGGGTCAATTTGGTGATGCTAGCCCACTATGCGGGGTAGCATCGCTAAATTCACCCTCTGGGGACCTCATTCTGCAAATGACAGACACACTATTTCAAGGCTTGCTTACGTGGTGCAATAAATTTGGATATTTTGGTGATAACAAACATGATATTTACTCAAATTTTGTTGCCTTATCCATTTTAAGTCATGTTGCTATCAAAATCAAATAATTTCTTGTTCAGATGAACATTTCAAGTCATTATATAATAGAAAGTTTAATAAACGTTAATAAACTGACATTTTGACGTTCCCCTTATGTGCGCCGGGGAAATATCACAGGTATTCAACAGAAAAGTAAAATCACATCACTAGGTTTTAAATAGTTAAAAGAGCACAAGCCATATAGTTTTAGTAATCCCTATTCTCACCATCCAAGTCCATATTAGTGTCTTCGTCTTTTGCAGAGATTGAACTGCCAGGAGAAGTTGGTGATACAACGTCATCTATGCTTGAGCTGTCGCTGAATAATGGCACAACTTCTCTGCGGAGCATCTTTTCCGTCTCAGGTGAAGCTGCGACGTCGATTGGAGTGCTGCCTTTAGCATTCCCTTGTGTAGCATCAGCACCATGTCTCATCAGGAGGTCAATAATCTACAAAAGTTTATCAGGTCATGTCAAGATTTGATAAAAGTGTCTGTACAAGCTTTTGAAAATCAAATTACAGGCTTTTGAAAATCAAATTCCAAGGATTGAGTGATTTTCAAGGACTATTTTCAACATGAACCAATAACAAATAAATCTAGAATGGAAATTGCGATCACCATTATTGGACACTTCTATCCAATCCCTCCTGATGGCCAACATCCTTGACCCTTCCATGACTGGAGCTTCCTGAAATTTTGCGAAAACCCTGAGCCAATGCATTCTCTTATATATGTGAGTCTCCCATAGGGAGCCTCGCATATATAGAGAATACATTGGCCTAAGAATATTTAACTTGACTTTGTAAGCCATTGCATTCTCTAATCTATGCAAGGCTCCCCATGGGAGACGCACATATATAAGAGAATGCACTGGCACGGGATTTTTAATGCTGCACCAGCGCAGCTCCCATCATGAAAAGGTTAACTAATTCGATCGAGATATATCTGCTCTGACAGACAAAGTATAAATATTTTCCAATAAACAAAGAATAACAGAAACATTGAGCACTCCTCAGATTGTCAACATGGGGGTGAACACACATACCCAATTTCATGTGATCCGACAACCCATGGTTGAGATATCTGTTTGGATAGACAGATTGTGTCAAAATCGCAACCCAAGTTGTCAACATTCCGGACACAATGTTTAATTATTGGTACAAACAAATGCTCAATTCTAATTAAAGTACCACTTTTATATGTTTGGCATTTCAACGTATAAGCAGGATCCAACAAGAAGTGAAGCTTTAGGTCTGGTGGAGATGCTAACAAATAAAAATAGTTCCCTCTTATGACATACATTTTGTAGGGTTGCGTCTGTGTGAGGGACTTTTCTCATAAGCACACAGAACTAGGCTCTATTTCAACTGGTAACACTATGACTGAATATCTGATCTAACTGGCTAAATGACGCAGGTGCTATTCGAACCTGACATGGGAGAAAATTCACACTGATTTTCAAACTTGATCTGAGTTAAGGGATTTATCAAATTAAAATCAATGTGCCATTTTGATTGATACATGGCCATTTAGTTGATACATGGCCATTTTGATGAGAATGAGAATAACTGTATTCACACAACACAGTTTCACACTTACAGATACATGCTTCAGCCATCATAATTGGCTACTGCAATCAGCAATGCCGAAGCCATTTGTTGAAGCAAACTTGACCCATGGCAATGGTTGCCTTAGCGGATTGCCGAAGCCAAAAAATTTGAATTGAGAGGGCTGACACTTGCATACATACAAATAGCAGGAGTTTTGTTAATCAGCCAGCTTGAAACACTTGGACTTTAATGCTTTCATGACAAGAGCTTCCAGAAAACTTTGCGAAAACCCTGTGCCAATGGATTCTCTGATATATGCGAGTCTCCCATAGGGTGCCTCACATATATAAGAGAATGCATAGGCCTAACAATATTTACCTTGATCTTGTAAGCCAGTACATTCTCTTATATATGCGAGGCTCCCTATGGGAGACTCGCATATATAAGAGAATGCACTGACACATGATCTTTAATGCTGCACCAGCGCAGCTCCAGTCATGAAAGGGTTAAAGGGATAGTCCAGAGAAACCACTTTGAGACAGATTCATATATAAGCTATTTTGTTTGTTTCTAAAAGCATAAAGTTGATTCAGCGATTGGTTGTCTTAGAAAATAAACTGCCCTTCAAAATGGGTGAGTTGCAGTTCTGGGTAAACCCAACTCGAATAACTACGCAATACTTGGTCTGGAGAAAACCCTGTGTCTCCTATTACCAAATAGCTGTGTCGATATAAATAACGTCTCGTGCGACCCACACATTATGACACCACAGCACATACATAGCTTTACTAATGACATATATTGCCTGTCTAATTATTACTCGATGCTTCAAATTGGCGCTATTTTTAGTTATGTGGAAATCTGCGACTGTATAGAGATTCCAACACTCGCCCGAATGGATACATCGCTTTGTTGATACTAAGTTGTGATTGGCTGCGACTGACATAATGCCTACTTGTGGTAATAAGGATCCCCCCCCCAAATATTCCAGACTCGGTACAGCGTTATACAGTAATGCCCTAAATAATCTACTCCTTAACCACAGCAGAATTACAGGTAATTTTTCAGGATTTAGTCGGATATATGGCTTGTTGCCATTCATTGGAAAGCTCTCACTGAGATCTTTCCGATGAATGGCAACAAGCCATATTTCCGACTATCGGAAATATGGCTTGTTCCATTCATTGGAAAGCTCTCGTTGAGAGCTTTCCGATGAATGGCAACAAGCCATATTTCCGACTAAATCCTGAAAAATTACCCATAATTCTGCTGTGGTTAAGGAGTCAATTAATTAGGGCATTACTGTAGCTGGCGAGTCTGTGTTGCTATTCAATTTTCCAGTTTTCATAGCATTTTCCTATGCGAAATAAAAAATTTATATTACTCCTTGAGAAGATCCCTGAAGAGACTTACATTGTGGTGGCCATTAATTGCAGCATCATGAAGTGGTGTGTCACTATCCAGTCCCTGTACATTCACAATCGCACCAGCCTTTATCAATGCTTTGGCTACATCAAACCAGCCCATGTTACAAGCTTCATGCAAGGCTGTCCATCCTGAATCAAGATAGTAATTTCTTGTAAATCTATTGGTTTAATTTTATTTACAGTACAATTGATTAAAAAATAGTCCTGTGCTTGGACAATACAGAGATTACATTGATAACATTCTTTGAAAGTCAAGTCCAACGGGAAATAACTTCACCATTAATCCTTTCTATACTAAACAGTCATTTATGAGTAGTTATCCCAAGGAACTGTTCAGATAATAAGTTCAATATACATTTGTTGAACTTAATATCTGAACATTTCCCTCAAAAGGCCTCAATATATATGACTCTTTCTGCACATTTATTATCTGTTGTCTGCTATTGCCTGTACATCCAGGTACATCAACTCCAAATTAATACTAGACTATTCCAATGAACAATTTTTTTTAACATAGTGGGAGAATCCATTTAGTATAGAAAGGGTTGAGAGCTTTCCGATGAATGGCAACAAGCCAAATTTCCGACTAAATCCTGAAAAGTTACCCATAATTCTGCTGTGGTTAAGGAGTTGATTATTTAGGGCATTACTGCATCTCTCTTCTTTAACAATTTTACAACACCTATATGTCAGAAAAAAAATTCATTTAGGAATGCGAGCGAACTTGAGGCTCCAAACATGAGTATCGACTGTATCGCATGTATAAATTGTCCTATTTTTTTTACCAATAATGCTGAACAATGTCTAATTATCTAAACATACCCGCATAGTCTGTGATGTTGACATCCGCACCAGCCTTGATGAGCTTCTTTATAGCCTTGAAATCACCTTTCTTAGCAGCAAGGTGAAGAGGTGTTTCACCTTTCTCGTTACGATGGTGGACCTTTTTTAGAGCTGGAGTGCGTTTCTGAGGAACTGGTTGAGGTGAGGAATGACGAGGTGACTGATCAGCTGAAAAACAAAACGAGACATGCATATATTGGGTTTCAAGCCTCAGTTTAGTGTGCCTGTCATCTGCATAGCAGGCTAGCATCACTAAATTCACCCTCTGGGGACCTCATTCTGCTTAGGCCTTATCTTCTCTGCAAAGTTTCTTTATTATTAATTTCTATAGAAACTTCTTCACATAGATTTGATTTCTTTTTTAGTTTAGTTTCTCCATATCAACCAAATTGGCAGACAACACATTGCATAATCCAGGTTCCCAATGAGTGTACATCAAAATATCCCAATTTGGGAACTTCAATCTGAGTCTATGTCTCCCATAGCAGATAAGGCCATGCAGAATGCAGGGATGAGAACAGGCACTGATGAAATCAGCTGGAATGCAAGCTAAGCGATGCGTTGTCCATCGCGCTGCAAGGCGCAAACCACAGGCCGGGGGTTTGGGGGCCGCCTAGGCCACCTAAAGCTCTAGGGGTAAGGGGGTCATTTCCTGCAATCGGAGGCCTCTCCTAAGAGGAAAATCTGATAATCTGAGAGTGCAATTTTTAGTGGATAATTTTAATTTTTCCATTTTTTTTTACAAGTCTCAAGAAATTTCTCACATGCAGAGAATGGATCCAGCATGCTATTAAATACAAAACATTTGTGTCAAGATGATTCTTAATGTCCCTGTACTAGACTATTAGTGTATATCTGAAAATATTTTGAAATAAATGAATAGATAATTCTAATCTACACCTACCAATTTATCAAACAGGATGGTCTATTCGAAATGAATATTCCACATCATACATTTATATGTTATTCGGTATAAAAGAATCATAATTAATGTACAGAATAACATATTATATGAGAATAATCTCTTTGAATAGACTATCTTCAGATTCATTTTTGAAAATAGAATTATAGAAGTTTAATACTTAGCCACACTTAGCCATTTAAAGTTATTTAGATCGTTTTTTTCCGAGCCACGACTGCCATACTTCACAGTTTGATTCAAACAAGAAACACAAACAACGAGTTCCTCCACTTTTTGAAAAATTCTCCAAGTTTTCTCTCGTTTGTTTTGTGACCAACTAGCGCAAGCGAAACGGTCTTTTCCAACCATGCATTCCCAACGGAACTTTTCTTTCTCATTCTTGTCAATCTCACGCACACGGTGGTCGTTTTTCGCTCGATTATTTTCAAAGCCGACATTGTCACGATTGTATCTGTAGATATGTCAGTACAGGAACAAATTCTGGTTATAGACGCAAAACAATGCAAATCTCGCGGGTTATCGGAAAGCAGGTATTTTCCAAGAACTCTTGTAATTCTTGGTAATGATTGGTTATTTCCAAGAACTTCTAAGTAGCTCGACCAATGAAATGTTGCGACACGTAAATTACTGGGGGAATCCCATGACATCATTGTTTTACTCCTTGAAAGATGCCGCAATCTGACCAATCACAACGCGCGGTACACTTACCTGTGTCTCTCATTTAGCAGTCTTTCCGAAATCGTATTCCGCGCGGTCTTTTAGAGCCAATTCATTCAATTAAACCTCCCCCTCCCCAATTATCTCAACGGATTTGTATCGATCTCAAAAATGGGTTTTTGCCTGTTAAAAAGCGGGAGAATGAGAATGAGGTACACAATGCTGACCTCATTCTGGAAATGACAGGCACACTAATCTCAGTCTTACTGGGTTTATATTTTATCGTATGACTAGTTGACTACCACCAATCTCTTACAAATACCACTATTATTTGTTGATAAATTCCTAGCTGTTGGAAAATGCTTGTCTGATCGTGAGCTGTATCAATATCCTTTGAAATCCGTATCAGTATGGTTTTAAATGAGGTGGAGATTCCCACAAAAAATTTCTACAACAAGAAATGTCACTTGAAAGTTTCTATGCCCCCGTAATGAAGCAATTCATGAGCAAATTTATACGCTGACCTCCAATAATTTGTAATGTTGCATTCCATGAAGACTTATTGAATATAAAACCCATCTGACCTCGATCTTTGACAAACCACAATGTACACATATCGCGACACACCGTCACCATAGGTTAACCATCACGCCTTGTTTTGTTGAAATCATATGATGTGCACAAAAGTTATGGAACAGACACAAAGGGTAATGTCTGTTGACTTAATCTAGAGAATGACAATTGTCATGTGACCTTGACCTTCAACAATTGGAAAACAAATTCACATCATCTCCTCATTAGGAACAAGAGCATCGCTAGGGCGTGGCAAAATACGCCCTTTAGCCATTTCGAATTGTACTATCGCAAAATAAGATAATACTTTGAGCTTACATTTGAAGAAAATCTGATATACCCCTAATTTCAATGCCAAATTGTGGTAAAATTCTAAGTCGAAAAATGGCCATAACTCATGTAAAAATAATTAGACAGAACCTATATTCAAACTTGGCCTGTAGTTTTAACTGGGAAATACACATACCAGCTTTGGTTCAGCTCAAATAATCAAAACTGGAGTTATCGGTCGGAAACCAAAATGTTATGAAATTGGTAAAATTCTAAGTTGAATAAAAGGTCGTAGACCTCATGTCCTCCTCTATGTGTCGGCTTGATACGACCGTTGTTTGCGCATAAAATCCTGTCTTTAGTGCTAGTAAACCTACATACCAAATTTAATTTCATTCAGTACACATTTACTAAAGTTATCATCCGGAAACCTCAAATTGGCAAAAATTCTAAGTCAAAAAGGGACATAACTCTGGTGAAAATTGGCGGGCGGAACCCGAATTCAAACTTGACCTGTGTTTTGCTGGGAGAAAGACACATACCAACTTTGGTTCAGATCAAATAATCCAAACTGGAGTTATCGGTCGGAAACCAAAAATGTTAACAGACGGTCAAATTCTAAGTCGAAAAAGGGCCGTAACTCATGTCAAAATAATTAGACGGAACCCATTTTCGAACTTGGCCTGTATCATTAGCTGGGAAATACACATACCAACTTTGGTTCAGATCAAATAATCCAAAACTGGAGTTATCGGTCGGAAACCAAAAATGTTAACAGACGGTCAAATTCTAAGTCGAAAAAAAGGGCCGTAACTCATGTAAAAATAATTGGACGGAACTCATATTTGAACTTGGTCTGTATCTTTAGCTGGGAAATACACATACCAACTTTGGTTTAGATCAAATAATCCAAACTGGAGTTATCTGTCGGAAACCAAAAATGTTAACAGAAGGTAAAATTCTAAGTCGAAAAAGGGGCATAACTCTGGTGAAAATGGGCGGACGGAACCAGAATTCGAACTTGACCTGTCTTTTCTGCTAGTAAACCCACATACCAAATTTAATTTAATTTGGTTAACTCTAACTAAAGTTATCATCCGGAAACCTCGGACGCACGGACGGATGCACAGGCTGATTATAATAGTCCTCCGAACCCGTTGGGTCGGCGGACAAAAAGGGCTGTAACTCATGTAAAAATAACTGGACGGAACCCATATTCGAACTTGGCCTGTATCTTTAGCTGGGAAATACACATACCAACTTTGGTTCAGATCAAATAATCCAAACTGGAGTTATCGGTCGGAAACCAAAAATGTTAACAGACGGTCAAATTCTAAGTCGATAAAGCGCTGTAACTCATGTAAAAATAATTGGACGGAACCCATATTTGAACTTGGCCTGTATCTTTAGCTGGGAAATACACATACCAACTTTGGTTCAGATCAAATTATCAAAACTGGAGTTATCGGTCGGAAACCAAAAATGTTAACAGACAGTCAAATTCTAAGTTGAATAAAAGGTCGGTAGACCTCATGTCCGCCTCTAAGTGTCGGCTTGATACGACCGTTGTTTGCGCATAAAAACATGTCTTTAGTGCTAGTAAACCTACATACCAAATTTAATTTCATTCAGTACACATTTACTAAAGTTATCATCCGGAAACCTCAAATTGGCAAAAATTCTAAGTAAAAAAGGGACATAACTCTGGTGAAAATTGGCGGGCGGAACCCGAATTCAAACTTGACCTGTGTTTTGCTGGGAGAAAGACACATACCAACTTTGGTTCAGATCAAATAATCCAAACTGGTGGAGTTATCGGTCGGAAACCAAAAATGTTAACAGACGGTCAAATTCTAAGTCGAAAAAAAGGGCAGTAACTCATGTAAAAATAAATGGACGGAACCCATATTCGAACTTGGCCTGTATCTTTAGCTGGGAAATACACATACCAAATTTGGTTCAGATCAAATAATCCAAACTGGAGTTATTGATCGGAAACCAAAAATGTTAACGGACGGCTAGACAGACGGATGGACAGACTGATAACATAATACGACCTTTTTTCAAAAAGGGCATATAACAACTATTGCAAGTTTCAACAATCCAAAAAAGGTAGCGGGCACGAAGGGTGCAAGAAAATATGACTGGTGCCAATGAAATCTAAGTTTGAAAGCACACTGTGACCTTGACCTTTGACAAACCACAATGCACACATATCGCGACACACTATCATCCTTAGGTTAACCAGAAGTTATGGAGCGGACACGTAGGTTAATGTCTGGTTCCTTAATCGAGAGAATGACGGTGTTCTGTGAACTTGACCTTCAATGACTGAAATGTAATTTTGTGCGCGACACATCATCTCCTCATTAGGATCAACTATGGAGTTTCAACAGAATCCAATAAAGCAACGCGATGTTATGGAGCGGACACAAAAAATCTGATGGACAGACAGATGGACAGAAAAGACAAACACTATATGCTCCCGAATTTTTTTTTTGGGGGCATAAAAACATAGTTCCTATTCCTCGACCTTGGCCTTAAATTGTGAATTTTTAGTGGTGGCATGGTACAGTGAATGAAGTAGTTTTTCCCCGTGTGACATGGGATGCTTCAAACATATAATAAATGCTTTATCGGTACAGTTAAGTGATATGGACTGTTGTATCACGTCTCGTTGATGAGTTCAGATCACCAATCAAACTCGTTGCCTGTGGCATCTCGTTTGATACAGCGACATGACCTTGCAAACTCGGCGTGATACTATGCTGCCCGTATCACTTCAATGTACCGATAATGTGTATTTATCATGTCAATTCAATTCAAACACTTTAATATATTGATATAGATCTACTGATAGGCAGTGATAATAATCACCTGAACCCTTTCTTTACTAAATATTCATTGACAAGTAGTTCCCTAAGGGAATGTTTAGATAATAAGGTCAACTAACAGCCTTGTTGAACTTATTACCTGAACATTTCCCACCAATGAATATGAATACTTCTGCACTGTCTGTCTGCTTATATTTCCTGAACATTCCTCCAGATGAATAATAGACCATTCCAATGTATACATTTATAACTGAATGGGATAGTCCATTTAGTAAAGAAAGGGTTAAAAGACTGTACTTGATAAACCTTACAACATAGATTAGGTTAATAAAATTCTTGAAGTCAATGCACATCATGTACACTGCCCTGTACTCAGGGTTCGCGCTGCCACTTGCCAAATCTGCAAATGGCAAAAATAATTTACATTTGCCAAAACATATTTTCATTTGGCAAAATTTTTGGCAAGTCACTTTTTAAATTATCAAGAAAGAATACAATTGGTCACTAATGACATTAATTTCAGGAAAGCATTGCAATTATTGGTGGTCAAAAAGGTTAGGAAATGTTAACACCTTTATCAAGATGCAGTTAATCTGATAGCCTTAGTATCGATGAGATTCCTATATTATTTAATGTTGTGATGTTTACATATAGATAATCCTCTTTTTTGTTCTTCTGGCGAAGCATCCTTCAATAATCGTATTGTTCGGTGGATGCACAGGCTGATTATAATAGTCCTCCGAACCCGTTGGGTCGGCGGACAAAAAGGGCTGTAACTCATGTAAAAATAACTGGACGGTACCCATATTCGAACTTGGCCTGTATCTTTAGCTGGGAAATACACTTACCAACTTTGGTTCAGATCAAATAATCAAAACTGGAGTTATCGGTCGGAAACCAAAAATGTTAACAGACGGTCAAATTCTAAGTCGAATAAAAGGTCGGTAGACCTCATGTCCGCCTCTAAATGTCGGCTTGATACGACCGTTGTTTGCGCATAAAAACATGTCTTTAGTGCTAGTAAACCTACATACCAAATTTAATTTCATTTAGTACACATTTACTAAAAGTCGAAAAGGGGGCATAACTCTGGTGAAAATTGGCGGACGGAACCAGAGTTCGAACTTGACCTGTCTTTTCTGCTAGTAAACCCACATACCAAATTTAATTTAATTTGGTTCACTCTAACTAAAGTTATCATCCGGAAACCTCGGACGCACACACGCACGCACAGGCTGATTATAATAGTCCTCCGAACCCGTTGGGTCGGAGGACAAAAAGGGCCGTAACTCATGTTAAAATAATTGGACGGAACCCATATTCGAACTTGGCCTGTATCTTTAGCTGCGAAATACACATACCAAATTTGGTTCAGATCAAATAATCCAAACTGGAGTTATCGATCGGAAACCAAAAATGTTAACGGACGGCTAGACAGATGGATGGACAAACTGATAACATAATACGACCTTTTTTCAAAAAGGGCGTATAACAACTATTGCAAGTTTCAACAATCCAAAAAAGGTAGCGGGCACGAAGGGTGCAAGAAAATATGACTGGTGCCAATGAAATCTAAGTTTGAAAGCACACTGTGACCTTGACCTTTGACAAACCACAATGCACACATATCGCGACACACTATCATCCTTAGGTTAACCAGAAGTTATGGAGCGGACACGTAGGTTAATGTCTGGTGCCTTAATCGAGAGAATGACGGTGTTCTGTGAACTTGACCTTCAATGACTGAAATGTAATTTTGTGCGCGACACATCATCTCCTCATTAGGATCAACTATGGAGTTTCAACAGAATCCAATAAAGCAACCCGATGTTATGGAGCGGACACAAAAAATCTGATGGACAGACAGATGGACAGAAAAGACAAACACTATATGCTCCCGAATTTTTTTTTTGGGGGCATAAAAACATAGTTCCTATTCCTCGACCTTGGCCTTAAATTGTGAATTTTTAGTGGTGGCATGGTACAGTGAATGAAGTAGTTTTTCCCCGTGTGACATGGGATGCTTCAAACATATAATAAATGCTTTATCGGTACAGTTAAGTGATATGGGCTGTTGTATCACGTCTCGTTGATGAGTTCAGATCACCAATCAAACTCGCTGCCTGTGTCATCTCGTTTGATACAGCAACCTGACCTTGCAAACTCGGCGTGATACTATGCTGCCCATATCACTTCAATGTACCGATAATGTGTATTTATCATGTCAACTCAATTCAAACACTTTAATATATTGATAGGGATCTACTGATAGGCAGTGATAATAATCACCTGAACCCTTTCTTTACTAAATATTCATTGACAAGTAGTTCCCTAAGGGAATGTTTAGATAATAAGGTCAACTAACAGCCTTGTTGAACTTATTACCTGAACATTTCCCACCAATGAATATGAATACTTCTGCACTGTCTGTCTGCTTATATTTCCTGAACATTCCTCCAGATGAATAATAGACCATTCCAATGTATACATTTATAACTGAATGGGATAGTCCATTTAGTAAAGAAAGGGTTAAAAGACTATACTTGATAAACCTTACAACATAGATTAGGTTAATAAAATTCTTGAAGTCAATGCACATCATGTACACTGCCCTGTACTCAGGGTTCGCGCTGCCACTTGCCAAATCTGCAAATGGCAAAAATAATTTACATTTGCCAAAACATATTTTCATTTGGCAAAATTTTTGGCAAGTCACTTTTTAAATTATCAAGAAAGAATACAATTGGTCACTAATGACATTAATTTCAGGAAAGCATTGCAATTATTGGTGGTCAAAAAGGTTAGGAAATGTTAACACCTTTATCAAGATGCAGTTAATCTGATAGCCTTAGTATCGATGAGATTCCTATATTATTTAATGTTGTGATGTTTACATATAGATAATCCTCTTCTTTTTTTCTTCTGGCGAAGCATCCTTCAATAATCGTATTGTTCGGTAATTAGTTTGTTGTTCTATGATAAACCACAGTACTAAGAGAGGCGAGATTTATTAATAATTATCTGTTTTCCTAACGATAACAAAAGTTTTTTCAAACAGCGCTTGTTAAAATATAAGACTCAATTTTGCAGAATCTGATAGCATTTGGCAATTTCTAAAAGAATTTGGCAAAAAATATTTTCATCTGTCAAAATATTTGGCAAAAGTAAATTTCGGTCCAGCACGAACCTGTCTGTACTATCATCCCACTTGGTAATATTACCATAAATTATGAATATTTTCCACCCCATACTATTATTCTGCTTTTAGTATTATTGGGCACTTGGGAGTTCATGTGTATAAATTTATACCTTCTGTTTCATCAGTCATCCTCATGAGAAGAGCCATCTGCTGACGTTCAGACAGCGGATATGACATTCTCGATACAGAGCCTGGTGTTTTCGGCATGTTCATACTGGAGTTGGGTGACATTTCCTGTGTCAGTGTTGGAGGTCGTTTCCGCTTTGGAGTTCTCTTGTCTGTGAATATTAAGTAACATTTTTAAGAAATCGTATAACACTGGGCCTGTCTCCAGACCTGGAAAACAACAATCCCTAGGCTTGAGATAAATGATGTACCAATATATCTGTTTTGGAAAACAACCACTTGAACTAGATATAATACCGGATGGTTGATATCTATATGCTATGAAGTTGATTATTTGGTTCTGGTGACTAAGCCCTCAAAGTATTTTCCTTTTCAGAGTTTACTCGTGCTTGCTAACTGACCCAAGTATTATAAGCAAACAATTTATGAAGACCAAATGGAACTTGGAATGAAGTTCGTCGGTTGACCCTTTCAAGACAGGAGCTGCACTGCTGCAGCATTAAATATCCTGTACCAGTGCATTCTCTTATTTATGTGAGTCTCCCATATATATATATATATATAAGAGAATGCACTGGCTTACAAGGTCGAGGTATATATTAAATGGCCAATGCATTTTCTTATATATGCAAGGCTTCCTATGGGAGACTCGCATTTATACATGTAAGAGAATGCATTGGCACAGGGTTTTCGTAAAATTTCAGGAAGGTCCAGTCATGAAAGGGAAAATAAAAATTTGAGAAATGAAGCTACGCACGGCTTCATCTACATGTACAAATTAATAGACTCACTAACAAGAGCACCACCAGGCATGGTAAAACACGCCTGTTGGTTTATTGCAAAATGCATTTTGGAATGATACCATAACAGCTGTACATGTACTGGTATATATATTTATTGTAGTAAACCAGCAAATCTAATTTAAATTGATTCAGTCAGCATTAACTGAAGTTAACATTCAGAAAACGATAATTGAGCTAAAATTCCAACAAAGGGCTATAATTTTAGTACAAATCTGTTGCCATAAACCAAAATTTAACTTAGTCTGAATATTAGTTCTGTAAACATGCATAGTAAATTTCATTCCATTCAGTCAGCATTTACTGAAATTATCATCCAGAATAAAAAATTGAGCCCATATTCCAACAATGGACTGTAACACTGCTAAAAACAGGCGACCAGAATACAACTTGACCTGTATTTTATGGTTGTAAACCTGCAAGGCAAATTTCATTTCATTCTGTCAACATCAACTTAACGACAATTGAGCCCAAATTCCAGGGCAATCACTTCAGTAAAATGGGTGGCTGGCATCCAAAAACAAAGTTACCGGTAACTGTATTTTGTGGTAATGAACATACAACCAAATTTCATTCCTTTAAGTTTAATAGAACTATTTAAAGTTATCATCTGGAAACATACAGGAAGCAATGGACAGCATAAACTAAAACGAAACTTAAGTTATTTCTTGAATCATAATCACATTTCTTGGTTTTCAAAAGAAAATAAATTTTCCCTACCAAACTGTATCAAAGTGAACAGGCTTTCATTTTTGTTGTGTTGTGATTAGCTTTCATTTTTTTAGCTTTCATTATGGTTTTCATAAGAATTCAATTACCGCGCAGTTATTTTTTTTAATACGATTTTAAAACACATTTTAACACATTACAAAATTTGGACTTCTGAATTATCTCCCTTCAGGCTTCAAATTGCATCAGTATTTATAGTTCAGGAAAGATTCCCAGTTTTATAATACAGATGACAATTTGTGGTAAAATCTTGATGTGAGAAACAGAATTCTATGAGGGTGGAGAAATTTGTCACTCCAGCACCACCTTAACCCTTTCTATACTTCAGTAATGCACTAAATAATCGACTCCTGAGAGCTTTCCGGTGAATGGCAACAAGCCATATTTCGGAGTAAATCCTGAAAAATTACCCATAATTATGCTGTGGCTAAGGAGTCAATTATTTAGGGCATTACTATATTCCTTAGGAAGTGTTCAGAAAATAAGTCTGTTGAATTTATTATCTGAACATATCCCTCAAATAAATAGGAATCCTTCTGTACTTACATGAATATTATCTGTTGTCTGCTCATTTTTCCTGAAAACCCCTCCAGATGAATAGACTATTCCAATGTATGGTATACTTTTATAACACTGGTAGAACCCATTTAATATAGAAAGAGTTAATCAAAACAGAAGCTTTGGCAGTGATATGAACAATTAATTGTATGTGTCCTAAGCCAGCAATAATACTGCACCACATGGCACATTGTAGGAGCAATCCTTTGTAATATGACCTGACCCCAACATTGGCCTAATTCCTAATTCCACCTGAGCCTCGCCCTCAGGATAACAGCATTAGGTTATTGATTGAAATCACATCAGCACCAGAGAGACTCCTCTCAAAAAACAATTTGGTCAGATGACAGTACCCCAAGGGGAAGTAATCTTAACACTGAGATATCACTCACATTTATCTCACCTCATCAGCAATGGATGTGCATGGTGTGTTCGAAGCATCATGATATACTGGTGTGCTAATACATCTGCCCCCCCCTGGATATCTCCCCCACATTTGTGTTACATTAACATGTAGTGGCCAGTTACTTTCATTTTATCATTCAATATTACTATGTGTCTCATAAAACTATCATTAGTGACAAGGAAGCATGTTTTTTTTTTCTGTGGAAGAGGCAATATCGATTTTTGAAAAATATTTGTTATAATTTTGGCGAAGGGGAGATTTGCAGGGGGGATATAAACTGTTAAACTGTATATAATTACCTTACATTCACTTCATTTTCCATTGGTTTCCAAAAAGTAGGAAACTAGTCAATCATCAATGAGAATTTAGTAAAGAAAGTGTTAAATGCATCATGCTGAAGTGATTTATAAAAAAAATTTGTTTCTGCATGATGCCTTTAAACAGTGCACACACAACAGGGTACCAAGATCACAACTGATAACTACATCTCAGTGAAAAATATAAAAACTTAAAATGCATTTTAGTGAAATATCTTTAAAGGTACTCAATCCGATTTGATGGTCCCCATATAATCAGATTCCAACAACAACATTTATAGAAATACTGCTTCAGTTATCACAATCGATTAATTGCCCAAAAATAATGCTAACCACTGACTATAGCATAAAATTGCCTGAAATGTGTAATTTATCAACATTTTGTTCGAAGAAATTTGGCCTTATTATCAACACAAAGCCTCTCGATTTTAGAGTTATCCATCTTCATCCGCAATTTGGTCCGAGAACGTCGGCTCGGCGACTTTTTACTGGGCCCCTAATAAGTCTCAATGGCAAAAAATAATAGATTTCAAAAATCAATATCTAATAACTCGGAGCATTGATAGGTGGGTTCCTTGACTCGAATCAAATATTTTTTAACCCCGAAACCAAATAAATAGTAATTGAGGGGCGCAAATAAATAGTAGTTGAGGGGCACTTAATACATAGTAGTTGAGGTACACTTAATCGGATTATGCATCTTTAAATGTTGGTAACATTTTAGAGACATTGCTGCAATGTTGTGTGTTGCCGTGACAAAATTCCTACACTGAATGTTCACACTCCCATTCCCAATGTAATTATCCTATTCAAATATAATAGCATTTTTGAAACTAATGGCAAAATAATATAGAAAATGAAGTGGATACATTATATCAATGTAATAACTTAAAATTTTAAGGCTATTTTAGCCAGCAAAATTTTGGCTCAAAAAATGACAGCCTAGGAAAATTTATAGTATGACATCTATTGACAGCATACTTAGTGGCTACGTTCCATCTACGATATACGTCATAGATAATTCTAGAATGCGAGATATATTTGGTGTCTTGACCCCAGTTATACATCAAGCTGTGAGGAATTTTTTATGTCTACACAATGTCTATCTAACATACATGTATATGTACTTACACATGGCTATCAATCATGTCTACAATATTTCAAATTGGAAAGCATACCATGCATTTGGTGTCTATACCCGTTATCCATATAGCAGACGGGGCGTACAGGCAAAATCCACGTTAACCCTTTACCCAACAGAACGGCCCTGTGCCAATGCATTCTCTTATATATGCGAGTCGACCATAGGTCGCCTCGCATATATAAGAGAATGCATTGGCTTAACACATTCAAAATTATAAAATTGTTAAAGAATGTAAGAAAAAATGGTAAAAAGTGTTAAAAAAAAGATTTTTTTTAGGCCAATGCATTCTCTTATATATGCGAGGCGACCTATGGTCGACTCGCATATATAAGAGAATGCATTGGCACAGGGCATAACTGTAACCATCACAATGTGGTCAAGGAGCCGGTTCCAATGATATCCATATTTGTATGGTTTTATTGAGACAGACCCAAGATAATTTAGGCTGTTGCAGCTTTATTTGGCCGTTTTGTTGGGTAAAGGGTTAAAATAAGCAGGTTTTTTTTAATAAAACATGTAATACCCAAGGCTCCATTATGGATAGAAGCCAACAGCACCAAGCGAAGAATAAAATATGAAAATAAGTTCCAACTAGAAAATTTCCCAAACATGTATGACTTCGGTACATACCATACAAGAAACATGTATGACTTCGGTGCATACCATACAAGAAACATGTATGACTTCGGTACATAACATACTAGAAACATGTATGACTTCGGTACATACCATACAAGAAACATGTATGACTTCGGTACATACCATACAAGAAATATGTATGGCTTCGGTGCATACCATACAAGAAACATGTATGGCTTCGGTGCATACCATACAAGAAACATGTATGACTTCGGTGCATACCATACAAGAAACATGCATGACTTCGGTGCATACCATACAAGAAACATGTATGACTTCGGTACATACCATACAAGAAACATGTATGACTTCGGTACATACCATACAAGAAACATGTATGACTTCGGTACATACCATACAAGAAACATGTCAGCTATGGTGCTTGAAGTATAAATTAAAATCATTTGCTGAATTTGTCAACTAAAGATTTGGCAAGAAATCTATTTATTGCTTCATGTACAGGAAAAAACGAGATTAGTGACACAAATCGAGAATTGATGTTAAAGTATAATGCACTGAAGCAACATTAAGATAATGTGTTTGTTTTTCAAAGCATTTTATATCCACTGAATATTAAATTCAGCCCCGTACAGGCACCAAAATAGGAAACACTGAACATTTTTTTTCAGGCCCCGCTCCATTTTTAACCCTTTCTTTACTAAATGAATTATCCCATCAGTAAAAAAGTGTGCATTGGAATGGTCTATTATTCATTTGGAGCGATGTTCTGGATACCTAAAGAAGATGACACATAATACAAGTGCAGAAGGATTTCCTATTCATTGATGGTAAATGTTTAGTTAATAAGTTCAACAAATGGCCTGAGGCATTTGTTTAACTTTTTATCTGAACATTTGCTAGGGGTACTACTCGTCAATGAGCATTTGGTAAAGTAGGGGTTAAAATATGGAGCCTACCATATACATGTAGCTACATAGTTATTTCTTGCTGTGAATACAGATTATATTTCTCACCTCCAGCTCCAACAATGTCGGCCTCTTCATCTGGAGGGGATGATGGCTCTAACACCTTTCTTTTCATTCCGGGTCTATCTGCCTGTGGTGACTTTATATACATGAACGGTTTCTCCTACAACAGATTCATTTGACTAGTTAGGATATAGAAAATACAAATTGGGGTGTTTCATGACAAAATTCTTTAACCAGGAACCAAACCTAAAACAATGTTGTCTTGCCTACGACATAATGGTGTAATCCAACAAGCTACAGCTATTCTCTAATTAATCGACCCCTTTAACAAGGTTGTAGGGCGACAGTGATCATCGTAGTACACCAGTCAACAACAGTCAAGTGGTATTACCGTGGAAATATTTTTAAAATGATGGTAACCAAGTATATTACTGCAGCGTTAATTTTGTGTTGCGACCTCCGTACACCGCATTAATTTTTCTCATGATCGCCCAGTTTATTTTTCCATGAGCGCCATGCACAGCGTTACTTTTCACACAAACACAGCCAACGGTGATAAAAATATCTGACTCTATCCAAAAAACACTTGGACACACGGGCTGCATAGTCACTGAGCAGATATTCTGCCACAAACAGAGAGACATCGTTTAAAATCGCGAGGGCGAACGATTTGTAATATCCGACCATATTAAATTGCTATTTAGGAAAATGTTATTTCTATAACTATTTTTTGCCCTAAAGTACATTATAAATCGTAAAGCAGGTGTCACGATAAAAATGAATTATGTTATGTCATAGGCAATCGGTTGGTGCACTTCACAAAGGGTTTACAAGCACACACATATCAAAGCAATCAAAGAGATGTCATCAATTTGAGACATCAAAGCAGTCACTGTGAAATGGTGTAAGATGTCGGCAGCATCTGATCTTTTAAAGCAAACATCGTGTCTGTTTCGGTTTAGTTGACTGAAAAATTCAAGGTTGGTAGGTATTGATCTTTTAAAGCAAACATCGTGTCTGTTTCGGTTTAGTTGACTGAAAAATTCAAGGTTGGTAGGTAGGGTTTCAACAATGCATCGCAATATCAATGCTTCACGATTCTTTCCTCACGATTCAATGCATCACATCATGGGTGTCCGATGCGATGTATTGTGATTTAATAAATCGATAATTTCCCACCCAAATGTCATGACATGGTACATAACAACTAAAGATTATTTCATGTTTTCCCCAATATTAAACTTCCACGATTTCATACGAATTCATTAATTAGAGATCTAATCACATTTAATTAGCCTCTCCTAATAAGATAAATCAGGCTGATGTTACAGTAATGCCCTAAATAATCGACTCCTTTAATCACAGCAGAATTATGGGTAATTTTTCAGGAATTAGTTGGAAATATGGCTTGTTGCCATTCATCAGAAAGCTCTCACTGAGAGCTTTCCGATGAATGGCAACAAGCCATATTTCCAACTAAATCCTGAAAAATTACCCATAATTCTGCTGTGGTTAAGGAGTCAATTATTTAGGGCAT
This sequence comes from Siphonodentalium dalli, assembly GCA_032622095.1. Classification (NCBI taxonomy): domain Eukaryota; kingdom Metazoa; phylum Mollusca; class Scaphopoda; order Gadilida; family Siphonodentaliidae; genus Siphonodentalium; species Siphonodentalium dalli. The sequence continues at coordinate 203,248,601 of CP136062.1, forward strand.
TACTGTATAAAATGTATAATAAAATATTCAATCTAATCTATCGTTTAACCCTTTACCCAACAGAACGGCCCTGTGCCCATGCATTCTCTTATATATGCGAGTCGACCATAGGTCGCCTCGCATATATAAGAGAATGCATTGGCTTAACACATATTAAAAATGTTAAAATTGTCAAAGAATGTAGAAAAATATTATAAAAATTGTTAGAAAATGTAAGAAAAAATTATAATATTGTTAAAGAATGTAAGAAAAAATGGTAATTTTTTTTAGGCCAATGCATTCTCTTATATATGCGAGGCGACCTATGGTCGACTCGCATATATAAGAGAATGCATTGGCACAGGGCATAACTGTAACCATCACAATGTGGTCAATGAACCGGTTCCAATGATACCCATATTTGTATGGTGTTATTGAGACAGACTGAAGATATTTTAGGCTGTTGAAGCTTTATTTGGCCGGTTTGTTGGGTAAAGGGTTAAGTAAAGACAGTACAAAAGTTGTCATGCCCATTCTAGAATGGTTATTTGTAGCTCATATTTCAATATATACTCTTGAGTGCCTAATAAACATACACATGTACGATTATTAAAATCGAGGTGAAATTCCCAATATAATCTGTGTGAAGAAGTTTCTATAGAAATTTTATAATAAAGAAAGTTTCCAGAGAAGATTAGGCCTAAGCAGAATGAGGTCCCCAGAGGGTGAATTTAGTGATGCTAGCCCACTGTGGGATAGCGTCACTAAATTCGCCCTCTGGGGACATCATTCTGCAAATGACAGACACACTTTTATCAGCCTTGCTACCATTCATTTGTTCACGAGTTGCAATTAGTACCGGTACACCAGAGCATACTAGTAGAGAAAAACAATGAAAATGTCAATGACATTACAGTTCAACTTGATGTAAAGACGTTTAATGTCGGAATGCTGTACAACACGAGACATACCGATTTTAGACTAATATCACCGGGGAATTGAGGTCAGTGACTTTGCTGGGAGGTTGAATGTTGAACTGACACTAATCAATTTGGAATAGCCAAAATGATCTGCGTTAATGTACCGGTACGCCACGATACAACATCAAAGAAGAGGTGTGCACTCGGGTGCTAGCATACCCCCATCGTGGCAAATTCAACCTGCATTATCTGTAAACCCTAACTTGATAGCATCCACACAAAAAAAATCCCAAAATTTTCTAAGTCAAAAATGAAGTGTAATGTTAGGAAAAACAGTCCGAGCCAACCCTGACGCACATCATGTAGAGGGTGTTGTGAGAAACATGTATACCAAAAATTATTGAAATCGGTTCATATTTGTTAAAGTTATTAAGTCGGACAGAATTTTCAAAGTAAAAATAAGTCGAACAGTATTAAAGGCGTAACTTAAACAAAGAAAGTCGGACCGCACCGCAATTAGCATCATGCGGTCCTAAGGAGATTGCATACAAAAAATTATTGAAATCGGTACATAGTTGTTCGAGTGAGGTCGGACAGACGGACACACGGAGGGAGAAAGTGTGACGGACGGACGGACGGACAGACGCAGTCAATCCAGTATACCCCCCATTTTCTTCGAAAGTGGAGGTATAATGACTGTAATGTTCACAGAACACAAATCAAGTGAAAATGTTGAAAGGTAAAATTTCATAAAATAAATTAAGTTTACACGATATATTTTCTATTTGAATTGATAATATTTATTGTAAACAGAAAGTGATAACAGTAGACTAGGCAGTAATACATGTACTTGTATCAAATGACAATTTCTTTTCGGCTATATATATTCCTCCCGACTTCACAAGAATATCATTATGTGGCAGAAAAGTCTGTTGTAAATTTCTTTTGCACAAGTAAAACTTGTTCTTGAAATTGACATGTTTACACTCATTTAAAACAAAACCAGACATTTCGTCGCATGGGTAGTCTACTTCAAAATGGCTTTACTCCTGTTTCCGGTCAATCGAGTCCGACCATTCGACCAGCAAAATGGATGGCAAGATAACGGCCCCAACTATGATTGTGTTAATTGATCCAAAACTTGAATGTTTATTTTATAAAAAGCGAGGATCCCAACATAAAATGAACTGTTCAAACTGGATTGAACAGTGTACTAGTATCTGTGCACTAAAAATTAGGCCTTCCATTGAGCAGGTGTGCAATCCTTTACTTTACCGGATAACAAAACAGTTGTCACCCTTGTTTTCTTGAGACACAGGGATTTGTTGATGCTCTCGACCTAGCATGTCACCCTGGGACTTGGTGGTCCTTGGGCGACATTCCAGATATTGAGCGAGTGACAAATCCGTCTCACTCAAGCGTGGGCAACAACCTTATATTGTTACTCTTCTCTCCATTTTATCTGCTTCTGATTGGTCCTAGACCTGTTACGTGCAGGGCAATAAATCACACTGTCGCCCTCTGACCAGGGTGACACTGTTTTTGTTGCCCGCCTAATGTTATATTGCAAGAATATATCTAATTAATACACGAATACAGTGAAGTAATACAACAATTTCACATCACTAATACATACTATAATCATATAATACCATAATCTTATAATTGTATATACCCCACGGATTCAGAAAAAAACACCAGTTGTGGTGTTTGCTAATTTGCATATACATGTATTTAGTGAACACTAATATTCAAAAGTTGATATTTTTATCGGAAAAGTGTTATTATGTACTTAATAAACCGAAATATCTTGGTGATTCAATACCTTCATGTCGACATTAAGGTGCGACAATGAACAAGTCAATCCATTGAGGTCAGTTGGTTATATTATTATCACTGGTGTACATGTATACATACAACATAATGTATACGTTTGTCATGAATGAATTATCCTGTATGCTTATCCCAGATACTAGACCTACATGTACCTGCTGTGTCTGAATTGTTAGTTTTATTCCATCATAGAAGTATTTGTGTGGGAATGTACTTGGGAGTATTGACACATATGAATGTACATTTATGATATAGATAACTTCCCAATAACTTTCATGGAAGATAGTAATGAAATTAACATCGTGTGTAGATTCCGTGCACAACACATTGAATATGCCAACTAGCAGAAGGGGGGTAACATACTTCTATGGCTCAATGGTTTACATGGCATGGGCCGATATTGATGATTTAACAACCACCAAAATGATGGTAAATAAATGGTGATTAACAAAATTGTAACAGCTTGACTATCTTTTATGGACAGAAATCCTAGGACGATACAAAGTTACTGAAAATATACATAATCGTGAAAGAAAGCACTTGTGCGATTAGATGAATCAGTGCAACACCGTGCATGTGAATGACAATCTTTAGTAATCGGGTAACATTGGCGATTTGTCGAAGATCGATACAACCCCCCACAAATGATATGACCGTCGATACACAGATCTGTCCTCATTTGCCTACAAAACCGGTAAAAAATTGTACAGTCAGTCTGTTTATTTTTGTTGTAAACGTTACCTAAAACATGGCAGCATATTAAGCATTAAGTAGTAAGTACGTGCTGTGTGGAATTTGTGATGTTGCAGTGTCTGACCATGTGCGTGTCTCGTGCTCTTGGGAAGTAGAGATGCTGATCAGCAACTGTATCAATTATAGCTAGCCACTGAAGCCAAGTCAAGTACATGTAATCCCACAATTCAGTCAATGGACTCACCTTGCATGTGTATGACTATGACCTACATGTACTGTATTTATAACTAGGTCGAATGGTATTGCAATACAGTCTGTCAACGATGCCCAACAATATGCGTCTTAAAATCATCCAAGGTAACCAATTTCAAATTGGAGATATTAACTTTGAACACACTTGTTCAAATGAAGGATATATTTTGGTGATCTAATGTGTAATCTGCCACAAAATAGACATATTAAATTATTGGCAGCGAGAATTTAAGAGACCACTGTCAACCAGAATAACCAACTCATTTTGAATGACACGATTATGACAGCGCATGTACTTTGGTGTGCTATAGCTTATGCATGTCACTGCTGGTTTCAGGTTTGGTGAAATTTTCATGAAACCGACGGAGGAATGGGATGACCCTAACCCATGAGCTTGAGTAATTATTTAAGCAGGCATCAAACACATTTGTTTTTTATTCTTTAATCAAACAATTAAACACCACATAAACATTGAAAATGGTCGCGTAAGATCAGTGGATATAAACGTCAAATATCATTTAATAATAGAAACATACTTACGTATTACTTGTAGCGCAATTACGTTGTAAACCAGGTATTTTGAATTTTCTGAATAGCAAACGATATGTATCGTGATACATATCGATTTTCTTTAAGGGCATATCGTTACACCTAATAATGAGTGTTATAACTAGGTGTGGGGGGAATAATTTATGCTGCACAAAAAATTCATAATGAGTGGTTAGAATTACATGTACCTTTCTTGGAGGTGATTTCTTCTCTGACATAACTGGCATGAACGACATGAGGTCGTGTAGAGAAGGCATGCAGACGACACGGTTAGAGGTCAGCTAGCCGGCCTGTGGTAAACAGTGGTTGTCGCTGACATTTGCCTTGATTGGTGTTCTCTTTCTATGTATATAACATAAAACCTGCAAAGAAAAAAAATAACTGAATAAGTTTAAAGCTACCGGTATATACAATCATCAAATTAAACCCAAGAGTGTTTTAAGAATTTTGATAACCAAAATTTTACTACTGGTACTAGTTAGTACATGTATCGGTATTACTGATAAATATAATTAATGTCAATCATGCAAGTTATTCTAGGACACACTAGTATCTGCATCAGTATACTATTACCAGAGGGGTAGTCTCCTTTTGGGCAAGTCTTTTGGGTTGGTACCAATACCGCACATGTAAGGTACATGTAAGTGACTGATTGCTTAATGAAAGTACAATTTTTTTTATATCTTTATACCTTCAATGTTCACATACACGGTATGCATGAACAAAATGTGGTAATCAATATTTTTCAAAAACAAAATATCAAATGCAACATTTTCGGTCATAGTAACCAAGGGGAATCAGGGGATTCATAATAACTCATACATTGTATGGGTACACGTCACAGAAACTGCATGTACTACATGTATTATTTGTTTCCTGAAAGTTTCCACCCTGTACTATTATTCTACCCTAGACATACCATGATACCAGTAGTTTTACTTGAGTTAAAATTTGAGGATTTTCCACCCTGTACTATTGTTAGACATTCTAGTGTACTGTAAATGCAGCAATGGTTATCAATATTTTCACCGACGCCATAGTAGTACATGTACATGTACTTTCTCTTGATTCTATTAAGTTTCCTGGCTTTACAGTATACAACCACTAATCCCACTATGCATGTACCAGTGTATTGATTTGTGGCACTGGCCAGCTCTATGACACAGCACATGATCTGCTATTCCTATGGTATCAAAGGCTTTCAAGGGTTTATTGATGCTAGAGATAATGTGTGTACTTACTGACAGACAACTTACCGTTTGGTACTAAAAGTGTGTTTCCACCCCATCCCCCCCAGCAACTACATGTACCGGGTACCAGAACAAATACATGTACATGTACAGGACATGTATCTTCAAGCCTAATTACAAGAGTACTTTAGGCCAACAAAAAAAAACCTCTTTGTTTCCGATACCCTGCCTGGCTGAGATTTTCTTGTCTGCTTAATTTTTGTTTTCAATTTTCTCCCGAAAGCTAGTCTATATACTAGTATTTACCTGCCAAAGACAGAGCCAAACTATACTGTACCTTGTATGATACTTGCAATATTCGTATATCATTAGCCTTAATGCTGAATTTTAATGATCTTTACAGATGCCCGATCATAGCCATCCAATGAATTTAATAGTTTGTACGTTTAGTGGGCAAAACATTATTTACAACTTATTTTTCCGTTTCCATTGAAGATGAAAATTTTACTTCTGAAATTTCGCCAAAATGTCTTTGCTAATGACATATTTATAGAAATAAAAACATGAACCACGAAGAGATGATGATAGTTGTAACTAACAACCTAGTTATGCTCCCCTGAGATCATCAAAAGATTGCTGTAAATTGTAAAATCTGATACCAATTACCAAAATTCGAAGTAAATAAAAATGTGACAAAATCAGACACAGAAATTGTGTGAGAATTTATACCAATGTTCAATATAATATAATAAATAATGCATGTCTTGTCATTGACTATGCCATAATAGATCACTATTTTGGCATACATGTAGTCCACCCCAAGCCTTGCCGTATCTATATAATAGAATAGTAGAATACACAAAAGCTTGTTTGGTAAATCATCAATCCACTCGGAGTAAATTTGGTATTCAGAAACACTATGTGTGTATTTTGTTTGTATCATGATCCTACTGATAAGAATTATTAGAAAGTCAGAACTGAAAACATCAAAGAAATTTGTCAAACACTTCAACCCTCTGTGGACCCCGACACCCCGCAGCAACTCAGTACATTATTTTTATGTTACAAGGCGAAGTGATATGAAACCTGAGGTTGTGAAAGTGTATAAAAAGCTATTGGAATTTATGATAAAATATTTTTGGTCACATAATATCACAGATGTCACATACATGTACTAACTATCACAGATTTATGGAAGTACATGTATAACTAGAATTTTGTTTATTAACTTGTCAACATGGAACTATATTTTCCCACGAGCATTGTAATCCCTACTGTATATCACTTGCCATTCAAAATGTATGGGAAACATTTATACCTACAATGCACCTTTATACATACATACATACATGTATGATGTACAGTACAGCGGCGATTAACAACTTTTTTTCACAATTTAACCGTTAAATACTATAGTAGGGTAATGTAAGCAAGGTATAAAGAGGTACCGGTATTAACTTCCCCAACCTGCATAAGCTGTTACTAGGAAACAATTTTATACCATGTACAGGTCTACATTGGCGATTAACAACTTTTTTTCACAATGACTGTTAATACTATACAAATGTACGTGATCATGGTATAAACAAGCCTTGAAATAGTGTGTGTCATTTGCAGAATGAGGTCCCCAGAGGGTGAATTTAGTGATGCTCCCCCGCATAGTGGGCTAGCATCACCAAATTCACCCTCTGGGGTCCTCATTCTGCTGAGGTGTAAGCAGAATGATGTCACCAGAGGGTGAATTTGGTGATGCTAGCCCGCTATGCGGGGTAGCATCACTAAATTCACCCTCTGGAGACCTCATTCTACAAATGACAGACACACTATTTCAAGGCTTGGGTATACATGTACATGTAAATTAGATTTACAGTGTAGCTACCGGGTATATGATGAATGGATGATACAGTGAGATACCATATCAATATTTTATCTTTCAAACAAGTTCAACAGGAATTTCTACATCAAAGTGTCTATTATTTTTAACTAGGGTTGCCAAGACTATGAGTTTTCAGAATCGACTAAGTGCTCCGTGTTTTATTTCATACACAACAAGGAATACTCATGCTCTCATAGTCTCATCTGTCCCGCAGTAGTTATGAACATGCCCTTACTATTAAGTACTGGCCATAATTGCAGATGTTTCTGCAAACTACACACATGACAGTAACTTTGCAAAATTGCATGAAGTAAAGCTAATCTATTAAGAATAGGATCGGCGAATATGACACAGAACGCACGTGGTCCAAAGTGTTGGAAAGTTTGCTAACCGGCAATGACGAGGTCACGGAGGTGAAGTTGAAAAACAGCGTGGTAGCTGTCAGCGTTTCGCAAACCGGAACGGACACTGTCAATGTATTTTCGTGCGAAGCTATTCGGGTGATAATGGACTTCCAACCCAAAATTGAAATTTGTGAAATTTCTTGTCACTCAAAGTGAACCAGGACTGCAGAGTGCTATAATTTCAACTAAATAAATTAGTCGTGCTCGACTGTCGGGTCTCCATTTGGATACATTTTAAATGGTATGACTACCCACTAACAGACTTCCAGGAAAGGTTCTATAGAGTAATTGAAGACTCCAAATGTCGCAATGCTCACCAGTGAACTAAATGTAGATAGTCCTTGAATTTGATGCATCACAGGTGCCTATCGAACCAATAATTAAGAAATGAATTTTCCTATCCATGACTTGTCTCATATAAAATATTTCACACTGTTGACCTTCGTGTGTGAAACCTTAAATTGTTAATTTAATTCATTTAAACTTAATAAAACATGAAACTTGTACCAGTTCTGACATGATCTTTTAACAATCAAACCATATTCCAAAGGCCTAAATACTTTCCGATATAACTACTGTAGTTTTGGCAAAAACAATAAATAATATTTTACCTACCTACCTACCCAAGTAAAAAATTTAGGGTAGGGAGAGGGGAAACACAAAATCTTATAAGTGTGGCCTTAATGATATAAAGTTTCCCCCGTTCAATTGTCGAAGCACCTCTAATTATAGACCCAATCATATAATTTACCTTGAATTTACATTGTAATTGTTAATTGAACGAGAATAGGAACAATGGATTCTGTGTGTGATACCATATTTCGCCATCAAGCAAAATTGAATCCTCCTGTGTCTTTCCACGTACTCGAAACAGCACATTTTTTATCTCGCTATATCGACTCCTATATTTTTTCAACCACATCAATTCACACTGTCGGGCCATCGTTTTTATATATATACGTGCAAATTACAATTGTCATTGTTTCCCTTCGGCATTTGCTATAAGGCCAAAGTCCGGGAAGTTAGGTGTGAGACACCGAGTTCCATTTTCGCCGATCATTTTCAAGTTTTCTAATTTCGTGATATTGCGACTTTGACTTTGATAATTTGTAAAAGTCTTTTAAATAGTTTGAATGGGTTTTTAATCAACATAGTGCTAATAATTGTGACTGTTGTGTAACTATTATCGACTTACACTTCCATAAACGATAAATTTTCTCAAAAATGTACAGTTATTGTTATAGTACAGGGTGGATTTTCCCCAGAATTTACAGACCCGAATAACATCGTACAGGGCGGATTTTTTCTATGAAATTAATAAACGTACAGGTACGTTTATTTGGCACGCGAGAGTAGGGACTATAGATCATGTCATGACACCCATGGGACATGTACTTATTTTTGCAGGGGCAGCGGTCTAGAAAATCCAGGAAGGCTATTAATAGCCCTCCTAGATTTGATAGCCCTCCTCAACTTTTACAGTTATGATTTATTTTATCTGAGTTACTACTGCCCTTAGTTTGTCTATTTTGATGTTTAACTTCATCTAAATTAATTAATTAAATTTAATGTGGAAACAAAATGTCCAGAGTTGTGAGTCAAATCTCCCACAGTATGTTATGGTGAATATTTAATTATGTTTTATATGTTATCTGTTATGGTAATTAATATGAACCACAAACAAAATGTAAGAGTGTTTGTACTAAACAATTTGTCAGTCAGTGTCAAATTCATGCAAAGAAATCGGGTGAGTTAGTCAATGTTTAAAGCATTTTCTATGTTGTATAATTTTACATAAATTAAGCAATTAAGTAGCATATTAAATCCAGTATATTTACACTTAAATACAGTTACAAATGACTGCTTTAATTGTCAAAGTAATCCATATTCCATCACGGATTACAAGTTGTCATGACCGCTTTCGCAAATTGCTGCTTCCAGCGGTCAAGTCGTTCTGTATAGATTTACTGGGTGTTAGTAATTGGGGACATAGAGAATAGTTTCTCAACTTTAATAATTGAATAAAAGTGTAAACAAGAATATTCACCACAGTGAATGATAACTTGGAGACATTAGCTCATTATATTAAAAGATTGTCAATCGAAGTGAGAAAATGAACAACGGCTACCAATTTCAGTGATATAAAATTTTCACTGATAGGAACCGGAAACGGAACGAAAGATTGAACTCAATCGAGATGGTGACATTTGGTTCTCACTATCCACAAACATATGTTGATTTTAACCTGTGAAATATATTGTAAGCTCAATCTTATGAAGAGAAATAATTTATTTTGTTCTTAAAGTGTGTGAGAATCGATCAAAAGATCTGATTTACGGAACAGTTCAATCCGGAATTTAATGAATCCGCCATAATGCCCATTTGACATTACCATCCATAGAAATCGGATATAAAAAGACTTTTATATCCGATTTCTATGTTACCATCATTTGCCGGACGTAACTCATGCGCACACTTACAATATAATTCTTTACGATTTCGAGGTAGTACTTTTCTCATAAAACACAATAAAATAACTAAATAAATTTCCTATCGTATACGAGGCGGGCTATAAAAAGCCTGCCATCCCGCCTTCAGATTTCCAGGCCTGTTTTTTGTTTACATTGTATATCTCAGTCTTGAAGAAAGTTCTGGAGAAATAAGCGGCATAAACCACAATTAGAGGACCACAAATAACTGATACACAATAAATATAATGAAAGTGTCAATGAAATGAAAAGTACAGAAAAGGTTCAGAATAAAATATAAAAAATAAAAATCACCCACCCACTCTAAAAGAGTTGGATGAGAATCTAGTAATTTATCGGCCTTAGATCCGCAGTGATGAATGGTGATCTGGTACATGTATAATAATAATTCCATTTCTCATTTCTAATAGCATACAAGTTACATGTAACATTCCATGTCTAAGCCTACATGTATCGATTTATCCTTTAGTTGTTAATAGTTGGAAACTATTTTCTAGTGTTGAATGTTAGATTTAACCTCACTGCCACTAAAGAACTGCACATGTACATGTAGCGGACAAAATATATCAGAATGTGAGACAAAGTAAGCTTGGTATAAATAACAACCATTGAGGAGATGGCTCCATATAAGAGCTCAGCACTTGATACCAAATCCTCTTCTTCCATCTCAGACATAGATATCATATCATATATATCACATACATGTACATTGCAAATTCATGTAAACAATATTATTCCTGTATCGGTACCTCATATATGGTACCAGTACATGTAACCTATCTGGTATAATTGTTTACAGAGATAAGAGGAATGCATACTTTTACAGTAAAACCTCTCCAAACCAGACCCTCTATAAACGGAATTCTTCTCCATACCGAACAAATTGTCCGGTCCCGAATTCACCCAAGTGCATTCTCAATAAAAAGTACCTCTGGAAACTCTCTATTCCAAAAGTGAACGAATACATAAATTTTTACCTCTGGTCTATACATTCAACTCTGAGTGGTCATGAGGGCTCATTCATTGTGACAGGTTGATCAAAACTTTATTGGTGACAATACACTACCATCATGTACTTTTAGCTAATTAGTGTTTAGTTTAAACAGTGGTCATAAAAATAAGAGTCCAATTCAGCTCAGTAATTGATGTAAAAACATAGTGTCAGCGCTGTATTACATATACCTGTGAAGTCAACCATTGTTCACTCAAAGTGTTAAATAAGCAAACAGTTATCTAATCCAGGGAGCAAATTAACTGGTATCGCATCACTATTTGCTACCCAAATTTGGTTAAATAAGCCAGGGTTTCCGCTATACCGGCAGGGGGTCCCCTTGACGGCCCTGTTCCCCTCGCCAAGTTTTCCCCTCCTGCCATACCCCAGGACACATACTGCATGTCTATAAAGATGTTTAAAACTTCTGAATTTTGTTGGAATAGTACTAAGGAATTTTAAAAAGTGAATCTATTTTATATCTTGTGAGTGTACACACTCTGAACGCGTTGTTATACAGAAAATCGAAACAGGAAATGATCGGAACTGACATCGCTTATAGAAGCTATGCCTTTGATGCTGGTTAGTTACGTTGCGGTTAGTACCCGGTTATGTTATGCAAAAGAGCAGTATTTTAATTGTACCTGTCATGTTTTATACCTCAAAATATACTGTTCACTTTGTAATAGAGCGAGAGAGAAATGTGGGAGTATATATTCCGATTATGTTATGCATCCGAAATATCTGCTGGGTCTTCCACAGTGAGTCTTTTAACATTAACGAGCACGTTTAACTCGGGATCCAAATTACTGGTGTTCTGACTACTTCGTAAATTAATTTATATCTAATAAATTTACTAGTTTTAAAGTTACAGGTACACTTATAAGGTTTGATAGCTTGGAACTTGGGCAGAAATGGAACAAAACAATCTGCCATTTCTACTCTCACACGATTCTATTGGCTGATATAATGAAAGTAGTTCAACCAGTGCTAAAACAGGCTACTTTTACCTGGATTTTCCCCTTGATGGCTACCGGCCCCATTCCCCTACCCTCTAGCGGAAACCCTGAATAAGCATACAGTTATCTAATCCAGGGAGCAAATTAACTGGTATCGCATCACTATTTGCTACCCAAATTTGGATATAAATACCGGTAGCTATGCATTTTATATGATTTTAGAACAATGCTATATCTAATCATGTCAATGTGAGGTTATTTGCTAATCAAAATTTCAAACCTGATCTAATCAGACAGCTGCCAAAGCTTCCGCCGAACAGAACACCACTTATTAAATTGGTATAAATATTCAATAGTACAAAACTACTACAGGTACAGTAATGCTCTAAGTAATCGACTCCTTAACCACAGCAGAATTATGGGTAACTTTTTAGGATTTAGTCGGAAATATGGCTTGTTGCCATTCATCAGAAAGCCCTCCCCGCGAGCTTTCCGATTAATGGCAACAAGCCATAATTCCGACTAAATCCTGAAAAGTTACACATAATTATGCTGTGGTTAAGGAGTCGATTACTTAGGGCATTACTGTATACATGTACTAATGATGAGACATTTTTTAGTGACATTATAAAAAATCACCGTAACATTTATCGTTTCCATGTTTCCTGTCTTATCTATACCGGTACATGTATTATATCTTAATAGACCACGTTTTTAATTCTTATATTCTTTTATCTATTGTAATTTATATTTTAGTTGGCACTTTTTATTGTATAGAGTTAATTACCGGTAATCAATAAGTTGGTTGTGCTTCAACAACTCTTAAGTCTTAGTAACTACGTCAATACATTCTGATCGTAGTGTTATTTTCTATTAACCAAACACCTTTCTAAACCGAACAGAAGGCCTGGTCCGAAGGGTGTCTGGTTTGGAGAGATTTTACTGTACTAGTAAATGTACCAGTACATGTACGCATATTCTCAAAGTAAGTGTCCCTCTTGACCGAGTTGGAACTGCCGTGAGACCGCGTTGAAAAATGACCATCAACGCGGTTTTCTGTTAACACAACGCGGTCATAACGTTACTCCAACACGGTTGTAATTTTCAATGCGGTCGAGGTAACCGTCAACGCAATATAACGCGGTCGGTGTAATCATCCAACGCAACAAAATGCGGTTGAGATAACTGCCAACGAAACATAACATGGTGAAGGTGGTCATAAACAAAATGGAGTGGTGCTTTGAATTCCGATGCTCATATGTTGGGAAGTCTTTATGACGGCCTGACAGGCATGTTTTGTCCGCCGAGCGATATGACGGCCAGATATATTGTCATATAACGGTGATTTTTTTTATCTGTCTTGTTGGCTTATAAAATGCATTAGCTTATTAAGAAACTGGCCATAGTTAAGTTTTATTTTTGAGTTTACAAGATCATCCTCATTTGGTTGTTGAAGTCCTCCTCCTGTAATTTCAATTTGGTTAAGTAGATTGCGCACAGCGTGCTAAAAATTCCGAGAAAAGGCGACCACGTGCTCTATATTGTACTTCACGATTATGGAGCCATACATGTACCTGTACGTGTCCGTAACTATATCTATTTAACACATTTGCTTTGTTTTATTCACAAACAAATGTCATTATGATTATAAAAAAAATTAAACTGATTTATTCGGGACCTATTTTCTGTAACATTGCGTAATCACGCAGAGCACAAATGTACTCCATGGGATGCCAGTATCTTACTTTCATTTTCACTTCCAGTTCCAATGAATTCGCCGTGTTTTGTGTACAATTTGTATTTCTACCGAATTATATGATACATGTTTATAATAAAATTACATTTATGTTACAAGAATGATGCTCAGAAAACGGTAGTTATTCTATCAAATGAACACACATTATTCTAGCAGTATACATCTTTGAAAATTCTGACATACCGTACACATACCGGTACCTAGCTACCTGTAGTTTTTAGGTCAAATAATTGGAAACACATGTTATTTTGCTTGTAGTCTTGTCAAACATTTTATATTAACTGTTATTCCGCCCTCAGAATTGGCTACGCCAATCAGCAATGTCGAAACCATTTGCTGAAGCAAACTGGACCCATGGCAATGGTTGCCGTAGCGGATTGCCGAAGCCAAAAAATCTGAAATGAGAGGGCTGGTTATTAAACTGGTGTATTTATATGTAACATACATGTATAATGTTTCTGACTCCTATCCTGATATTGTTGTTATTCTGTATTGTACACGTTACATGAAATATCCCATCGAGATCCCCCGGCCCTTTTATATGATCAAGCGAAAAGCACATGTTCATTGTCACAGAGTCAAAGGCCGTGGAATATGCGGAAAGGAAGAATACATACAATGTAGCAACCAATAATTGTCAATAGTTTTCACCCACAGAAAAATACACGTCAATTAAAATACTACACATTTATAGGCTACTTTCTTCTTCGTGTATCAAACTAACATTCTGAGGAACAACCGCACATGCAGATCACTTGTCAGTTTTGCATGTTTAGTCATGTAGGCACAAACTACGTAATTGTTTCCTTTTATCGGCCGAAACTGTTTTCTATACCATGTAACAATAAAGAGCGTTAATTTTTTTTTACAAACAAGCACCATAAAAAACATAAATCTTCCAGAGGCTCGTTATTCATACCACGCATACCATATATAATTAATAAACCAACATTAATTATAAAATAAGCAATATTTGTTGTTCATATTGAAGAATACCAGGACTTGATTATTCTGACTTTAATTAGTCTTTCATCCGCATAATAGAGATGGGCGGTATCGGTATTGGTAAATTTTCGTCGATTTACCGCGGTATCGGTACGGTAATCGGTATTGCTATTAAATTACAAAACCAGATCAGAAATTCCCGGTAACTCAAGTTTTAACTGAACAACATACATGAAATATTCCCACGTATTTACTACATTCGCGACAACAGCTAAATGACCTACACATTTATTCAATTAAGTGATATTCACACATCCCTTTGATCATTTACACGCAGGCCGTCGCACCGCTTTTGAAAAGAATAAGAGATTGCTTTGCTACAATATCTAATCTATACGTGTCAATTTCGTCACATTTTCGCGAGTGAATAGAATTGTGAGTAGTAATCAGTGATCACAATTCACAAATCCTAATCAATAGCCGCAACGCCGAAATAAATCTTAGAATTTAATCAAATGATGGATCTGTTCTATTTTTAGAAAGTGAAAGTAGATTCTAATTCACTGTATAAAATAAATCGGACCTTATTTCTGTTTATGCCACTTGCATTGTCGATGTCTTTGAAGTCGCCAAAGCCACGTGCTATACGGACTGCCACCACCTGAGTATTACACAGTGACAGTCAGTGTGGCATTGACGACGTTACAATGTAGCAAAAATTACAGCACTGCTTCTTTGATACACTGTGTGGTGTGTATCTACATGTATTCTAACAACTGCATTGATTGTTAGGCCCTAACTAGGTCAGCAATCTCTGAGTGTTTATTCCTTTTGCTCGCTCAAGTCCTGTCAAACTGATAACAGGTCACGGTCTTTGACTCTTTGTGATGGTCTCATGGATTTGTATAATTCTGAGATAAATTTTAATTAAAGTACCGAATCAAAACTGTTTACTGAGAAACTTTACTCGATACGAAGACACACAAGTTGGCAACAGATGAAAAATTTCAGTACCAAAAATTCGGTATTTTTAGTTTTGATTCGGTACGGTAAATCGGTATTACACTGATACCGATACAGCACGGTAAATAATAACGAGTACCGCCCATCTCTACCGCATAATTATATACATGCATAAAGTTTGTAAAAATGTTATTCAGAGATCGGTGCCCTGTTGATTTTGCATGAAAAACCATAAGTTCCCCACCGTGAACCTCTATTTGACCACGCGCTCGTGTTGCCACATTGTCTCGTCTTTTGAATATTATAAAATTTAGGTCAAAGGCCGTTCTGCATCCATAGATTTCTGGGGCAAGTTATTATATTACAATGTGGCAATTTGATGAAGATGACTTCTCCTACCGGCTTGTCTTTTATATTGATTGACATCATGGCCAATTTTGAGTGTTGGCTTGAAATGTTCAATCCCCACTGCGTACTGCACGCACTTCTTTCAAGTAGATTGCATGATGTTCCGAATTTCTTCCTAACAATGCACAGGTGTGTCTTCCTTTGATAGTGTGTCAGGCATTTAATTAGGGCGGTGATGCTAGTGTGTTGTTTATCTGTCATGTCTGAGCATTCCAATGCTTCCTCATAAATATTTAATATTATCAACTGGGAACTACTTATTTCCATATTAAAGGGCTCATTTATTGTGTCACCTGACATTTTTCCAACATTTTCAATGCCGTCAGAACGGAGACTAGGAGTTGTCAAATAACACAGAATTATTCAAATGTGAACGTACTAGTAAATAAAACAAAATTCAAAGATACAACAAAATAGGCTAACGCAATTCAGCGCTGACATTACGCAACCGATTTGACTCCCAAGGCAACATGTTTAACTTCAACATGGTCTGCTGAATTTCAACGCAGACTTAATGTACACTCAATGCGTTATCAATGCGATGACCGCGTTGTGGTTGACATTACGACCGCGTTTTTGAGGACTGTGTTAAAAGGGACACTTATTTTGAGTATATGACTATATGTGTATACTGGTGTCAGATTTCGCTCAACATTCGGATTATATTTCGAGAGGCAGGTATTGTACACAATGACTTCATAATAAGTTACTATCGCTTGACCTTATTGCTGAATGGTAGTGCAGACAAAACCATTAGTTACATGTGATTTTGATGATTGAAATGAGGGGCTATTTTTTGCCAAGCTAGTGCTCCGGCAAGGCTTTTACCACGTATTTTTCAAACAGCTACAAATGTCACATTTTTTCCCCCCCGCCAGGTAACTTGTTTATACTGACTCAGATTCAGAATGGATTAGTCTTCAACAAAATTTATCTGCAATGTTTATATTTGACAGTTATAAGTGGGGAAAAAATATAATAATGTTTAAGCCTATGGAGGTTGTGAATGGAGGTCCGGCTTCCCGAATATTCAAGAGCGTTTAGCTGTGTTTGAATAGTAGGGTCCACCAACTAACTGAGAGCGAGACTTGTAACTTGTAATGTAATTGTAAGGCCACAAAGGGTACACAACATTTGAGGTAAATTCAAACCGTCTTGAATGCATTCAACATTGGGGTTGTACCTCATATGCTCTACCAGGTTTGCAGTGTTATAGTAATGTCAAATGTGCCATTGGTCACATTTGCTGGCATAGACAATGTGAAGTCAGACCAGTGGCAGTCAGCACTGATTTCAGATTACTAAAATTATGGTCAGTACTGTCACAAAATGATAAAATAAATGGGCATGGATATCGGAGATCCTATGGATGCATATATCATCGTGAACACAAATGAACGGTTGTCATGAAAACTATAGCATGTATTCCTCATGATATTTGGATAATAGGAACGATGATGACATACAACAAAGAATTTCTGCTAAAATATTTTGATGCGAACTGTCCATATTTCTTCGCATACCATCAGACATGCCCACATATTATGCATTTTATTAGAAATATAATGAACTATATCGTTTAAATTTATAATCCTCCCATTGCCTTGGTTATTGCATTACCTGGTGCGCTGATCAAATATAATCCAGGAGGTTTAGTTTAGAAAATATTTGTATTTATTTAACTGGACCCATCACAAAAAGGACGTATTCCTTTGACTTTCCGCGGGGAAAACCGAATTTTCTATTGGCCGAGAAGATGCCAGCCCGAAGCTGCCTATGTATCAAGCTAGCTGATTGGACAGTAATGCAAACACGTTTTAGGAGAAATTTGATTTTACAAAATTTTATAATTATTCTTCTAAATTATTTGGCAGTTCATTATTTTAATACATATTTTTTATGCAATAAATGTTTTTAATTCCAGATAATAATCAACATTATAATCAGCCATCAAGGAAATTCAAAATGGCCGCCCCCATGATCTGATAGTTTTGTAAACATCGTCGATGCAAAATGGATTTACACTGTTATTAACAGTGTTAATTCTTCAGATATACTAGGAGAAAATAAGCACGAAAGTGTGCGTTTGCAATTATTTTCGAAATGTTCTGAAACTATTTGTACATAATAGTCACGCTCCACAGAATAACAATGAATATCTTATGCAATGACGTTCCTTATTTTCGTTTTTCGAAAAGATTGTGGACAAGTCGTTCGGTTCAAATCCATGGGTTTCAATCGAAGAATGTGATGAGGGGAGATTTGTTGATTCCAATGGAAGGTCAAGTGAAAAATATATGTCACAGATGTGTTAGACGATTGTCAACGGTAAGTCACATGTATCTGTATCTGTAGTTGTTACGTCCTAGTGTAGTAGTGACCAAGGCTGGCTTTTACAGGACGGGATCGAGTTGATCCATAATTTTTCCAGGAAGTTTTTTTGCCGAACCCGTGACTTCTTCGCCACGGTAGGGATCTTTAACGTGCGCACATTGTTGCACACGGGACAGCCATTAGCGTCGGCTCCCGATCCGACGGTGTGCCAAGTGTAGTGTCATTCCTGGTCATGACATTACGAGAGGAGCAGAGGTACGAAGTTAGTCCAGTACGCATTTTTTCAAATTTTGTCTGAGACTCTTTGGCTTCTGGAATCTTTCTCAGATCACTGATCGTGCCATCGATGATTGATGTGTGATGCCCGTGGTACTGGGAATGCAGATGGCGACACAAAGTCTGACCGATATTTTGTCGGATTTGAACCCTCGACCGTGTCGAAGGTGTAGCTCAGAGGTCGGCCCACAAACCAACTGAGCTATCCGCTCCTCCTATCATATTCATAGAGTGATAGACAATAATAATAAGACATCATTACATCATAATACAATTTATGTATCAAGCAGATACATACTGATTACTGGGCAGCCTAATGCTGAAAGGGTCACTCTCAGTCTCACCAAAAAAAGTGCTGAAGGCTACACAGGTTTTTCAAAATGTGCTGTCGAAGGCTACACAGGTTTTGAAATGTCGTTCTAAAGGACATTCAGTTTTCGTATCTGCCATGATTTCTGTTAGAGATTAATTGTTTACGTTCCAATGAATATTAAAATGTACTGAAAACAAACTGCTAATGGGCGTCAGACTTTCATAAACACAATTATAGTAACGATGTTCGTGCCGATCACAAACCCTGTGTACCCTTTAGCACATTTTCAAACCCTGTGTACCCTTCAGCACTTTTTTTGGTGAGAGTGACACCTTCAGTCCTACGAATAGGTGAAGTCGTTAGCCGAGAGTTAGCGTACTGATATCTCGTGCTATACGACCGGGGATCACCACCTTTAACTGGTCAGGGCATTCTGACAGAACTCTGTTTGTCGGACTGAAAGTCTCATTTGAGATCACTGAATAAAGATCCGAATGCAAAATGCCGACTCCCCCGGGCGCGGACATTAATGGCTGACGATAAATAACGCTACTGGAGTCACCACATGGTTATAAAGTTACTCGGCCATGGTAGCACCTGGACCAGTGTCTGTAACCAGAATTGGTTCCTGCACTGAAATATCTACAGATCTATACAGATAGGCCTATAGATAATTAATATAATAATAATAACAACAGTAGTGGGCATTCAACCATCCATGCTATGATCAGTGATCTGAGAAGGGTTCCAGAAGCAAAAGAATCTCAGATATAATTATAAAATTGCGTACTGGGCTAATTTCGTACCAGCTCCTATCGTAATATCATGGACCAAGGATGACATCAGATCGTGAGCCAATGCTAATGGTTGTCCTGTGTGAAACAATACATGTGCGCACATTAAAGATCCCGGCCTACCGTGGCGAAGATTTCAATGATTCGGCAAAAAATCCTGGACAAATTGGGTGGTGGATCTACTCTATCCCTTCATAAGAGTCTTCAATATAATGAAGTTGGCAAAGTATCAGATAGATAGATACATGTAGTGTAGTGACCGCGCTGTAAAGAAGTTGAGGGCCAATGACATCAGTTCTCTGCATGAAATGTCTAGATCTCTTGGTCAAACTCGTTTGACGCTTTGTGCGATAACCAAAGTTACTCTCGTGTCCCGAATAAACATACATATGCATTTATTTTTATTTTTTTCATGAAAATTGTCGCACTGTATGAGCTTATTACGGTCTATACTTAGGTTAATTTTATTAATTTTAAACTGACAAGATCATAATATGTAACTCGCCAAAACGCGATAAAAACAAAGATTTGAAAGCGAAATTTTTAGAACAGAATCGGCATTCGCTAAATGTCGCGTTCCATCCGAAAAAACTAACCGAACTCTCTCATTCCATTAATCGTTACATTGGAGGCCTTTTCCGGTCCTCAAAAGTTGCACCAGAGGTATATGGGTATACATGTATATATATATGGCTGCTCTGAGGGAGGACCTGGGTGAGGTTTACATGTCGTGAACCTCAAAAAGAAAGTGGGAGTAGTGTAGCAGCCGCGGTTTAATTATAGATTGAAGGCCGATGACTTCTCTGTATGATAAGTCTACATGGATCTCTTTGTCACAGTCATTAAGACAATTTGTGTCAAATTGTGTGATCACTGAAGGTAAGTAATGTCAAGCTCTTAGTCCTTGGTCCTTATATATACATGTATCTATTGGGTTGGCAATTCCGGGTGCTGCTAACTTTCGGTGCGACTCTCTCTCTTGCCATTTGTTAGAACTTTGAACAGTTCTACTCGATGTAATGCTGGCGTTCAAAGCCTGTTGGGCAGTTGGCAAGGAATCAGTCTTGGCAAAATTATACACAGATGAAAATAAGAAAGCAGCCAGTGGTCATGTTTCTTGTAGATATGAGCAAGATCCCCAATCTTTGCCATTCACTAACGAGGTTTCCGGTGAACCCCGAAACGATTCTGGTAGAGATTGGGATATGAGTAGCTGTATTTACATACCCACTCTACTGGGTTTATCATTCTGAAATTCCTGGTAAGGGAAAGACCTCAAAATGTACCTGGTAACTGTTCCGGATTGCTCTTGAACCTTCAGAAACTGTGAAAAAATTTAGGTTGTACTAAAGACCGATCAGAACTGAGCAGAAAGAAACTATCATATCTAATGTTAACAAATTAATTTAAAATGATAAATACATGGACCTACCATAATTACTAGTAGATAATATTTAAAGATGGTCTATCACTTCCTAAATAAAAACGTTCTATATAGTTTCCACGGTCAGGGAAATATCCAGAGATTTTTTGGGGACACCTCTTTTCCAGATAAGAATATTCCCATATAATTTGAGATGACATTTTTGCAAGTCTATAGGTTTAATTGCAACTGCAGATTGGTACGATAAGAAAAATTATACCCGAAAACAAGCCTTGAAATAGTGAGCCTGTCATTTGCAGAATGACGTTCACAGAGGGTGAATTTAGTGATGCTACCCCGCATAGTGGGCTAGCATCACCAAATTCACCCTCTGGGAACCTCATTCTGCTGAGGTGTAAGCAGAATGAGGTCCCCAGAGGGTGAATTTGGTGATGCTAGCCCGCTATCCCGGGGTAGCATCACTAAATTCACCCTCTGGGGACCTCATTCTGCAAATGACAGACACACTATTTCAAGGCTTGTCCGAAAATTTGAAATAAAATAAATATTAATTGAAAGAAGTCTTTCCGGACAGGGGTCTTCGATTCATATTTATTCTTATGTACCCTGGAAACTATATAAAACTTGTTATAGGAAGAGATAGACCATCTCTAAACTTTATTGCAATTAGAAATGAGAGTTCAGCTCGGTTACAGTATAGAATAACAACATGTAATTATCGCTGTTTAAATGATCAATGTCTACATGTATGAATTCTAGGAAATTCTTTGCATTTGACCTGATGATATTTGGAATGTTAATATTGTCATTTATGCCACACGATAGTCCCTATAGAATAACTCACAAGTTATGTTAATATTGAGACATTGGGGAGCAATTTCTTCTCTCTCTCTCTCTCACTTTTCTCTCTGCCTCCTGCTATCCCTAACACTATCTTCTTCCTTTTTTAAAAGTTTTTTCCATCCCTACAGTCCCTAACTCAAATTCTGTAATAATCTCCAATTCTTCGAAAACCATTATTTCCAACCCTTCCCATCCGAACTACATGTATACCCCTCCCTCACTTTCATATACCCAGGTATGTGTCATCTGTATACATGTATTATGTTATTTGTTTGGATTTGGAAATAAAAATATGTTTACACTAAGGGGAGTAATTGAAACTGTCTGTGGTCGGTCTTTAGAGCTTTTTTTGCCTGCATGTATTTGCCTAGCACTGTTTACGAGAATATTAATGCAAGTTTGATTACGGGCCAATATATTTCTTAGAAGTTCCTAATACAATTTTAGGAGTAAAGTTTGGAAGAACAGTGAGGCACACAAAAAAACAAAAAAGATCAGCAGAAAGTCTACTTGTAATGAAAACTGGAGGCGAGACAATTATACCATCATCAATATCTGGAATCGCGAAAATCCACAGAATTATCCGCACGTATTCAATACGTAGATTAATTGAGCTCATAATTGAGAACGCTTTTTATTATCTATCGCTTTATGCTACAGGATGGACTCACTTTAAGACCCCCTATTATTGGGCTGATGCGTCCGATCTAATTATTTCCTGGTACAGAAAAAGTGCAGACGGTGGAGTTATTGTGTCAAACAGAAATGGCATCTTTAAAATAAAAACTTTAGATTTCATTTTTGTATTCCAAATTTCAGACAAGAATAAAGTCACGAAACCTAAACTTATTTGAGAACGCTTTAAAGTTCTGAGTCTTTATCAAAACTTGACAAGGCATATTCAACTGACTATGCAGATTTCTTTTCATCACTGTTTTGATTACATTTTGTATATCGTAGATACACTACCTCGTGGAGAAGATGACTTGCCCTTATTCCTATGCAAACATGCTTGGATTACACAGCCGCCAATAATCTATGGTATAACACAATTGAGATTAATTAATCAAATCCCCGGTTTAATTAGCAGTCAACCAAGTATTAAAACCAAAATTGAAAACACTGTACTGAAGTTTTTTATGATTTGGTTACTTATTTCGGACTTATATGGTGTCTAGTGACATGTAAAGTAATGCCCTAAATAATCAACTCCTCAACCACACCAGTTGGAAATATGGCTTGTTGCCATTCATCGGAAAGCTCTCAATGAGAGCTTTCCGATGAATGCCATATTTCCGACTAAATCCTGAAAAGTTACCCATAATTCTGCTGTGGTTAAGGAGTTGATTATTTAGGGCAACAAGCCATATTTCCAACTAAATCCTGAAAAATTACCCATAATTCTGCTGTGGTTGAGGAGCTGATTATTTAGGGCATTATTTTACATGTATTCCTGTGTATTCTTCATATTTTATTTACCGGTAGTTTATTTCTGCTTGGTCTTTAGTTAGGCCCCTGCGAATCGGGGATTTTATTTCGATTCGAATCTCGAATCGAATCACGACAATGATTCGCGAATCGAATCTCGAATCGAATCTACACCTTTCGCGGCCATCGAAATTTAGCATGATTGTACCGGAGAAAAGTTGAACGAACCCCATTAGATTCGTGTAAATCATAAACAACTCGACGTGTGTATTATTTTCATTTCTAAGAAATTAGGAATATAATGTACTATTTTAGTCATTTACATTGTTCGGGTTCAATCATCGGCGTTAACCATCGCGCAAAATGGTCATACTTTTCATCGAGGACTGTTTCTTGGTTGCAGAATCATGATCACCTACTTGCGAAAGTTCAACTTTTATGAATTTTCCATCTGTGTCGTTCTCTCGAACAGAGCGGAGTGCTTCCGCTGGACATGCAGCCTAAGGTGTGTTGTTGTACCCGTGGGTTGAACAGTCATAAGCGAGGGGCAGTGCTTACACGCATATTTGTTCTTGCCTTTTAATAAATTGAACAGGCAACGAAACTCAGCCATTTCGGTTTTGTATTATTTTGTAAACACGCGCCTCAGGAATTCCCAAATTACGTCACTTCAATAGTCATTACATTACCTACCTTTGTTCTATTTATAAATGATTGGTCGACGCGGCGATCCATTTGATCTCGATGTCTCGAGCCGCACGATTATTTGTTTATAGGGCATAACAATTGGGTTTTATTCATCGGGTTATGACAGTTGATTGCCTATATATGATGTCTGATCATGAATGATTCGAAAATACTCGAATCGGACAGTCGAATCGAATCGAATCAGGACGACCGATTCGCGAATCGTATCGAATCTCGAAGCTTCACAGGGGCCTATCTTTAGTATACCGCAAAATTCACCTTACTCATTTATTTATACCGGTATGATGTTTTCACCACATCCCTACAGTTGTAGCCCAGTGCCTGGAGCCAACAAGAAGGCACTATTATCAATGGTTCATATTCGATGGTGTGGTCTTTCTCTGCCACATGGTGTACACTGGGATTCCGATAATATATACCGGTAGGCCTGCATGTATAAAGATCACACAGAGACACTATTAGTCCTGAAAGACATTGAGATACTAGTAGTGGTGTCATACTGTATACATGTACATGTAGTCATTTAACAATTTTTCTAGCAAGAATTGTGATCCAGAAAGTTCAACCGAATACCAGTATCTCCATATACATGTATATGTACATGTACATGTATGCTTGTATAAAATGATGGATTAGATATCAAATCAAAACCAGTCCCAAGAATAAGCTACATGTACATTGAGAAATTTAGCCACAAATTCCAATGTCTGTAAAATGTCTGATTTATGGGTACGTCAGAACTGTACATTCTTGTCCTCATACAATTCAGAGTCTTGTCACAATATAGTATTTTTTACATGTACATATACTGGTATTTACTTGAGCCAGTCTATGCTGTATGCAAGTTCTTGGATTATTTTTATACCCCCATATAAAATGGGTGTATACTGGATTGACTGCGTCTGTCCGTTCGTCCGTCCATCACACTTTCTCTGTCCGTGTGTCCGTCCGTCCGTGTTTACTAATGACTACTTATGTGGCTAAGATTGTGTAAAATGGATATTTATGTGCATAACTTCCATTGCGTGGCTAGCCACGTAACAGCTTTCAGATGGACGTTCAAAAATGATCTATTTGGCCTAATCAGCTTATTTAATTTTGTAGTCACTCAAAATTTGGAAACAAAAAGTTCATAGATTTAGACATCCATGACCTGTCAATAGGAGATGTCGGACACTGACGGACATTTATGTGGCTAGCCACCCAATCACGGACCTGTCAGTTTCTCCTATTCCACTGTCCCAGTTGCTGTGTGCAAGTTTTTGAGTTTTAATCAGCTTCTTCTGCTATAATTCCAACATGTTATGAATCCATAATCTGGAGTTTTATCACTATCTACTACTTGATAGCCACATAAAATTTTATGGCTACTTGAGAAGCCACATAAAAACTAAAGCCACATTACCATTTCTAGCCACATACACGTACATGTAGGTCGGAGCCACATACATTGTATCTACCCATTTGTTCGTCCGTCCGTCCGTCCGACCTCATAACTCGAACAACTATGAACCGATTTCAATAATTTTTTGTATGCAATCTCCTTAGGACCGCCTCTCCGCATGATGCTAATTGCGGTGCGGTCCGACTTTATTTTTTTAAGTTACACCTTACTTTTCGACTTATTTTGACTTAGAAAATTCTGTCCGACTTAATAACTTTAACAAATATGAACCGATTTCAATAATTTTTGGTATACATGCTTCTCACAACACTCTCTCTACATGATGCGGCTCATGGTTGGCTCGGACTGTTTTTCCTAACATTACACTTCATTTTCGACTTATTTTGACTTAGAAAATTTTGGGATTTTTGTTGTTGTGGATGCTATCAAGTTAGGATATTTTCCGGAAGTTTCTTCGAATATGGGTTCGGAACAATGATTTTTACCACAGTTTTGGGTCCGTCCGTCTTTTTTTCTGTTCAAGCTTCTTGCGACACCATATCGATATTATTAATCCAAATTTTTCTTTAAAGTTAAAAATCTTTTTTGTTGGGTTTACGGATAATGCGGGTTGAATTTGCACTCGAGTGCACACCTCATGTTGGCTTTGTCCAGACCTCTGTTTGTCATTCCGCACTTCCAGTCAGGTCATACCAGGAGTACGGTACATGACTACATGTACATTTTAATGTAAAGTACAAATAACCATACGACATGTCGGCAAGAAATCAGCCATAGTCCAACAAGACTATAAAAACCTGCATAGGATCACGATGGAAATAAGCCCCAGCTTTTACTCTCTGGGAACCAAATAATAGTACAGGATGGATTCTGATGGAAATTTCCAAGAATTCTAATAATAGTACAGGGCAGAATAATAGTTCAAAGTGGAAACATGTAACAAAATAAATGAAACATACTAGCCGTTCTACTTGATATACATGTAATATACTGGTACTACCAGATGTAAGAAAATTATTAAGTTCTAAATCCTGCATTTACTTTAACTACATTTTATATTTCAACTGTATACTGTACTAAATGTACTGGCCAAATTTGTACCCATTAGACAATCACAATTGTTTTCTTGGTAAGAATAATTCTACTAATAGCATTTGAATGCCTATGTGCTACTAGTACATGTAGTATAAATATAATAACATACCAGTACTATTAGGAAAACTATTGCAATTTTTTTCAAGAACATACTGGTACATGTATACGTTCATCTCAAACATTTTACAATTCAATTCTGAAGATGGGTGACATGGTGTTTGTGGAAAAAATTTAATAACATGCGGACCCAAATATTTATAAAGGACCACACAAGGTGGATTTTTCCTGGAAAATTATAAATGTACAATGTACATGTATATTTATTAGGATCCCGAGAGTAGTGTGTCAACCCGGTTTTTTGCAGTCTGAATAATTTTGCTCATTCATAAGGACCAGGTGACCTCAAATTTGTTCTGCGAAATATTGTAATGTACAGTATAAATGCCCAAAATAATCAAAATAATCAACTCCTTAACCACAGCAGAACTGTGGGTCATTTTTCAGGATTTAGTCCGAAATATGGCTTGTTGCCATTCATCGGAAAGCTCTCACTGAGAGCTTTCCGATGAATGGCAACAAGCCATATTTCCGACTAAATCCTGAAAAGTTACCCATAATTAAGGAGTCGATTATTTAGGGCATTACTGTACATGTCCTGGTAATTATCGATATTGTCTCAATAATATAAAGCATATGTTGCCATGAAAAATACTATAGTCCACAAGCAGTTGATGTACATGTACCGGTATGCTTCTATATGAAAATTGTTCCATTTTAAAAGCATTTCTAAGAAGCTATAAGATTGTTGCATACTGGTAGCTTTCATACTAGTAGCTTTATGGAAGTTTTTAATGTCATTTGTTGTTAGAAAAATTTTAACCAATTAATTCCAGCATTTTGGGAATTGAACACTTCTATTGCCATATATTTACCATACCGGTACATTTTTAGCTCAACTTTACTTTGTAAAGTTTGAGCTATTGCCATGGCTTGGTATCCGTCGTCCGTGTGTGTGCGTGTGTGAGGCATCAACAATACAGGCTACAGGTCGTACCTTTGGTCAGATCATTATGAAATTTGTCATAGCTGTTGACATTTACATTTAGATGGGAACGAGTCATTTTGGGGTTATTCGGGAAAAAAACATGGCCACCAGTGGCCATCTTGGATTTCAAAATTCAATCCATTAGCATGGGCTACAGGTCGTACTGGTTGTTTGATCATCCTGAAATTTGTCATGGATCTTAATATTGACATGTAGATGGAAACGAGTAATTTTGGGGTCATTCGGCCATAAAACATGGCCGCCAGCAGCCATCTTGGATTTTACTCTTTGCATCACAAAATCCTTTGTCATGGGCTACAGGTTATACCTTTAGTCGGATCATTATGAAATTTGTCACGGCTGTTGACATTGACATGTAGATTGGAACTAGTTTCTATTTTTTGTATTTTGTCTTCGATCGAAGCCTTTATCAGGCAAAGATGACAGAAACTTGGTCAATCTCTCCTGTTATTCTTTTCAGATAAGAAAGCGACCCGCAGGATCACTAGTCAAAGAAATCAGAGCATTCTCCCGACTTCTATCTAGAAGCAACCTTTTGACAGATAGTAGATTTCTTGCATTAGGACATTACAACTGGGGTAAGTCAATTGAGTTTCATTTTTCACTTTACACAGGTAATAACATGATTACATGTATTACCCTTTCCATAACAGATGGATAGGAGCTTTTACGGTGCCTTAGTCAAGTGGCAAATACCGGTAATTCATACTAATTCTACGTCCTGGATGCAAGGCAATCACTGCACAAATTCAAGTTAACGATAATATACATGCTGCTCTTCAACCAGGCTACATGTATATACCATGACAATACATGTACCGGTACATGTTTTATTCTCTACAGGCAGTATCTTGTTACTGAAAAGTGCAGTTCAATATCAGTGACAATCTGTTTGGTAATCACATTTAATTGTTGTGTTGTTTACATGTCTTTTAGTTGTTTTAATATTTTTCCTTTGCAAGTGCAGTTTCCCAATTGTTCTTATCAACAAAATTAATTTCTCCTGATGGATTGGACCAGCGAAAAATCCAGAGATTTTTTTGGGAACACCTACTAGTACAGGCATTGTCCAACAGAGGATGTCCCCATATACATTGAGATTCATAATACATGTAGTTATAATTGGGCACATACACATGAAATTAAAAACTTTATATCCACCTCAGATTGATGAATTACATTGTACATGTATATTGTTGAAGTCAGGAAAATTGCCTTGACAAGAGAAAATTCATTTCTATAAATACAACCAGTATTTACTAGGAATTTGGGGAGATTTTGGCATTCAGTCTTAAGTTTCAGAGTTTGGGTGCCCTTACCTGTAACATGTACCATATGAACGCAGCTCTGAATAATTCCCAGGATTGGACCGATAGTCATTTGAACTTTTGAAGTCTTTTCAAACAGCCTTTAGAGCTCGTTCATATGGCTTATTTGTTTTCTGCTAGAAGAAATCCTGGTTTTTCACCATTTGACCCAAGTGTGCTGTGACACTCCTTGAGGCAGACATATGCCATATAAAGATTTGAGGAATGGAGAGAAATTGTTCTCGATTGGTTGTTTCTGTATTTAGAGATGGATTGGTTATTACTAATATGACAATATCTCTGTGGGGCATTTAACTGCAATACCAAGCTCGGAGAATTATGATTACCATAAGAGACTGTCACCCACATCTGACAACTGCTGAGATATTCATCAGATGGGGGAATACAAAATTGGGAATCTAAGAGGTACCATTCGATGTAGCTGACAGTCCCAATGAACCTGTGCACCAGTCGATGTATATGTAGCTGACAGTCACAATGAACCTGTGTACCAGTCGATGTAGCTGACAGTCACAATGAACATGTGTACCAGTCGATGTAGCTGACAGTCACAATGAACCTGTGTACCAGTCGATGTAGCTGACAGTCACAATGAACATGTGTACCAGTCGATGTAGCTGACAGTCACAATGAACCTGTGTACCAGTCGATGTAGCTGACAGTCACAATGAACCTGTGTACCAGTCGATGTAGCTGACAGTCACAATGAACCTGTGTACCAGTCGATGTAGCTGACAGTCACAATGAACCTGTGTACCAGTCGATGTAGCTGACAGTCACAATGAACCTGTGTACCAGTCGATGTAGCTGACAGTCACAATGAACCTGTGTACCAGTCGATGTAGCTGACAGTCACAATGAACCTGTGTACCAGTCGATGTAGCTGACAGTCACAATGAACCTGTGTACCAGTCGATGTAGCTGACAGTCACAATGAACCTGTGTACCAGTCGATGTAGCTGACAGTCACAATGAACCTGTGTACCAGTCGATGTAGCTGACAGTCACAATGAACCTGTGTACCAGTCGATGTAGCTAACAGTTACAATGAACCTGTGTACCAGTCGATGTAGCTGACAGTCACAATGAACCTGTGTACCAGTCGATGTAGCTGACAGTCACAATGAACCTGTGTACCAGTCGATGTAGCTGACAGTCACAATGAACCTGTGTACCAGTCAATGTAGCTGACAGTCACAATGAACCTGTGTACCAGTCGATGTAGCTGACAGTCACAATGAACCTGTGTACCAGTCGATGTAGCTGACAGTCACAATGAACCTGTGTACCAGTCGATGTAGCTAACAGTCACAATGAACCTGTGTACCAGTCGATGTAGCTGACAGTCACAATGAACCTGTGTACCAGTCGATGTAGCTGACAGTCACAATGAACCTGTGTACCAGTCGATGTAGCTGACAGTCACAATGAACCTGTGTACCAGTCAATGTAGCTGATAGTCACAATGAACCTGTGTACCAGTCGATGTAGCTGACAGTCACAATGAACCTGTGTACCAGTCGATGTAGCTGACAGTCACAATGAACCTGTGTACCAGTCGATGTAGCTGACAGTCACAATGAACCTGTGTACCAGTCGATGTAGCTGACAGTCACAATGAACCTGTGTACCAGTCGACAATGAACCTGTGTACATGTACTTGTGTTAACTCTTTCTTTACTAAATACTCATTGATGAGTTGGTTCCTTAGTTCCTTAGGAATTGTTCAGATAATAAGTTCAACAAACAGAATTTGTTGATCTTATTGTCTAAACATTTGCCACCAACGAATAGAAATCATTCTGCACTTGTACATGTATTATTTCTTTGTCTATCTGCTCTTTTTTTTTTAATACCCCCTCCAGATGGACAATAGACCATTCCACTGTGTTATTGTATAACTGATAGGAGATTCTATTCAGTACAGAAAGGGTTAAAGGCCCACACCTAATGGTTCAACTACCCAATTATATTTATATAGTGCCATTTATTTACAGTTTTGCTACAAAATAGTAGTGAAATATATTTTAGCTACCGGTATAAAGTTATTGAACGATTGTGACTTAGAAGTGTCCATGATGTGTTAGAAAATGCTCAGAGATACCCCCTATTTCCTCCAGAATGCACTACATGTTGTTGAAGTGGTAACTACAACGTACAAGATAGAACTGTCTCGCTTTAATCACAACAGGAGTCAGTTGTTATGATCTACCTCAAAACAAGTACAAAACACCGACCAACAAATCTTTGTACCATGATATATTGATAATAAGATATTATATTAATATTAACATTCTTTTTTATATCTATTATCTATTTTGGAGCTTCCTCTTTCCAATGATACCAGTATGTAATGCAAAATATGATATAGTTTGTCTTTGCTGTCAATACTGTTGACCATACTAGTAGCTTTTGAAAGCATGGTTAACCCTATACTAAATACTCATTGACAGGTCCATGTATAGTTCCCTTAGGATATGTTCAGATAAGGTCAATTTATTGAAATTATTTATTTGGTCATTTCCCACCAGTGAAAATGAATTCTTACTGCACTTGTATTATATATTTTCATACGTCTGTTGTCTGCTCATATTGTCTGAACATCCCTCAAGATGGATAATAGACCATTCCGATGTATACTTTTATAACAATGGAAGAATCCATTTAGTATAGAAAGGGTTAAACCACACAGTAGCTAACCAACCATCAAGGTCATACCCAGTAAACTACATGTAGGTTGTTCATACATACAGGTATAATGGTATGTATGGTACAGGACACACCAGGACTATTGAGTATCAGTCTACATGTACATTTAACTATAACATTCTGCATTTAAAAACCCACAATCTGATACCCGTATTTGGCTATGAGATTACTAAAATTTAGGGTAGAAGTCCAATTTAATTTAGCCTTATTGAATATTCATTTTCATTTTATGGCGTTGTTTTCTGTGATTTATATTTGATATCCATCACGTGTCAACCAGAACTGAAAAATAAATAGTTCCTATCCATTATTGGATCGGAATAATGGACTTTGTCTCACTTAACTCACTCTGCATTGATACGGCTTTAATGGGACTCGAACCAGAGTTACTATAGTATTGCATAAAATAAATTATTGCATGCATGATCAAAGATAGGAGGGCAAGCTTACAGTAATGCCCTAAATAATCGACTCCTTAACCATAGCAGTATTATGGGTAATTTTTCAGGATTTAGTCAGAAATATGGCTTGTTGCCATTCATCGGAAAGCTCTCAGTGAGAGCTTTCCGATGAATGGCAGCAAGCCATATTTCCAACTAAATCCTGAAAAATTACCCATAATTCTGCTGTGGTTAAGGAGTTGATTATTTAGGGCAATGCTCTCCTGAGATTGATACTGTATAATGCCAGGCTTGCCTGCAAAGAAACTTTGTGATTCTCCAAACATGAAAGTCATTTATTGACTCGAGAGTTCTTGAGTGGATACAAGAGCTTGCTTACAAGCCTGAGTTTAGTGTTCCTGTCATTTGCAGAATGAGGTCCCCAGAGGGTGAATTTAGTGATGCTATCCCTCTGGGGACCTCATTCTGCTTAGGCCTCATCTTCCCAGGAAAGTTTCTTTATTATCAAATTTCTATAGAAACTTCTTTTCATATATTCTATTTCTTTTTTAGTTTATTTTCTCTATATCCTGCTATATCCCCAAATTGGCAGACGACACATTAGATAATCGAGGTTCCCCATGGGTGTACATCACAATATTCATCATTTGGGAACTTCAATCTGAGTCTATGGCTCCCATAGCAGGTTGGGCCATGCAGAATGAGGTCCCCAGAGGGTGAATTTATTGATGATATCCCGATAGCGTCACTAAATTCACCCTCTGGGGACCTCATTCTGCAAATGACAGGCACACTAAACTCAGGCATGCTTGCTTACCAATTTTTCGTGGGAACTAAGTTGCTAAACCTGTATTTGTCCTTTTGTGTCATTATCGATAACAGCAGTAATTATTGATCTCTTTGTGCGACGGAAAAAAGTCTTTTCCTTTTAGGTCTGACTATCTATTGATAAACAGATAATGACATATAGCTGTTAAGAAAGGTCAAGTACGTTATGCGTTTTCCCTGTTCCTCTTAACAGATTTTGTCAGCATAGGGTTTCCGCTCTTACTGTAGTTGATAGCAAGCCAGTATCATACTACAGTTATCATTGCAATGATTCTTCACGATTTGTTATTCTTCTTGAATCTTATTTGAAGATTCATTGCATCATTTATCAAGGTTCTACTGCAATAGGGAAATTGATTAAGTTGTCCAAATCCATTATTTAACATTGGATGACAGGGTAAATAACATAATTTTGAGCTTGTAACTTTTCTGTACCATTGAGAGTCTAGGAACTCCCTCTGGATGTTGAACACTTTATGTGACGGAAAAAAAGTCTTTAAAAGTTTTACGCCTGAGTCCAGAGTAGGGGTCAGAAGGGGGTTGGGGGGGGGGGGGGGGCAATTGCCTCTGCTGCCTTCACTAAGGTGAGAAAAAAGTGCCCTTTTATTCTCCATAGAAGGACAAGAAATTTGTCGGTTGACTGACGCTAACATAATATTTTTTTAGTCTTGCCTGAAACTAGATCATGCCATGAATCTCTATTCTGGCTAACGCCCATAGAGAGGGGCACACTATAAAGTGTAAGCCGAGGCCGGCTCCAAATTAAAGGTGTAAGCGGGGTGTTATGTGGCGTTTGGTCCGTTGTTTCTCAATGGATATGAATAAAATTTGGTGTATATGTCCGGACTGAGACATGGAATACACTAACGTTTAAATTGATTTTTAATTCACAAATTTGTTGATTTTATTCAACTTTTTCGTTCTGGAGCACACTAAAAAGTGTAAGCGGCTGGCTCCAAAATAAAAGGTGTAAGCGGATTTGATGTCGCATTATCTTGTTTGTTTATAAATGGATATGACTGAAATTTAGTACATATGTCCGGGTTACATTAACATGTACATTAACGTTTGAATTGTTTTTAAATTCACAAATTTGTTGATTTTATTCAACTTTTCAGTTCATTTTTTCATTCTGTAGCACACTATAAAGTGTCAGCGGCTGGCTCCAATTAAAAGGTGTAAGTGGCTTATGTGCTTAGCGTTATAGGTAATCGGATTATACTAATTGGCGACTCTAGACTATTGTGTTAGGTGTTTTGGGGCATTTGAGGTTTTTGGCGAAATAATAATTTAGAAAGTCAATACATTTATTTTAAATGATAACTTTATTTAATCATAATGCATATATATAATAAACACATAAAATATAATAACAAACATGAGACATACAAACATGATCTATAAACTGTTAACAAAAGATATCAAACTCAATGCATGACAAAGATATCAAACTTAATGAAGTTTATGAAGTGCACATTAATATTCAAATAGTGGTCTCGGTATCAAACCCCGAAGTTCCGACCACGTCGCCATCGCTATACGTACGGTATATAAGATATGTGCCAATAATATTGACAAAGCAATGGTGACAATATGGAGACGATAGCGAGGCAACTATCTGAATAGTTATGCCACAAGTATGACAAACTATGCCATAAGTATGGCTAGGCCGACAAAAAAATATATAAAAGAATATAAAATTCAACAATATTCCTCATAAAGGTTGTGTGCGAAATTAATATTCAAATAGTGCATGGTCTCGGCATCAAACTCCCACGTTCCGACCATGCACGTCGCCATCGCTATTCATATATAAGATACGTGCCAATAACGTTGACAAAGCAATGGCGACAATATGGAGATGGTACCGAGACAACTATCTGAATATTAATGCACACATTAATTCAAATGCAACAACAGCAATTACAAACATTTGCTACAAACATAATTGTTGACACGTTACTGCTGGAAATATTTACACATGTATCACATCTCTCCTTGTTACACTCTTGAAATCATATAAAAAATATTTGGCAATCTTTTTAAACAGGCTTTTTAGAAGGTTGTGCGAGCTTTTTCGCAAATTTCAAATTTTATGGCATTCCGTGCAAAATTCCACACCTGAGTATGGATCTATTTTGAGAAAACAAGTTTGCCAGCGAATAGAGGAAATCGTAGAAATTTTATGGCTCATGCATGGTTGGGACATGCCGGTTCGTGATATATAGTCGAGTGTAGTCATTGAAAAGATAAGTGTTGGCCGGTATATCGATAATAAAACATATACATGTACTTGTTTCTAATTAATGCTTGAAACACCAGTTACAACGAAATACACATCTCCTGGCTGTGGGACAGCTATTGTTATTTATATGATGAACTAAGATCGTGGAACACGGTTTTGCTCATTTACCGTAGAATCACCCGAAGGACCAAAACCAACAGACATCGCAAAGAGGCTGATCAAAATAATCAACCGTCTCAACAACGGCTAAAGAGAGATATTGTTTGGGGAAATTCTCTGTCGAGGCAACTTTGAAAAAGCTGACTGAATCTCATGAAGTGGAGGATTTAAAGACCAGAGAAAGAAGATCAACAGACCAATCCAGAAAAAAACGCTTTCCCGACATCCTGTATCCTGCCTCACTTCGACCCCTCGAACCTAATACACCTCTATATACCAGCCTAAGAACAAAGTTCAGAATATCGGAATCGTCCGGTATAAGAGAGGTGCCGCTCAGCACCGAACATGAACAGTCCCAAATATATGCTGTATGTTTGTTATGTTCTATGTATTTAATGTCTTTATATTACTACATGCATTGTGATTAAATTTATTTTATCATCTAAAATACATCTGTATTCACTTTCTAAATTATTATTTCCCCAAAAACCTCAAATGATACATAACACCTAACACTATTAATAGTCTAGAGTTGCCAATTAGTTAATCTGATTACCTATAACGATAAGCACATAAGCCGCTTACATCTTTTATTTTGAAGCCGCCGCTTACACTTTTTAGTGTGCTCCAAAACTAAAAAGTTGAATAAAATCAACAAATTTGTGAAATTAAAAACAAATCAAACGTTATTGTATTCTATGTCTCAGGCCGGACATGTATACCAAATTTTATTCATATCCATTCAGAAACAACGGACCAAACGCCACATAACACCCCGCTTACACCTTCTATTTGGAGCTGGACGTGGCCTCGGCTTACACTTTATAGTGTGTCCCCATAGAGATCATATTCCACCAGTGCAAAACCTTGGAACTTTTTGACGTTTTGACAGGGAACCTTATAAAGTCGAAAAAATTACGTGGAGATTATATTTCTTAGTTTATTTATTTATTACAGACTTAGCTATGATTTATATTGATTTCTCTGTGAATTAAAAGTGATAATGTCACACCTGTGAATTACGTTCCCGGTGAGCACACGCGATCAGCTGGTCGGGGAATATTTTGTCTTTATAATTAGTGCTTTTAAGTCGTGAAAAGTGTGTAATAAACAGAATAATCAATTTTTTTTCGAAGATTACATGACATAATTCATTCAGGGAACTGGTCCTATCAGTAATACCCTCGTTCGTTCCACTCACTCAGGTTTTATAAAGCCCGGCTCCCCTCATGAATTATGTCACGTACATTGTAATCTTCGAAACCAGTTGTTTACTCTCTACATGTATGTCTTCTTTAATAAATGACGTATTCTATTGTTAAATCACTGAATGCCCCACTTACATGTAAGATGTCTGTGTACCCATACCATAGTATGGTACACATAGTGTCGACGTCTGAATTGACCACTCGTCGTTCGTTCGTCCGTCCGTCTCTCTGTATGTCCGTCTGTCCGTCTGTCTGAAGACACTTTACGCATAATGTGATAACTCAAACATTTTCTTTCTGATCGGAACCAAATTTTGTATATGGGTTTCTCAGGCCAAAATACAGATCGAGTTCAAATATGGCTTTCATCCGACTTTTTTTTACAGACTTAGAATTCACGCATTCTGCCATAACTCAAACATTTTTTATCTGATTGGAACCAAATTTGGTATGTGAGTTTCTCAACCCAAAATACTAGTCGAGTTCGAATATAGATTTAACGAAAAAAATTATTATAACTTTTTTGTTAACTTTTATAATAATATAAAAAAAAATTATTAAAAAAAAAAAAAAAATTGTCATTGACACTTTCATTTGTTTGAATTTTATACCGTTAATTAGGTGTGATGTCCTGTTTTGAAATTAAGAAGACTTTATTGCAATAGTTGCATATAATATTATGATATAAATAAATTACCAACATCAAATATCCATAGTATATGAGAGCACGTTTAATAGATGTCATTCCAAGTGAAATATGTTATTAAATGCTATGATGACATATGGTTCAGAGCTCAAGGGGTAGTTAGATGAAGGTAAAGATAAACAACTGCTCACTGGCTGGCAAATTGTTTAATCCTATCTGTCAAATTGATTAATGGCAGTATGAGACTCTTGCTATATAATGGACAATGACTCTTCCTCATATCTCTTATCTATGGTTATCTTTGCACACTAATCACTTCTAATGATTTTGGTATTGACTGATTAATTGATTTAAAAAAAATATATTAACCCTTCAGACACATGCTTCAATTTGAAATTAAAATAATGGCTTATAGCCAATATGATTTATCTATGCAGTCGGTAACGGGCAGATAGGGTAGTAATTAAAGTACAATTTAAATATATGAGATGGAATCCCATACATGTATGTTCTAAGCAGTCTGGCTTGTCCACAAATTATAATTTGTCTTTATCGCCAAGGTATACTATCGCCAATGTACGGGTTAAACATCTGCCGATCGTGATCGGCCTCTTTTTGGTATATTTTATTAAGTTCACCACCTTTTGTGCTGCTAAAAACAAAAATAAACAGAAAATAAATGTTAAATAAGCACATAACATGACATTAAAGTAGAATTCTTATTCTTGAAATCAGTTGTTATTATATAGGTCAAAGCCATACTCTCAGCTTTTAATTCTCGCTCAGTCGTTCTTTATGGATAACCAGAGCTCGTCTTTATCGAGTGATGCATCAGGGAGAAGTAAAGAGAAATGACGGAGACAAGAAGCCATAAAGTATTTAGATGAAAATCCTCGTTATTACGAAAAAAGGGATTTACTGTATGGCTGTGCTAGCTGGTAAAATACAAATGACTCTCTTGTGCTAATGTGAAAATTAACAGAAGTACTGGCACCATTACAATGCCATGGTGTTTTTTTCAATGGCATACAGTAACATTATTGTACCCCCACTTTTAAAAAATGGTCGTTATACTGGTATCATGAATTATAAAGCTATCCTGGTTGGTAAAGGAGCACAGATATCCTCTGTCATTTAGAAATAATTGAGCAGTATGGATACGAGAGGACATTTTCTAATTTTCAACTGCTGCAAAAAGAGAAAAAAAAACTTAAATATTTCCATTCAAATGCCTTTGCCATGTATAGTCACTGGACAAGCTATCCGTCTTGCTGCATGTTCTGTAGCTGTCCTACTACATGTACCAGTAGTCTGGGGGAGGGGGGGTGGTGTGGTGGTCTTAGAGGGGTCTAGTTGTACATGTACCGGTAGTCTGGGGGGATATGGTGGGCTCAGAGGGGTCCAGTGGTACATGTACTGGTATATATATAGTCTGGGGGGATGTGATGAGCTCAGAGGGGTCAAGTGGTACATGTACCAGTAGTCTGGGGGAATGTGGTGAGCTCAGAGGGGTCTAGTGGTACATGTACAGGTAGTCTGGGGGAAATGGTGGGCTCAGAGGTGTCTAGTGGTACATGTATGTCTTGCACTCTCGGTGCAATATGTTGTTACATATGATCCAGTCATTTCTTTCCCCATTCTATGGTATAAAACCCTACTACAGGCAATAGTAGTCAACGCACCAACTGTGAATTCAGGTACAGTAATGCCCTAAATAATCGACCCCTTAACCACTGCAGAATTATGGGTAACTTTTCAAGATTTAGTCAGAAATGTGTCTTGTTGCCATTCATCGGAAAGCTCTCAGCCATATTTCCGTTGTTGTTACATATGATCCAGTCATTTCTTTGCCCATTCTGTAGTATAAAACGCTACTACAGGCAATAGTAGTCAATGCCCTAAATAATCGACTCCTTAACCACAGCATAATTATGGGTAACTCTTCAGGATTTAGTCGGAAATATGGCTTGTTGCCATCCATCGGAAAGCTCTCAGCCATATTTCCGACTAAATCCTGAAAAGTTACCAATAATTCTGCTGTGGTTAAGGAGTCGATTATGTAGGGCATTACTGTACCTTCATACTAAATCACTCTACATTTTATTAAGAAACACAAAGAGTTTGTTTGTAGAGCTGAGTTGGTGGAGTTGATTTGATCTACTTCTTGTTAAGTGGTTTGTACTTTAAATACTTGAAACTGTCATGGTTCAATATCGGAGAAGTACACAGACATTGATTATGCATCTACACTGTACTTTGGAGTACTTGAGTGGCATATGGTATTCTGGTATATCAGAATAGAGATTCAGCAATTTTAATTGGGCCTTTAACATAGATCATTGAATTTGAATGTACATGATAGGGCTTTTGTCTGTCTTTTAAAAATAAAACTGACTTAGTATTTAGTTACTACAGTATAATCAAGAACTTTCAATGAGATTCCACTCTCGAAGGGAATGTGGTTGGGATGGGACCTAGAGGTTTTCGGGGTATATATGTACCATGTATATGATAGGGGGAACCAATACACATGCACTATATTGAATGAAACCAATACTCAGAATGCTTGTCTGTGCAGATGTCTGTATATCAGCCATGGTTTATGAGAATGCTTGTCTGTGCAGATGCCTGTATATCAGCCATGGTTTATGAGAATGCTTGTCTGTGCAGATGCCTGTATATCAGCCATGGTTTATTAGAATGCTTGTCTGTGCAGATGCCTGTATATCAGCCATGGTTTATGAGATCTCATTGAAGTATTCTTGTGGCTTACCATTAACCCTTTACCCAACAAACCGGCCAAAACCGGCCAAATAAAGCTTCAACAGCCTAAAATATCTTCGGTCTGTCTCAATAGAACCATACACATATGGATATCATTGGAACCGGCTCCTTGACCACATTGTGATAGTTACAGTTATGCCCTGTGCCAATGCATTCTCTTATATATGCGAGTCGACCATAGGTCACCTCGCATATATAAGAGAATGCATTGGCCTAAAAAAATCTTTTTTTACAATTTTTCTTAATACATTCTTTAACAATTTTATAATTTTTAATGTGTTAAGCCGATGCATTCTCTTATATATGCGAGGCGACCTATGGTCGACTCGCATATATAAGAGAATGCATTGGCACAGGGCCCTTCTGTTGGGTAAAGGGTTAAGGTTACTGTCAAAGGAATTCTCATTGATGCAGAATAGTGTTGTTAATTGTATTTTCAGTTCTCAAGCAATCGCCTTTGTGTGTATAGAAATGTTGAATTATTTGTCTTTCTCAGAAAATATAGGTTAATATCTGAATTTCATGAAAGTCTTGTTAAGTCTTTTTGTATAATCACATACAATTTCTGTATAAAATCACATACAATTTCTGTATAATCACATGCAATCTCTGTATAATCACATGCAATATCTGTGACTCTTTAGTCATTGACATATTTCATTATTCTCCATTCCTTTATTTTGTGTATGCAAATCAACAATCTACTTTTCATCTTTATTAGGATATTGATTTTGTTCGACACTGAAAAAAATGTGCTAATAAAACAAAATGTGGCATGAACTACTAAGTACAATGTAGAACTACCAGTACAGTATATTAAAATAACATTGTCATTTTGTCCTTGGAGATTATCTATATCCCTTTACCCAACAGAAGGGCCCTGTGCCAATGCATTCTCTTATATATGCGAGTCGACCATAGGTCGCCTCGCATATATAAGAGAATGCATTGGCTTAACACATTAAAAATTATAAAATTGTTAAAGAATGTAAGAAAAAATGGTAAAAAGTGTTAAAAAAAGATTTTGTTTAGGCCAATGCATTCTCTTATATATGCGAGGCGACCTATGGTCGACTCGCATATATAAGAGAATGCATTGGCACAGGGCATAACTGTAACTATCACAATGTGGTCAATGAGCCGGTTCCAATGATATCCATATTTGTATGGTTCTATTGAGACAGACCGAAGATATTTTAGGCTGTTGAAGCTTTATTTGGCCGGTTTTGGCCGGTTTGTTGGGTAAAGGGTTAAGACATGTAATTATTGCTGTGTTGCTGCCCTACAGTACATGCATATATTAATAGTGAGAACACCATGTGTGCCTTTAATTGTGCAGTAAATCTTATAGTGATTGTGTTGATTGAGAATCCTAATGGAGAAACATCTGATGTTCTATGTTTCATATACAGCTCAGTCAATGGAGTCTTACTAGTAGTTTATCAACTGTGTCCCAAGTGGAATGTAGATGACAATGATTAAAGATATCTTTAATGTTCAAGACCTCCAGTTACATGCTACAGTAATGCTCTAAGTAATTGACCCCTTAACCACAGCAGAATTATGGGTAACTTTTCAGGATTTAGTCGGAAATATGGCTTGTTGCCATTCATCGGAAACTCTCACTGAGAGCTTTCCGATGAATGGCAACAAGGCATATTTGCCATATTTCCAACTAAATCCTGAAAAGTTACCCATTATTCTGCTGTGGTTAAGGGTTCGATTACTTAGGGCATTACTGTACATATAATGTTCCACAATAATCTAGTTTTTACATCATTATAAGGCTGTTGAATGCCAAAACAAAGTTAAATGTGACATAAATTAGAATTATAAATAACAATGTCATTGAAAATTTAATAAGATTATTTCAGATAAATGTAATCAATTTCAGTTAGACATGTCTAACATTGGTGTGCCACAAAATGTAGATAGTTTAACACATGGAATTGTAATGCTTACACCAACAAATAATGGAAATCTATGGATGTAACCACATAGCCAGTCAAGCTGTTGAAATTTTTAAAACAAAATGTGACGAAGTAGTCAGAACACTATGGTATGTGTGACTTTAATTGTACAGTAAACCAAATAGTGATTGTGTTGATTCAGAAGCAGGATGGATCGAGAATCTAGCACCTGAGCTTTCTGTTCCAAGCCTTGAAATAGTGTATCTGTCATTTGCAGAATGAGGTCCCCACTCCCCAGAGGATACATTTTGACACCAAATTCATCCTCTGGGAACCTCATTCTGCTTAAACCTCAACTCCTATGGGAGACCTAGTATCAGATTGAAGTTCCCCAGTTGAAGTTGGTGATGTTCACCCATTAGTCACCTCGATTATGCATATTATCTTCTGCAAATTAGGGGATAGAGAAACTGAACAGAAGTAACTAAAAACAATGTTAATTTGAGACTATAGATACATGTACTTCCCAGGAAATGAGGCCTAATCAGAATGAGGTTCCCCAGAGGTGAATTTGGTGATGCTACCCCACTATGCGGGATAGCATCACTAATTTCACCCTCCGGGGCCTCATTCTGCAAATGACAGACACACTATTTCAAGGCTTGCTCAATCCTTCTTGGCGTCTTAGTTTATTGACTTTGAAAGCTTTATTTTCTGGGAGAAATTTTAAGTGATAATTGAATTCAATTACATTTTCACTGCTATTATTAAGGTTAATGAGGGGGCGTCTTTGTGAGGGAGTCTGAGTTTACTGGCACTCTACCAAAATGAGTTATTTTGAGTGCTTCTCATAAAATATAACTCCTTTCTAAGTCACATTTTAAAGCGAAGCTTGATAAAATTGTCTGCGAAGAAAGATTAGATTTCAAGCTGATTCATTTAAAAAATTGAGGAGTATTTTTCAGTGTCCTTGAGAAAGCTTGAACATGCTTACACTATTTACTCCTGCCCTATAATGTGTTTAACCCTTTCTTCACTAAATACGCAGTCAAGTCTGAGTTTAGTGTGCCTGTCATTTGCAGAATGACGTCCCCAGAGGGTGAATTTAGTGACGCTATCCCACATAGTGGGCTAGCATCACTAAACTCACCTTCTGGGAACCTCATTCTGCATGGCCTCATCTCCTATGGGAGACATACATGTAGACTCAGATTGAAGTTCCCAAATGATGAATATTGCGATGTACACACATTGGGAACCTCGATTATGCAATATGTGTCCTTGGGGATATAGAGAACCTAAACTATTAAATAAAGAAATATAATCTATGTGAAGAAGTTTCTATAGAAATTTGATAATAAAGAAACTAATTCCAGAGAAGATGAGGCCTATGCAGAATGAGGTCCCCAGAGGGTGAATTTAGTGATGGTAGCCCTCAGGCACACTAAATTCAGACTTCACTGCATATTTATTACCTGCAGCATTTC
Source organism: Siphonodentalium dalli (assembly GCA_032622095.1). Lineage (NCBI taxonomy): Eukaryota > Metazoa > Mollusca > Scaphopoda > Gadilida > Siphonodentaliidae > Siphonodentalium > Siphonodentalium dalli. The sequence continues at coordinate 203,292,159 of CP136062.1, forward strand.
CCAACAATGAATAGAAATCCTTCTGCACTTGTATTGTATTATTTGTATATGTATATGATTTATTTCAGACTGAGAAGTCCATATTAAGCATGTTTACAACATGAATATAAGAATACAATAAATCAGTGTTAATCAATAGGTTATATATATAACAGATAATTCCATGACTTGAATAGTTTTTGCATCCCCAGCCGACTCAGTGCAAATGCAATGATCTAGCCAGGAAACTGTTCCCTGTGCTGCACTGACATAAGTAAATGTATCTGATGTGGGACCGAAATATTCTACATCAGAAAATTTCAATGAAACCTCTCTACAGAATCCACACATGTTACTTGTATTTTGTCAGGCATTCGCGTTGAAGTTTCCCATCACATACACCACTTTTGTGTATTATCTGTAGTCTGCTGATATTACCTGAACTTACATACAGATGAATTATTGACCGTTCCAATGAATACTTTTATAACTGGGTGGGAGAATCCATTTAGTAAAGAAAGGGGGGGGGCTATCTTCACCAAATTCACCCTTTGGGAACCTCATTCTGCTGAGGCCTCAATTGCTATGGAGACCTTGGATCAGATTGAAGTTCCCCCCATTGAAGTTGGTGATGTTCACCCACTAGTCACCTCGATTATACATTTTATCTTCTGCAAATTAGGGGATATAGAAACTGAACAGAATGGGAAAAGTTACTACAAGCAATATTAATTTGAGACTATAGATACTTCCTAGAAGATGAGGCCTAAGCAGAATGAGGTCCCAAGAGGGTGAATTTGGTAGCATAACTAAATTCACCCTCTGGGCTCTCATTCTGCAAATGTCACACACACTATTTCCAGACTTGCTAAGAAGAACATGGAACAATATATAGACTTTGTTTTTATTGATATTATTTATACAGTAATGCCCTAAGTAATCGACTCTTTAACCACAGCAGAATTATGGGTAACTTTTCAGGATTTAGTCGGAAATATGGCTTGTTGCCATTCATCGGAAAGCTCTCACTTAACTCACTCTGCATTGATATGGCTTTAATGGGACTTGAACCAGAGTTACTAGTATTGCATAAAATAAATTATTGCATGCATGATCAAGCTTACAGTAATGCTCTAAATAATCGACTCCTTAACCACAGCAAAATTATGGGTAATTTTTCAGGATTTAGTCAGTGAGAGCTTTCCGATGAATGGCAACAAGCCATATTTCCGACTAAATCCTGAAAAGTTATCAATAATTCTGCTTTGGTTAAGAAGTTGATTACTTAGAGCATTACTGTAGGCAACATACTCTTTAAATAAACTCTTATAACTAGGAATTTGAAGATTTAAATGAACGATAAATTTTATAAAGCAGGCACCCTCTATGGGTTTACAATGATTCATTTGTAAAGATATTCAGATCAACAGCTCATCTCAACTTCCCTCCAAATGAATGAATGGGAAGCATCTAACTACATGTCAGTGAGTACCCATTTTATTGTTTTCGCAGTGTTAACCTTGCAGATCCCTCAGTGAATATCATCTGTGTATAGGCTAGCTCGGCATGCCTTTGTCTGTGTAAATAATATGCACCCTTTTTTCCATGACTTGAAGTGAGAATCTGCCAAGCATAGCTATTCTCATCCTCCCTGGAGGTATATTTGTGTATGACGAATGCGGTGGATAATCACATGTTATTATTATATCCAATCAGATTGTTTTGATTGATCCTGAGATAGGATTGTTGCGCTCGGTGCAATTTCAGTGCAGCAAGGTTAAATTGTAAAGGTGGCTTTCTTTTTATGAATAGATTAGTTTTTGTCACAACCAGTCTGTTGACCAGCCAGAGTGGTTGGTGTCTACTCGATAATTAGACAGAGTGCCTTTGGGGTCTGTTCAATAATTACCAGTAGTCTTCCTTCTTGTTGGCAGTGGACAAAAACTGGACAAGATCTCTATGATATTCCTAAAGGCTTACAGTTGCTTCCAGAATTAGTTCCATATAGCTTGGTACAGCTTCTTCTAAAACTTTGTGCAAATTGTTTAACTGACATTCCAAACAATATGCGGGTGGGGGGGGGGGGGGGGGGGGGGAGTACAACCAAATGCAAGCTATCCTTGAGAAATGTTTGTTAACTTTTCACTATAACATGCGTATAAAGCTGTATCTATCCCCAATTTATATTAATTGTAATGTTTAATGATAAGATAATATTTATTAGCAAATCATGGAATATATGTTGTCTGCTACAAACGTGACATAAATAAAATAGCATGAATATAGTGCTACAGAATTGAACTGGTTTTAAAGATACGGTAAGTGTTGGTGGTGGGTATTGCTGTTAAAATATTCACCTCCGTTAAAACTACCATATAAACTGAAAGAATATTATATTGTAGACAAACTTTGTTCTTATACCAATCATAAATATCACTTGTGGATTGCATGTTATTTTTATGTTAGTACAAAACAATCAACACCGGGGAGACACCACAAATGAACTTTGGTTAGAAATGCCACCAATTTGTTTACAACATACCTGTATAGCATTTGCTAATTCTCGCCCCTCACCTCGCCTTTTGGTGTTGAATGGGTCACCGTGCATCACTCTCCTAAAAAAAATTACCACATTTTTGAGTGTTTTGCTTATCGCTCACTATTTATGTGCTCCATATTAACAAATGCTCGGCTCACACAAAGTGTGTTTTGTTGATAATATAGCATTCATATTATAATTATACTATACTATTAGTATATACATTGTATTCTTCAGGAAATTTTCAAAATTTGGTAACTGTTATTTATAAATTATAACCTATAGTGAAGGCGATCTGTGCCTTTAATATACATGTACAGTAATGCCCTAAATAATTGACTCCTTTAACCACAGCAGAATTATGGGTAACTTTTCAGGATTTAGTCGGAAATATGGATTGTTACCATTCATCGGGAAGCTCTCACCGAAAAGTTACCCATAATTCTACTGTGGTTAAGGAGTTGATTATTTAGGGCATTACTGTAGTTAAACATTGCCATTGGAGCTTTAACAGTTTGGGGCTTCAGTAGTATTTTAAGAAAATCTCGATAAGGTACTCAAACTTTTAATGTCTACATGTATGTTAGGTTTCTGAGATAGGGATTTTCTTTGATCATCATATTTGTTGGAGTGCAAAATGAAGTGCTCTTCATCTTCCATTACATTACAGTGTATGCATGTTCTATCTATTATATCAGATTTGGGCCTCTTGGATCTTTCAGTTTCAATACCAGCTAGTTTTTGTGAAGACTGATTCTGATAGTTGTTAATTACCTAACCAAAGATTTTGAGATATTCTGAGTTAATACTTTTGGAATTCAAATTTATTATAAATAAATATATTGATATTTTATGGTAACGTATATATCCATGTAAAGTACTGAATAGAAAACTGAAAAACAATTGAATTCTCAATATAGATTGTTGAGTGGTGTATTTGATCGATCGTATCTTAATACGGAAAGCTTTTCTCGTCAAAAAAGAATGCATCGCTTTAAGATAGCTGCTTGCCTGACCCTGTATGTTTACGATAAAAATATTTGCTGTGTCATTGTTGTCAAACACTCGACAGCACTCCTTGAATGGAATGGTGACCTTGTAGTCAATAAAGTTCTGTATTTTATTGGATAATTATTGTGGTAGTTGTATAACCAGTATTGCAACCTTATTATTTGCATTTAAGGCTATGGAAGGAGTAATATAACATACATCGCTTGATGAATTTGTATTCAAATTGAATACATGGAATTTCCATGGTTTATTTTCAAGTCAGCCTGAATTGATAGCACTAAGGTTGTGTTCAAACTTGTCATTCATATAATTGGGATTTATGTTATCGCTAATAGACCCACATACGTACATCCAGCTTTTTGGGAAACTTATTTTTACCTTGGCCACACCAATATTATAGCCCAGTTTACTACCGGTAACATCTTTTTTGATAAAAGTAGATGCATTATTGTCAATCGATAATCGAAACATTGTGGAACTATATTAATTTCATTTAGATTACTCAAAATGATATGTTTTATTCAAAATATAAAATAAATAAATGTTTTATTCAAAACATGAAATAAACTGAGGTTGTTCTTAAAATTATAGATGGCCTTCTTGATGGATATTGCTGTTAAAATAGTCACATCAAACCACCATAAACAGAAAGATTATTAAAGTATACGCAGATTTTGTTCTTATACCAATCATAAATATCATATAAGTACATGTAGCATGCTATTGTCAAGATCGTATGCAGTATTAGCAAACAAGGCCATGTTTATGATGTTATGTTACAGTACAGTACAAATTTTTAAGAGTGTGCGATAAGCAAGACAATCAACACCGGGGAGATCCCAGTATCCAACTATGTGAATCTTTGTTAAAACTGTACCATGTTGTTTACAACATACATGTACATGTACGTTTAGCTTTCGCTCATCCTCGCCACTCAATATTGTGGTATTGAATCATGGTGAATCAATCTCCCAAAAAAAAATCACCATGTTGTTGAGTGTTTTGCTTATCGCACACTCTTTATGTGCTGTATATAAACAAATAATCGGCTCTTGAGTTTTGTGGATAATATCGTATTCATACTATCATTATACTATATATACTATTAGTATATTCTTGAGGAAATTTTCATAATTTGGTAACTTTTATTTATAAATTACAAAAACCAAGGCCATCCAACCATTTAATAATGAAACTAAAGAAAAGAGAAAGCACTTGGACACTCCAAAATCTTCACCACATTATTTATATTTTAGTCAACACGAACATAAATCAATCAATAAAAAGGTTTAGTTTTTACAATCGCTGATTACAAGTAGCAGGAAAAAAGTTGTAAGATGCATGGGTTCATAAACTAGGCGATAAATTGCTGTTTCCTTATGGCCCTGAGTTTAGTGTGCCTGTCATTTGCGGGATAGCATCACCAAATTCACCCTCTGAAGATCTCATTCTGCATGACCTCATCTGCTATGGAAAACTCAGATTGATGGTCCCAAATTGTGAATATTGTGATGACTACACCCATTAGGAACCTCGATTATGCAATGTGTCGTCTGCCAATTTGTGGATATAGTGAAACTAAAGTTGAAAAGAAATAGAATCTATGTAAAGAAGTTTCTATAGAAATTTTATAATAAAGAAACTTTCCAGAGAAGATATGGCCTAAGCAGTATGAGGTCCCCAGAGGGTGAATTTAGTGATGCTAGCCTGCTATGCAGGATAGCATCACTAAATTCACCCTCTGGGGACCTCATTCTGCAAATGACAGGTACACTAACCTCCGGCTTGTTCCTTAATGGCTGGTTTGAATATCATTCTGGTATTGCCATGATACAATAAATGGATAGCCGCCCTGGGAGAGCTCCGTTGCCAAGTACACATAAACTTAACTTATGAGTTGTTCGACCTTGACATTCATATGATTTCATCAGTTATAGCCTTGTTATATTAATTTTCATTTCTATGCACTCTGTGCTTTGCAGCTTTCTGAAGCCATTTCAGCCCATATAAACCCTGAAATAGCAATCCCATTAATATATATAGCCATAAAATAACTGACCCATAAATCACACTATTAAATATAACCTTGAGCTATTTTATTATAGGTTATTGCCGTTATAGGATCTCTGAACTTGTGGGTGTTTGCATGCTATCTATTTACAGTAATGCCCTAAATAATCGACTCCTTAACCACAGCATAATTATGGGTAATTTTACAGGATTTAGTTGGAAATATGGCTTGTTGCCATTCATCAGAAATCTCTCAGTGAGAGCTTTCCGATGAATGGCAACAAACCATATTTCCGACTAAATCCTGAAAAATTACCCATAATTCTGCTGTAGTTAAGGAGTCGATTATTTAGGGCATTACTGTAGATCGGTGGTTCAATCTATTTACCCCTTTTAACCCAAACACATGCCAATTGATTTGTTTCTAAATGTACCCACGTAACCATTGGAATGATTTATTTTTCATTCTCCATATGCCAAAAGACTCATACAACAACTGTTCGCAAATAAAACACAGAAATACAGCAGCGCATGTAACAAATTTCAGAAGCTAGCTATCCAAGACTTGAAATACTGTGCCTGTCATATGCAGAATGAGGTCCTTAGAGGGTGAATTTAGTGATCCTACCCTGCACATTGTGGGCTAATTTCACTAAATTCGCCCTCTTTTTAGTTACTTTTTTCCTTCTGTTCAGTTTCTATATACCTTAATTTGCAGAAGATAAAATGGATAATCAAGGTGACTAATGACATCACCAACTTCAACTGGGGAACTTCAATCTAATCCTAGATCTCCCATATGGCAGTCTCAGCAGAATGAGGTTCCCAGAGGGTGAATTTGGTGATGCTAGTCCACTGTGTGGGATTGCATCGACACTAAATTCACCCTCTGAGGACCTCATTCTGGAAATGACAGACACACTATTTCAAGCCGGCTTGAAGCTACCAATGTTTAGATGCATGCTATTTTATGCAAAATTGAACCAAATCGCTTCAGAAATTGTACTAAATACATATATCTTTAATACTGGTATAATAAAAACTGTCTTTTTTTCTGATTTTGTTGTCCAAAAAATTCAGGTATGGAGGGCTTTTCTTCTTTTTCTCACATATATTTTTTTAACCCTTTACCGAACAAACCGGCCAAAACCGGCCAAATAAAGCTTCAACAGCCTAAAATATCTCCGGTCTGTCTCAATAAAACCATACAAATATGGATATCATTGGAACCGGCTCATTGACCACATTGTGAAGGTTACAGTTGTGCCCTGTGCCAATGCATTCTCTTATATATGCGAGTCGACCATAGGTCGCCTCGCATATATAAGAGAATGCATTGGCCTAAAAAAAATCTTTTTTTAACACTTTTTACCATTTTTTCTTACATTCTTTAACAATTTTATAATTTTTAATGTGTTAAGCCAATGCATATATAAGAGAATGCATTGGCACAGGGCCCTTCTGTTGGGTAAAGGGTTAAAGCACAAGCTTTGCATGGATTATTTATATTAAAATCAAAAAAGTCTCTTATTTTGCAGAATATAAAATGCATAATCAATGTAACTAATGGGTGAACACCACCAACTTCAACTGGGGAACTTCAGTCTGATCCAGAGTCTCCCATAGCAGTTGAGGCCAAAACAGAATGAGGTCCCCAGAGGGTGAATTTGGTGATGCTTGCCTGCCAGGCGGGATGGTGTCAGTAAATTCACCCTCTTGGGACCTCATTCTGCAAATGTCAGACACACTAAATTCAGACTTGAAGCAGTTGTGGGTTAATTCACACATGTGCTACATGTATGTTCAAGAATAGCTCTCAGCAGACACTCAAGATTGACATTTTCTATGATGTGTATCTATTCTGCATCAATTGTTCCTCCATTACCATTTGATCGGGTAACACTACAGCCCTGCATGTGTTAAACGGTTAGAGCTTTAAAATAAGATTTCATCAGTAAATGTTTAAGGCAACAGGGGTGAAGTAAAAATTCTCTGTTAAAGTTTTTGTCTCTATGGATTGTGATTATGGGTGGTGTGTACATCAATTTCTAGGTGGGTGTGGAGTTCTCACCCTTGAGCATTTCCAATAATCCAAGATGGCGTCCAAGATGGCCGCCGTAGTATAGAATATGAACTAAATCAGTCTAATCTGTTCTGTTGGAAACTACATGTATATCTCTTGAAATGGACTCAAATTTATACATTATTTGGATGCTATTACATTAACCCTTTGAGTGCCAGGGGCCGATCTTATCGCCCCTAAATCTACAAAATAAGTCTGTTAAAGAATATAAGAATAATTTATTAAAATTGTAAAAAATTGTAAAAAAAAAAAAAATAATAATAATTGTTAGGCCAATGCATTCTCTTATATATGCGAGGCGACCTATAGGGTATATGGGTTGATACAAAAATCAGACCTGGCACTCAAAGGGTTATACTACTGTTTGTAGGGAAAATTGGCACTCCATTAGAAAGATCGCTGCCAAAATGGCGACCGAAATGTGAAAAATATAATTTTTTCACTCATATCTCCAATATCCGTTCCTATTGCTTTGGACTGGTTGCAAATTATGCCTTGTTTTTCATATTATTCATATCGAATGATCATTTTCTCACTACTACATTTTGTTCCTTTCGTCTCAGCCACTTCCAATCCCTAACAAAATTGATCTTACAAAACGTGGTATGAAATTTTCCCGAAAACTCAATATTGGTTCCTGGCCATATTTTGATGTGAAATGAATTTTTTTTAAGGAATAAGCAAGTGTGAGTATTGCCTATAAAATGCAATCTCATTAGGACCTGAAACGGTTACTTTGGATTATGATGGCAGTCAGAATGGCAGAAAATGTATAGAACATTATATATGTTGTCCTTATGCGCTTGCTTGTCATGACTGATAGATGCATGGAGTTGGGTAATCTGCATTAGACACATTAAAATGAAACACTTTAAATAGGACACAATATCAGACAATATGAACATGGGAAATCACATGAACATACGATATGAGATATATATTTTAGAAGACCAGAGACCCCCACGCTATATTTCATTTATTCAAGATACCACCTTGTATAATTTAGTGCCATGACCTCAACTATGGGGAGAATTCACACTCAGTGTATGACGATAATAAGATTAGTGCACACTGGCGTGGTTAACCCTTTACCCAACAGAACGGCCCTGTGCCAATGCATTCTCTTATATATGCGAGTCGACCATAGGTCGCCTCGCATATATAAGAGAATGCATTGGCTTAACACATTAAAAATTATAAAATTGTTAAAGAATGTAAGAAAAAATGGTAAAAAGAAGATTTTTTTTAGGCCAATGCATTCTCTTATATATGCGAGGCGACCTATGGTCGACTCGCATATATAAGAGAATGCATTGGCACAGGGCATAACTGTAACTATCACAATGTGGTCAAGGAGCCGGTTCCAATGATATCCATATTTGTATGGTTCTATTGAGACAGACCGAAGATATTTTAGGCTGTTGAAGCTTTATTTGGCCGGTTTTGGCCGGTTTGTTGGGTAAAGGGTTAAGAGTAATCCTATGTACATGGCCATTTTGTCATACTGGTCTTGTGGGCAATGATATGAGTAAGTCTCTGACTAATAGAAATGGATATTTCCAGAGCTCCAAAAGCTGTTCAACATAAAATGTTGTCATGCCCTAGTAGATCAGAGAGATAATTTTATCACAGCAGCATCATAGGAAGATACACTGGGCTGCTGGTACAGTGTAACGGTGGTATCATGACATTCACTCATACACATTCAGATGACAGCATCAAACTTTGCATGAGTTTAGATATCAGAGTATACCGGTCATATGACCCTGATCTAACATTTATTCAACAGCCTCTTCATGCACGAAGAACAATATAATTTCTGTGTGCAATACGATTATAGGGGATGCCATGAATCCTACATGTGCATGCACCAATCAATATACCTTGTGAACTGACATGGTACAAGCGCCTGAATACAATGGTATTTCAGCGACATTTGGAAGATGAAAATTTCCCAATGAATATAACACATATAATGACCCGATCCCAAATAAAAGTGAGCATGATCAACTGGCAACTGGTTAATTCTCAACCTGCTGGCTGAAGTGTAGCATACAGTTAGTTGAATATAGACTAGCACTAGTCGTGGAAGTGTGCACATTTGGACTATTCAGTGAAATATAAATAACTCCCGATGGCTAGCGGTTGAGGAATTTCAAGTATGCCCAAAACAATTGTTGCTTGTAAGCAATATTAGCGGAGAAAATCGGGTCACGGTGGAATAAATTTGAAGATACACAGGGATAGGCTAGGACATCAGTTTCTCTGAAGCAGTTGTTCGCCCATGGCACATCCAAAATTGGGGTGAGCTAAATCAACTGTGGTCACAATTAACACAGGGCATAATACTTATGACACTGGCACCAAATGACAAGCTCTCCACTCTGATAGTATATTGCAATACTCAACGACAAGTGGAGATGGCAAACATTTCCGGAATGCATGAGACAGGGTTTAGGAGCGAATGCACTTCTATGACTTAAAGGATTTATTCGGTCTAGAAACTACAAAACGCAATCGGAAAGCCCTCCCTGTTGTGATTAAAATGATCCAAGTCCCATTCCGATCGCATAATAAATAACCCGTAAAATAAATAAATAATACCACCACCGGTATTCGGAGATTTCCGTGACTAAACTACGAGTGACGTACTTGTGGGGAGCAAATTAAAAACACAGATTCGGAGCCGGAGTTTATTATGCAGACTACGATGACGTAATCGTAAGTCAGCCGATACTAAAATGTGGAGTCGTATGTGCGCGTGTGGTGTATAGATTACGTTACGCTTTGGCCGTTTATCTGGAATAGAAGACAATAACTATGTGAATAAAGTAATTAATAGCGCCTAGAATGGTTGTTGTTTTTGTAGCCATTAATAACATGCCGGCACGTGTCTGTTTTGGTAAATAGATGGCAGTAATTGGTGCTTTGATTGTCTCGCGTATTCACTCGGTGATTTGTAATCACTCAGTGACTATTCATCAGTGTCAGTCGCGAACTTGTTTGCACTCTAAAATGCCACAAAGTGAATAGAAAGAACATTATCGCTCTGGTCATACATATATAAGAAGCGCCCAAATTTATATAAACACTGGGCTGAATAATGTTAACTCTATTTAGGCGCTTTTGTTTTGTGTTTGTTTGTTGTTTTACTTTCGATATAACTATCCCGAGTATCTGTCATCTCCACATACTCTGGCGGAAGGAAGATGCCTAGTAGATGTAGTGTGTTCAGTTGTGGGTGGGCTAGCGATCCATTATTTAGTACCTCCAAAAAGACAACACAGTGCGTAATTTATAACGCTCTTTAATGTCTACCGCTTTTGGGAGACGGAAGCATGGACGCTCTTTATATTTAATTGTCACAATACCACATACAAAATCACCCATGACATATCGATATAGAGCACGTTCATAATTGAGAACGCTCTTTATTGTCTACACCGCGACGAAAACATGGACGCTCTTTATTAGAGGCAATCATTGGAGTTTTTCTATGCTAACAATTCAAAAAAATCCTCTCTAGAAAGCCAATATGTGTCATCAAAACGTAAAATAAAACGAACAAACACAAACTGAAAAATAATTAATGCCAGGCTAGCCTTCAATTAAAAAAATGTCGTTATGCCAAACTGCAGCCTAACTAATAATTATTGTTGTTTCAACAGTCTGTTGTGTATTCGAGTGAATTATTTTGTTTACTCACTTATCGATCTTGACTGGAAGGATTTTAGCAAGCTGTTCACAGTCGTGCACTTCTCCACACAAAATGTTTCGTGAAGAAACAGACAGGAACATTATTATGACGAATATAAGCCATCATGATACATGTACTAGTTAGTACAATAACCACCACCTTTTTAATCACACCCCATTTGTATTTAATTGTACGCATATAGCGCACAACGGGATGACACTAGTGTGTAAACTAGCTTCCGAAATTGGTACCATACAACGAAGAATGAAGTACCGGTATATGGCCTAACTTGTATTCTTTCAGAAACAGTTAAATTAGTTTCGCACGAAATTCCGCTCGCTCATTGCATTTCTGCATAAATTAATCTCATTTCAAACAACTTTTATCGCCTCAAAGTGCATTTTAGCCATCATTATTCGTTATATAATCCAACATTCTAGCAAAGCCAGTTCATAATTCAGCACATTCAACCAGTTTTATTCCGTAATCGCTATTTAGCGTAAAGGCTTAGGTAATTAACCAGCGTAATTTATCAACTCGTTACGCGATTGGCGGTATTATTTCAAGCTCCACCCACCGCTGTCATCGGTAAGCGTCGATGCAGATGATCGGTCATGTGACCGCGTTGTGGTCATGTGATCGCACTCACGTGACTGACTTCGGATATTTCCGCGATTTTTTAAATATCATAATAATAAAAATACTATCTGCTTGATTTTTTATTTTCTTGGCGAAATGGGTCTGTTAGACATATATTATTAGTAATATGACGATAATTTATTATTTTTTTTGACAGACTAATTCCTTTAATGTTGTATTCTAAGTGTATGCCCATAACTGATTTTGTTGCTTTCATATCTGAACCTCTGTCCATGATCTTTGTGAAATATACATGTTCCTGGCTAAATGATGGTATTTAATTGTATTGCACGTCAGGTTATCCAAGATCGCCGTAGATATAACGGACATATTTACTAGGAGAAAGCTGGCAACTTTGAAGATTCAACATGTATATACATGTACAGAGTTTTTAATGCAATTGTATATACTGGTATATGGCCTGTCGAAACAAACATCACCGCAGCTGGACCCAGTCTCAACTATATATACCATGGTTATGCTAAATTATATTTCCGACACAATACTCCACACTTAGTGTAGATGCATGCATACTGCGTAGATATGCAAATAACTCTCCCCAGAACTCAACAAATTTATGCATTTGGTGGGACATATCAGACCCAAGAAGACTAGAGCGCAGATTCAAGACAAAAACTCAAATCGTACGTCCATCAAATGAAGCATGAGTTTGGTCCATTCTAATTCAAAGGTTGGTGATAGTTACTTATGATGGGTGATCATGTTGGTGCTATCTCAATGTTCTGAAAATGCTCAAATGTGAGCAATAATCATCCACCATTACTCGGTAGTTAGTACAGCTTTCTATGAAACATTTAGCATAATCAAGAATGTTACAAGAAAAAAGTTAATTGACTCTTGATTATCTGTTTGGTTTTTTCAGTCGATAGACCATATTACGACTAATGCTACACCGTTCCCGCAGCCAGATTATGTTGAACTTTGACCATAGTTGTTTTTTATTTCCGTTATATTTGAGCTATTTGATGATGATTTAATTCCTGATCATAGGCTCAAACTGCATTGTCAACATTTGTCTCAATGCTTATACACATAAAAGGCTAAATACTGATTTTTGTAGCCATTTTGAGCGATATACTTTAGCTATTAAAATTTGTTCAAGTGTAAGTCACCAACCTAACACTTTTGATACATTTGCCGCCATTTTGACTTTCATGATTGATTATATTCGCCATCTCAAGCACCAATGAGATTGAATTGTATAGGTGATAATAGCCTGTGCTTAACTCCCTCAGTTTGGGTTCGTTTCACATTGCAATATGGCTAGAAACACCCAAGTTATACCAAGATAAATTTGTTTAGGGATTGAAATGGTCTGTGACCAAAGAAATAACAAGTTTCCAATGCTGATTAATAAACTTCACGCATCAACCACAACATCTAACGAATAAGGACGAAACATAGAATTTCTATAAATTTGCCGCCATTTTGACTGCCATCATAAACCATAGTTACCATTTCAGACCCTAATGAGATTGCATTTTTTCGGTAATACTTCCACTGTCTTAATTCCTTCAGATATGTTCATTTCATATTAAAATATGACTAGAAACCTAAAGTGAGATTTCAATGAATATTTTTTTAAGGGATTGGAAGTAAGCTGAACACAAATGAACAACAAATTCCACTGCCCAAATAAACGTAAGACATGAATAGTAGGAACACAAACAAATCATCAGCTGAGGCAAGCTTAATATACAGATTAAATGATTAAATATGGTATCCCTTCTCTTTCCTAAATGTACATGTATGTCAGTCTTTAGGGTTCTCACCCCCCCCCCCCCCCCCTTTCTAACTTTGGAAAAAAAATTCAACAGTTTGAAATATCATGCCTGGCACATCAATAGTTGGAATATCAGACCAAAAATATGTTGAAATTGTTCTAATACCGTAGTTTAATTTTACAAAGCTGTATTTTGTTTCAAAACTCTTAAAGTTTCAAACTTTAGGTAAAACATTTTGGACTGAACTGGTAATCAGTTGGAAAATTTCCAGATTTAACCCTTTACCCAACAGAACGGCCCTGTGCCAATGCATTCTCTTATATATGCGAGTCGACCATAGGTCGCCTCACATATATAAGAGAATGCATTGGCTTAACACATTAAAAATTATAAAATTGTTAAAGAATGTAAGAAAAAATGGTAAAACGTGTTTTTTAGGCCAATGCATTCTCTTATATATGCGAGGCGACCTATGGTCGACTCGCATATATAAGAGAATGCATTGGCACAGGGCATAACTGTAACTATCACAATGTGGTCAAGGAGCCGGTTCCAATGATATCCATATTTGTATGGTTCTATTGAGACAGACCGAAGATATTTTAGGCTGTTGAAGCTTTATTTGGCCGGTTTTGGCCGTTTTGTTGGGTAAAGGGTTAAGGTTCCTGTTGGAAAATTCCTAATGGAATTTCTTGGAATTGGGATTTTTGGTAATTGGTCTTTATTCAAGGGGTGAGGGCGCCAGCGAAGGGGGTTTATGGGGTTTGGACTTTGGTTTAAATGTGGTTTAGGGGCTTTTTGGGTTTAAGAGCTTAAGCCCTTAAACCATTTTGTAAATGCCATATTAACTGTTGTTTGGGGTCTATAAATCATTCTAACACAACTTTCTAAAAACCACAAAAGTTTGGACAAAATTCATGTCCACACTGCATGTCCACGCTGCATGTCCACGCTGCATGTCCACGCTGCATGTCCACGCTGCATGTCCACACTGCATGTCCACACTGCATGTCCACACTGCATGTCCTCACTTCATGTCCTCACTTCATGTCCTCACTTCATGTCCTCACTGCATGTCCACACTGCATGTCCTTGTCATGTCCACACTGCATGTCCACACTGCATGTCCACACTGCATGTCCTTGCATTCATGTCCACACTGCATGTCCACACTGCATGTCCTTGCATTCATGTCCACACTGCATGTCCACACTGCATGTCCACACTGCATGTCCACACTGCATGTCCACACTGCATGTCCTTGTCCACACTGCATGTCCTTGTCCACACTGCATGTCCTCACTTCATGTCCTCACTGCATGTCCACACTGCATGTCCTTGTCCACACTGCATGTCCACACTGCATGTCCACACTGCATGTCCTTGATTCATGGACAAGAATTGAGGGATTAAAGCTCACTAAGTTCACAATAATATATCTGCAAATAATAATTATTTTTCTACAGTACTGAAGTGTTTACATAACACATAGGCATATACACATCAAATTACTAATAACAGAGTTTACAGAGATAATATATGTTGTGTATGTGGTATGCTAATATCAATATTCAAAGTAGCCTTTTAAAATAAACCTTTTCATTGATGCACTTTTTGATGGCTCGTTTAAGCTCGGATAATATGGACATGCAGACCTGAGCTTGTAAACCACTATCCACTTAAACGCCCTTTCGTTTGTCTAGACATGCAGTTGGACATCTCCACAATGGAGTCCTACAGTAATGCCCTAAATAATCGACTCCTTAACCACAGCAGAATTATGGGTAACTTTTCAGGATTTAGTCGGAAATATGGCTTGTTGCCATTCATCAGAATGCTCTCACTGAGAGCTTTCCGATGAATGGCAACAAGCCATATTTCTGACTAAATTCTGAAAAGTTACCAATAATTCTTCTGTGGTTAAGGAGTTGATTATTTAGGGCATTACTGTAGAAACATTCCTGTCAGTCAGTTTCTAGCTTTGGGTCCAGTGTCTGAGTGTGAAGTTCAGTTCATTTTGTATCTCCATGTTCTTTTATAATTATTCACACTCATAACCCTAGAGTAGATATTAAATATATGAAAATATAAGCATTCATGATCGTCTTCAGCCCACCTCATATCTTCTTTGAATGCCATGTTTGAATTACTATAGTTTCTGTATTATCAATATCAATAACTATATGGGGGTGAATAAACACTGTTGAGACCAAGATAGAGTAAGTCATCATGATTCTTTTGAAATATATTTCAATAGTTTTGAAAGAGAAGAATAAAAATCTGCACCCGGAAGTTTACATGTCCCCAGATATTGATTTTCGCATATTCATTTAAGTTACTCCAAAACATGGTTCTGCCCAAACTGGATCTTGTTGCTATCAGTAGTGGTTTGTTCGAGCCCCCCCCCCCCCCCCCAAATTATGTACACCTACACGGAAGATTTCCAAACAAACTCATGGATATAGCGCTGAAAAAAACCTGTTTTGTTTCTTAAATGTTTTTATAAAACATTTCATTTTATGTGTACCCATACCATAGTATGGTACACATAGTGTCGACGTCCGGATTAACCACTCGCTGTTCGTCCGTCTGTCTGTCTGTCCGTAATGCGATAACTCAAACATTTTCTATCCGGTCAGAACCAAATTTTGTATATGGGTTTCTCAGCCCAAAATACAGATCGAGTTCGAATATGGGTTTGATCCAAATTTTATTCACAGAGTTATGGCCCTTTTTCAACTTAGAATTCACACGTTCTGTCATAACTCAAACATTTTTTATCTGATTGGAACCAAATTTGGTATGTGAGTTTTCACAGCCCAAAATACAGATCAAGTTCAAATATGGATTTGATCTGATTTATTTTAAAGGAGTTATGACCCTTTTTCGAAGAAAAAAATTTGAACAAAAAAAAAATTAGTTTTTTTTAGATTGAACTCCTTGCTCAATTTAACAAAAAAAAGTTATTATAACTTTTTTGTTAACTTTTATAATAATAATATAAAAAACAATTATTAAAAAAAAAACAAAAAATTGTCATTGACACTTTCATTTGTTTGAATATTATACCATTAATTAGGTGTGATGTCCAGTTTTGAAAATAATATTTTATTGCAATAGTTGCATGTAATATAATGATATCAATAAATTACCAACATAAAATAGCCATAGTATATGAGAGTATGTTTAATAAATGTCATTCCAAGTGAAATATGTTATTAATTGAGTGATGACATATGGTTCAGACCTCTAGGGGTGGTTAGATGAAGGTAAAGTTAAAGAACTGCTCACTGGCTGGCAAATTTTTAAACCTATCTGTAAAATTGATTAATGGCAGTATGAAACTCTTGCTATATAATGTACATGGAATCTTCCTCATATCTCTTATCTATGGTTATCTTTGCAAACTATTCACTTCTAATGATTTTGGTATTGACTGATTAATTGATTTTTGAAAAAATATATTAACCCTTCAGACACATGCTTTCAATTTGAAATTAAAATAATGAGTAACCGGCAGATAAATTTACATGACTATTGTAGGTGATTCCTTGTTTTGAAAATCAAGATTGGAGGATTTTAATATTTCATATTGTCATGGTTCATTGAATTTTGGACTCCAAGCTACTTGTAAAACATTGTAATGTGTGAAACCATTTGATTGAGGGCTACTTACTTACTTTCTTTATAAATGAACTATGGTAATCTGTTTCGATTTAGGGGTCATAGGGGCCAGCATCCTCATCATATTATGTCTGTATAACATTATATAGATAACACTTTTGTATTGTATAAACTACATATATTTTTGAAAACCATAACCCCTGTTATGAAACACTTAATCTTGCATTTACCTAACAATATAAGCATTCCTTATTACACAGGTCAGATATGATCTTATCTGTCAATGTTTTATAAACAAATAACAACTGGGGAGATGGGGGGGGGGGGGGGTAGTAAATAAAGTACAATTTAAATATGAGATGGAATCCCATACATGTATGTTGTTCTAAGCAGTCTGGCTTGTCAACAATTTTAATTTGTCTTTAGAAGTGAATGAATTTTGAATATCTGGCATGTCAAAAGTGGCAAAGATAGGGATTTATCACTTTTGTTTCCAATGTGTTAACTTACAGTAAACTCCTAAACATATCCTCCGAAATCACTAAACCGTTGGATCTCACAGTGAGAGGTCTTTGGGTGAATAGGGACAGAGTTATGTGATTTAAAACTACTCCTCCCCCACCCCAAATACTTTAACCCCTTCTTAAGACAAATTATTTGAGCTTTTGATTTCAAGTTTGGTACTGATGAATGGATTCCTGTGATCATATCTTTGAAAAATTATCAGTTATATCTAATCGCTATCGCCATGGTATGGGTTAAACATCTGCCGATCATGATCGGCCCTCTCGTTATACAGCCATTTTAACATGTTATGTTATTGGTCTGTCCATCAAGCCGTCTGTCTATCTGTCCATTCACTTTTTTCGTTTCCGGATGATATCTTTAGTAAGTCTGAACTGAATGGAATGAAATTTGGTATGTGAATTTTCTTAGCTCAAGATACAGGCCAAGTTCGAATTTGGCTTCCGCTTTCCAATTTTTGCCAGAATTATGGTTCTTGTCGACTTAGAATTTGCTAATTATTTTGGTTTCCGTATTTTAACTTTATTGTTTTTGTCTGACTGTTTTCAAATTTGGTATATGGATTATTATTTTAACCAGAGTTATGGTCCTTGTTGACTTATAATTTTATGATTATTTTAGTTTCCGAGTGATAGCTTTAGTTATAGTTATCTGTTTGTTTTCAAATTTGCCATATGGATTACTCGTTATGGCCCTTTGTTGAAATTACCACAGGCGTGTTTTGCTCTTGTTGCCAGTTAAATTTTTTTTTAATTGGCGGTCGCATAAATATAGCACCTGTAGACCAAGGGAGAAAAACCGAGAGCTGTCATCGCTAAGCAACATTTATGGTACTAAATAATTTTTGAATGTTCATTTGTATTATAGTTGAAGAGATAGTAGAAACCCATGTGGCAACTATACTCAGGTATTGAATACCTAATCGTTTACAACTACAACTTAAGTGTTTGGAACGCAAGTCTATGGTACGTATTTGCCTCAAATCTTGTAAAATCACGTGTGTCTTCACGTCTTGGTGGTGACAAACCCCACTGGTGATTGTCATTATTGACTGATTATAATACATTGTGTTGCTAATTCGGGAATAAAATCAGTTAGACAAATGTCAAGTTCCTCAGAATTTAACTTTATACACAAACAATAATGACACAAGTAAATATGGTTTTCTGTTTAAATGTTCCTCTTTTGTTTTGCATACATATTGATGACTTCAACATTTGGAATTCGGGAATTCAATATTTGAAACGATTTGAATATTTTCGAATATTCGATTTGAACCAAAATCTAACTGGGGGAAAATTCAAAATGTATATTATTCTGTGTATTTTAGCATGCAACTTGCCATGTGGCTTTAAGTCATTTCAAAACATGTTTATGGTTCAACTCAAATTGGATATCTGCTATTGTGGCCCTCTAGCCTTTGATACTTGTTGTTGTTATTGTTGTTGTTGCCATTGAGATGGAAGCCTCACTCTTTATCTCCTACATGTATATGTGTGAAGTACTAGTTTACATAGTTATGCCACAAAGATGCACTCAGGGCAAGATATGTGTCATTTAAACAACCACAGGTGATATGCTGCATTAAAAAGCCCTTGTGTTTGACATTATCAGCTGAATGAGTAAAGTTTGCCAGAGTAGACTGTCATAGGACGCTGATGTTTAAATTGTTATTGCTGTCTAATGGTCTGATATTCTAATTGAAATAGAAAGGAAACAATAGTGAGAATTCAAACTATAAGACAATTCATGTGACACAAAGAAAGTAAATTAACTGGGGGGGATGTCCGAATAATTCATTTGGCATTTTTTACTCTAGAAAATATTAAATGACTCGACAATGTGGCTGGTTTGCAAATGTTAACGAATATTCACACCAAAGACTTGTTGGATGAATCTACAGATAGGGAAATAAATTTGATGTCACCAGAGTTTGGCATATTTGAATTTCCTGTAACTAATCATGTAATTTAGTAGATCGGAGAAATTTAATAATATACCAAGCTTTGATGACATCGTAGTTTTTATATTGGATAAAAACTCCAATAAAATAGGTTTCTTGACCGGAGTATTCCACTTGGTTTTCTTATTAAAACTCTGATTTCCGGCCGAAATTCCAATTTATTGATGACAAAACCCCTTATAGTTTAAGGTCTACCATCAGACTGATATAAAAATTACAAAACGCTCATCCAATATCAAGTCGTCATTGATTTCTATGTGTCCGTATAAAAAAATCAAATGTTATTGGTTTGTTCATCCATCAATTTATGTCTGTCCATCCATCGGGTCACTTTAGTATAATTTCTAGTTCTGGTCGCAACTATTTTTATCAGAGTTATGGGACTTTTTCTACTTCGTGCAATTTGATACAAAGCAACAGGCATACGGTATTTATGCCACACCCCGCTCTGCTATCATCCAGCCCTCTTAATTCAGATTGTTTGGCTTCGGCAATCCGCTACGGCAACAGTATGCCGTGCCCCAGTTTGCTTCAGCAAATTGCTTCGGCAATGCTGATTGCCGTAGCCAATTATGAAGGCTGTATCATCTAACCGCGCATATGGTCTGTCCAAAATGACTTGTCGCCATTTTCTCCCTTGCTTTTCTTTGAATTTGTTCATAAATCTGGATCTTTCTCGTTTATATAATTTCAACTAAACAGTGAATGGGCATAGTATGGCTTGTCTGTCAAGGTGCAAATCAAATTTACATGTTCTTGTTGATTCTTGGGGGAAGTGAGAATCCATTACACCCGATTATGCAGTCTCTCGGACCATTTCCCTGTATTACTATTCAAGTCTGATTTTACTGTGCCTGTCATTTGCAGAATGGGATCCCCAGAGGGGGAATTTAGTGATGCTATCGTGCATAGTGGGCTAGCATCACCAAATTCACCCTCTGGGCCCATCTGGGGACATCATTCTGCTTCGGCCTCTTCTTCTCTGGAAAGTTTCTTTATTAAAAAATTTCTATAGAAAACTTCTTCACATAGATTCTATTTCTTTTTTAGTTTCGTTTCTCTATATCCCCAAATTGGCAGACAACATAATTGCATAATTGAGGTTCCCAATGGGTGTACATCACAATATTCACCATTTGGGAACTTCAATCTGAATCTGATGTCTCACATGGCAGATGAGGCCATGCAGAATGAGGTCCCAAGAGGGTGAATTTGGTGATGCTAGCCCGCTATGCAGGATAGCGTCACTAAATTCACCCTCTGGGGACCTCATTCTGCAAATGACAGGCACACTAAACTCATGCTTATTACTGTTATATCCAGGAAGAAGATAACAAAGGTATGACTTGGATAACTTTTCACAAATAAGATTTCCAGAAGGCTAGTATGCAATTATAATAAAGGGTGGGTAGATGAGAACCTAATATTTTTTCGTACCAGCCTTAGAAATAAAACATTGCTTGGGGTAGTTTTGGCTTGCACACACAGCACATTCTTCATGCATTTAATAGTGTTGACTATACACCATACATAATGCGCTCAAGGTTAAAAATCAGGACAGCCTTTTTGTAGAACAGCTGCACTCAATGGCCCACAGCTGTTAATATTGTTTGTTTGTTCATTATTGGGTTTTGAAAGCAGATGTTTATCAGGCAATATCGGTTAATTCTCTTGTATCTGGCTTGAATTAATTAGTCTAATTTACTAGATGATCTGTATTTACTAGAAGTTGAAAAATTGTATACTTATGATGATATAATTCTTACAGGCAAAATTGGTTCTTATGTTCTTATATCTACGAGCTCAGTCATCCACCCTCCCCAGAATCCTGAATACTACATGTAAATGCAAGTTAACAGATGGTGTGAATACTGAATGCCAGCTAACAGATGGTGGGGGGGGGGGTGAATACTGAATGCCAGTTAACAGAAGGGGGGGGGGGGATACTGAATGCCAGTTAACAGATGGGGGGGGGGGGTTATAATGAGTGCCAGTTTAGTTAGCAGATGGGGGGGGGGGGGTGGATTCTGAATGCCAGTTAACAAAATATGTGATGAAGGATAAAAATTCACACTACAATACTCTCTGGTTTCATCACTTTCTCACTAGTAATCTGCCAAATCTTACCACATTATTAAGAA
The DNA here is from genome assembly GCA_032622095.1 of Siphonodentalium dalli. Taxonomy (NCBI): domain Eukaryota; kingdom Metazoa; phylum Mollusca; class Scaphopoda; order Gadilida; family Siphonodentaliidae; genus Siphonodentalium; species Siphonodentalium dalli. The sequence goes on from CP136062.1 coordinate 203,314,115, forward strand.
CTATTTTCGAACACAGTAATGACCGGATGTGGCGGTGTTGATCTATGAATGAATGTCAGTGTGAAGCCATCAAATACCACAATTTGTCATGACAAAGTCAAGATTAATCATGAATATAATTTAAGGCCGAGTATGAATCCCGCTAACCGTCTGAAAATGTCCTGAATCCACTGTACAATGGGGAGGACTGTCACCCTCATATACTTACAGTAATGCCCTAAATAATCTCAGTGAGAGCCTTCCGATGAATGGCAACAAGCCATATTTCCGACTAAATCCTGAAAAGTTACCCATAATTCTGCTGTTGTTAAGGAGTATATTATTTAGGGCATTACTGTATACTCTCCACAACCAGGTTAGTGATACTGGACTTCCACCTTTTTACTTTTTATACCCCCACTTTCGAAGAAAATGGGGGGTATACTGGAATGACTGCGTCCGTCGGTCCGTCTGTCTGTCCGTCACGCTTTCTCCCTCCGTGTGTCCGTGTTTACATATGGGCATATATTGGTTACTTTGTGGGTACAATGGGCACTTGTTGGGTATTTTCCGCCTTGTTGGGTATTTTCTCGCCTTGTTGGGTATACCCAATAGCCCTGACAAGTTATTCTTTGTCCAAACATATTTTTTGGCTTTCATGTGAATGTACTCAACAGGTGGTTTGGACTTCATTTGTCCTAAAAAAAAGTCCATAATGTCCAAACCAGAACCCAACAAAAAAATATTGGATGACCCACTATGTGCCTATTTGTGAGATTTTTTTCATACCCAACAAGGGATTTTTTTCATACCCAACAAGGGAGCCCAATAAGATTTTGGACAACTGACCCAATTTGTGCCCAAATGAGAACCCAAGATGACTTCAACTTATTTGAATTTACTCAACAATGTCTGCATTTTTTAGCCAATAAATATCTGAACAGATCTATGCAGCCAACAATATTTTAATTGTGCCCAACCAGAACCCAACAAAAAATATTGGATGACCCCACTATGTGCCTATTTGTGAGAACACATTTTTCATACCCAACAAGGGAACCCAATAAGATTTTGGACAACTGACCCAATTTGTGCCCAAATGTGGGTACGTCCGTCCGTCCGTCCGTCCGTCCGTCCGACCTCATAACTCGAACAACTATGAACCAATTTCAATAATTTTTTGTATGCGATCTCCTTAGGACGGTCTCTCCGCATGATGCTAATTGCGACTTATTTTGACTTAGAAAATTCTGTCCGACTTAATAACTTTAACAAATATGAACCGATTTCAATAATTTTTGGTATACATGCTTCTCACAATACCCTCTCTACATGATGCGGCTAGGGATTGGCTCAGACTGTTTTTCGTAATATTACACTTCATTTTCGACCTATTTTGACTTAGAAAATTCTGTCTGACTTAATAACTTTAACAAATATGAACCGATTTGAATAATTTTTTCTGTACAAGGTTCTTGTGACACCATATCGATATTATTAGTCCGAATTTTTCTTTAAAGTTAAAAATCTTTTTTGTTGAGTTTACGGATAATGCGGGTTGAATTTGCCACAGATGGGGTATGCTAGCACTCGAGTGCACACCTCTTGTTAAAACTCTGATTTCCGGCTGAAATTCCAATTTATTAATGACAAATAAAAACATCTGTAAAAACTTAGAGCTCTCTATCTCAGTCATCATAGGCCAGATTTTAATTACAGTAATGCTTGGGGAGAGCTTTCCGATGAATGGCAACAAGCCATATCACAATTGTAGTCTGCTATTCAAATTGGTCACAAATATACAGTAAATCCCTAAATAATCGACTCCTTAACCACAGAGAGCTTTCCGATGAATGCCAACAAGCCATATTTCCGACTAAATCCTGAAAAGTTACCCATAATTATGCTGTGGTTAAGGAGTTGATTATTTAGGGCATTACTGTAATATAGAGGATATATATCTCCAAAGAGTTATGTTGGGATATAAGATTTTATGAAACGAATATCATAATAACATAATGAGTTGAAGATCTTGTATATCACATGAAAAAAAAAACTAGAACTTTTGGGATGGGAACTTGCCTCTGTCATAGGCAAGGGGCCTATAATCTGCTCACTTCACGTATACATGTACCTGCAAGTGCTAGTTTTAGAGGTCCCTGGTGCTTTTTTATTTGGGTTAAAGGTAGGTGTATTATTGTAGATTTTCACAGGATTCTGATAATTTCATTCCAGAGTTCTGTCTTTTTTTATTAGCTGGGTTTACAGCTGAAGAACACATGGGACAATGGAGGATGATTGCTTTGTGCCCATGTGTAACCTTAATAAATCTTTCAAATTATAAAACAAATTTCACAGATTCCCTCAAATTCCTTTGGGATTTTTTTGGGGTTAAAATGTAAATTACTGCTAATTTCCGATAACAGCATAATAATATCCTTTAACCCATTTTACCCTTTCTATACTAAATACTCATTGACCAGTATTACTTTCCCTCAGTAAATATTCAGATAATAAGTTCAACAAATGGCCATAGGTTCCAGTCAGTTTTAATATAAGTTTAACACCACCCTACAGTTGAATGAATGGGAATCCCTACGGTGTTTCACTGCATGTTGTCTACCTTCCAAATGACATGATCACGAACTTTTCATGAATTGGCATGAACTGTTCATATATCCACTGTTCAAATTGAACAGCCATTTCATGAACATGACATATATACTCTCAATTATCTCTTGCTGTCCTTTTTATTAGCTCCAACTTTACTTTGTAAAGTTTGACCTATTGCCATGGCTTGGTATCCGTCGTCCATGTGTGTGTGCGTGATTCATCAACAATTTCCTTTAGCATGGGCTACAGGTTGTACTTTTGGTCTGATCATTATGAAATTTGTCATGGGCGTTGACATTGACATGTAGATGGGAACGAGTCATTTGGGGTTATTCGGCCATAAAACATGGCCGCTGGCAGCCATCTTGGATTTTACTCTTTGTATGACTAAGGCTACAGGTCGTATCTTTGGTCAGATCATCATGAAATTTGTCATGGATGTTAACATTGACATGTAAATGGGAACGAGTCATTTTGGGGTCATTCGGCAAAAAAACATGGTGGCCATCTTGGATTTCAAAAATCAATCCATTAGCACGGGCTACATGCCGTACTGTTTGTCTGATCTTTTGGGGTCATTCGTCCAATAAAACATGGCCACTGGCAGCCATCTTGTATTTTACTCTTTGCATGACTAAATTCTTTGGCATGGGCTACAAGTGATCCCTTTGGTGGGATCTTTATGAAAATTGTCATGGCTGTTGACATTGACATGTAGATGGGGAAACGAGTCATTTTGGGGTCATTCGGCAAAAAAACAAGGCCGCCAGTGGCCATCTTGGATTTCAAAATTCAATCCATTAGCACGGGCTACGTACAGGCCGAACTGTTCGCCTGATCATCATGAAATTTGTATGGATGTTAATATTGACATTTAGATGGGAACGAGTAATTTTGCGGTAATTCGGCCATAAAACATGGCCGCTGGCAGTCATCTTGAATTTAAAAGTACTCATTGCATGACTAAATCCTTTGGCACGGGCTACAAGTCGTAGCTTTGGTCCGATCATTATGAAATTTGTCATGGCTGTTAGCATTGACATGTACATGTAGGTGGGAATGAGTCATTTTGGGGTATAAAACATGTCCGCTGGCAGTCATCTTGGATTTCACTCTTTGCATGACAAAATTCTTTGGCCCACCCTACAATCCACTTCCCTCAGCCGATTATCACCAAACTTCATATTAATCTTGATATTGATCTAATAGATGGAAGCTATCTAATGTTTTTGAATTTCATTTGAAAACATAGCTGCCAGTTCAAGTTGAGCTACAGTGTCATTGACACTTTCATTTCTCTCTTTCCATATCGTTCTCTATCTCTAATATTCTCTATCCCCACCTTTCCTCTTTATGTAATATCTCTGGTTTCTATCTGAAGACATAACAATGCGTATGGTGTAAGTAGTGAGAAAAGACACAGATCTGATGAATTTATTTGTCACCTTGTTGATACATGGAATGGATGTCACAGACAAATCGCAGAAGAAAATGTCCTGAATGGAAAATGGAATGTTTAATAAACCTCCATTAAATTGTACTTCTAAGACTCGAATCTAAGTTTGAAGCATCTTTTTACTAAATATCGGATGTGTGTTTACAAATGCCATAAGATATGATGAGATTTTATGCAAATTACACCCAGTGCTCAGTGGGCAGTTGCATATAAATACAACATATATATATATATATTTCACACGAGTATTCGCAAAATGCATATAACCTTAAAATTCTTTCTTGCGAATTTGCTTCATAAAATATAATAATATGGGAGCCAGTCAAATTCTACTTCGCACAATCACGCACGAAATTTCCAACCGAAATGGAAAAGGGGATCATTTTGAATTTCAGACATACACCCACAAGAACTAAACACAAACTTGGCCAAAGTTATGGTAGTTATACAATGTAGTTCGAAAATCTATCTCTCTGGCAAAATCTGGCATTAATTTGATTATTGTTAGAATGAACCCAGAATAGGAATCAATGCTTTTCTCAATAAATCTGCATGCTTCTGAAGTGCTTTACTTAAAGGCTGTTGGAACATGGAGTTCAAAACAAATATGCTCAATTGAGATGGTAGAAAATTAAACAAAATAATCAATTTGTCAAACAAAAAACTACAAAAGTTCAAGAAATGTATTTGCTCATCTGTTCAAACTCTGCAGTGCTATTATCAGAAACTTAGTCAATAATTATTTTAAAATGTTCACCAGATCATAGTCATTAAAGTGATGTGAAACACTCTGGTAGGGTGATCAGATAGAAATGGAGAATATCTTGTTCATAGTAGTTATTTTTACAATTATCATATCCAAATTGACAACACACACCATCATTCTTATATATTAATTAAATGCAGTGACTCTTTGTGGTGAAATCGATTCCGTTAGTTTATCACCAATAGTTGCGTCCCAAACCAAGAAGTATATATTTACAATTGAGCGTAGTTCGGACAATATTTTCTATGGAGTGGTATATGGTCGATTTGCTTGAAATTCTCGGCGATGTTAGTAGAATGCTACATTCCTCCAGTTGGCATAGCTCCTGAATACTAACTGATCAGTTTCACACACCCGAACAAGTACATGATATGTCTTTAATTAACCCTCTCTTTACTAAATAGATTCTACCATTCATTTATATAAGTATTTTTATATATATTATTCATCTGGAGGGATGTTGTTCAGGACATATGAGGACACCCTTTACCCAACAGAAGGGCCCTGTGCCAATGCATTCTCTAGGTGACCATAGGTCGCCTCGCATATATAAGAGAATACATTGGCTTAATACATTAAAAATTATAAAATTGTTAAAGAATGTAAGAAAAAATGGTAAAAAGTGTTAAAAAAAGATTTTTTTTAGGCCAATGCATTCTCTTATATATGCGAGGCGACCTATGGTCGACTCGCATATATAAGAGAATGCATTGGCACAGGGCATAACTGTAACTATCATAATGTGGTCAAGGAGCTGGTTCCAATGATATCCATATTTGTATGGTTCTATTGAGACAGACCGAAGATATTTTAGGCTGTTGGCCGGTTTTGGCCGTTTTGTTGGGTAAAGGGTTAATTGGTGGGAAATGTTTAGACAATAACTTCAACAAACAGCCATAAGTTGGAACACATCATCTGCACATTTCCTAAGGGAAAGGGTTAAAGTGGTATGCCCAGTTTGAAATTAATTGAAATTACACTTTCACGTACAATGAATACAATGATGACGATTTATTCTACATCATTTATCAGCATTAAAAGTTGTGTCAGATTTAGTGTTGAAAAAGAAATGAACTTAGAAACAAAGCAACTGCGATATTCAATGAGTGATGCATTGACGACGAAAGACAGGGTCAAAATTAACACAAAATCAGCCAGTTAAATATCAAAATCCTGGAAATAAACATGCCTGTACTTTTTCACATGATTTTTTCCTGACACCGAGGCTATATCATGATTAATTGTAGTATTAAGTCTGTGGTCCCTTGATCCTTAATCAACTTTCCGTAGGTATACTCTTCACTCGAAACCTTGGTGAGATCATGTACACATGATTATTTAATGATAACAATAGAGCTGTCAACTATATACAGTAATGCCCTAAATAATCGACTCCTAACCACAGCAGAATTATGGGTAACTTTTCAGGATTTAGTAGGAAATATGGCTTGTTGCCATTCATCGGAAAGCTCTCACTGAGAGCTTTCCGATGAATGGCAACAAGCCATATTTTCTGACTAAATCCTGAAAAGTTACCCATAATTCTGCTATGGTTAGGAGTCGATTATTTAGGGCATTACTGTATACCCAGGTAACACTTGAAATGAACCTGTCTTGCAGCAATACGATATTTATATATCCAATCAGATGGTTGGGTTTCTACCAAGCCTGCAAATAGTGTGTCTGTCATTTGCAGAATGAGGTCTCCAGATGTTGAATATAGTGATGCTTTCCCATACAGCAGACAATCATCACCAAATTCACCATATGGATACCTCATTCTGCTTAGGCCTCATCTTCTGAAAAGTATCTATGGTTTTAAATTAACATTGTTTTTCTCTTGGGAATTTTAAGTTTCTATATCACCTAATTTGCAGAAGATAAAATGCATAATCCAGGGTGACTAATGGGTGAACATCACCAACTTCAACTAGGGAACTTCAATCTGATCTTATGTCTCCCATAGCAGTTGAGGCCTGAGCAGAATGAGGTTCCCATAGGTTGAATTCGGTGATGCTAGCCCACCATGTCAGATAGGGTCTCTAAATTCACCCTCTGTGGACCTCATTCTGCAAATGACATACACACTATATGCAGGCTTAGTTTCTAATGATGATTTAATGAACGTGGCGAGGAAGTGTGTCAAAAAAATACAGTAATGCCCTAAATAATTGACTCCTTAACCACAGCAGAATTATGGGTAACTTTTCATGAAATCCTGAAAAATTACCCATAATTATGCTGTGGTTAACCCTTTACCCAACAAACCGGCCAAAACCGGCCAAATAAAGCTTCAACAGCCTAAAATATCTTCGGTCTGTCTCAATAGAACCATACAAATATGGATATCATTGGAACCGGCTCCTTGACCACATTGTGATAGTTACAGTTATGCCCTGTGCCAATGCATTCTCTTATATATGCGAGTCGAACATAGGTCGCCTCGCATATATAAGAGAATGCATTGGCCTAAAAGAAATCTTTTTTTAACACTTTTTACCATTTTTTCTTACATTCTTTAACAATTTTATAATTTTTAATGTGTTAAGCCAATGCATTCTCTTATATATGCGAGGCGACCTATGGTCGACTCGCATATATAAGAGAATACATTGACACAGGGCCCTTCTGTTGGGTAAAGGGTTAAGGAGTCGATTATTTAGGGCATTGCTGTATCTCGATAGCTAAATGACAACGTAGGCATGTTATCAAGGCCTCAAAATATGGTGGTGGAAATTTGCAGAATGAGGCATCAGAGGGTGAATATTGTGATGCTACTCTGGCCTAGCATCACTAAATTCACCCTCTGGGGACCTCATTCTGCCTAGGACTTATCTCCTCTGGAAAGTATCTTCGTTATCAAATTAACAATTATTTATAGTTTCTTTAGAAACTTCTTTTTCGGTTTAGATTCTCTATATCCCCAAATTGGCAGACGACAATGCATAATCAAGTTGTTCAATTGGTGCACATCACCATCTTCACCATCTCGTAACTTAAATCTGAGTCTATAGGTCTTCCATAGAAGATGAGGACATGCAGAATGAGGTCCCCAGAGGGTGAAGTTAGTGATGCTAGCCCACTGTTCCATTTAGCGTCAGTAAATTCATCCTCTGTGGACCTCATTCTGCAAATTACCAGCACCATATTTTGATGCTACATGTGATCTAGGTTCATTGACATATACAGTGATGCCCTAAGTAATCGACTCCTTAAAAACAGCAGAATTATGGGTAACTTTTCAGGATTTAGTCGGAAATATGGCTTGTTGCCATTCATCGGAAAGCTCTCGTGGAGAGCTTTCCGATGAATGGCAACAAGCCATATTTCCGACTAAATCCTGAAAAGTTACCCATAATTCTGCTGTGTTTAAGGAGTCGATTACTTAGGGCATTACTGTAGTTCATTTCTGGAGGGCACTCCCATCCATTTCTCATTAAATCACTCATGACACAAATTAATTAAGTTTTCTTGTACTAGTAGTTTGATCGCATCAGTATCAACTCAACACTCATTGGTTTAAATATCAGTTAACTATCGAGTGCACCAATTCACAGAGACAATTTCTGGCTTCTGAGCAAGCCTCAATTTAGTGTGTCTGACATTTGCAGAATGAGGTACCCAGAGGGTGAATTTTGTTACTATATATCCCACATAGTGGGCTAACATCACCAAATTCACCATCTGGGGACCTCATTCTCCTTGGGCCTCAACTGATATGGGAGATCTGAGATCAGATTGAAGTTCGCCAATTAAAGTTGGTGATGTTCACCCATTATTCACATCGATTATACATTTTATCTTCTGCAAAATTAGTAGATATAGAGACTCAGCAGAAGGGAAAAGTAACTAAAAACAATGTTAATTTGAGACTATAGATATTTCCCAGAAGATTAGGCCTAAGCAGAATGAGGTCTCCAGAGGGTGAATTTGGTAACGTTAGCTCGCTGTGCGGGATAACATCACTAAATTCACCCTCTGGGGACCTCATTCTGCAAATATCAAGACACACTAAAATCAGGCTTGCTTCAAAGATGGGCTATGATTTTTATTTGGGAATCAGGAAGCACTTAACCAACATTGAATGGCTGCCCTATTATCAAGTGCCAGAGAAGGTTCAATCAACTCAGGTTAACATCCCTTAATACTGGGGAGAATTCTGATGTGTTTCACCTAACCACACATGGCAGAAATGAATTAGTCTTGGATTGTTGCATGAGGAGACATAGTCAACATTAACCCTTTCAGTGCCAAGTCCAATTTTTGTATCAACCCATATTTCCTTGATCATTTTTCAAATTTATCGATTATAATAATGTGATACATTGATGGAAAGAGCTCTAATGTGATACATTGATGGAAAGAGCTCTTCCATCAATGTATCACATTATTATAATCAATAAATTTGAAAAATGATCAAGGAAATATGGGTTGATACAAAAATCGGACTTGGCACTGAAAGGGTTAACCACCAGTATAGGTGTAACTCATAGTCGGCAGTCAAAAATGGTCAATTCAAGGTCAAATCGGGTCCAATTTCACATGCACCCATGTCCTTCCTCATATACGCTCATTATTATAATAGTCATGTTTCTGACAAAGGCATGGGACGAATCCCGCCAGTGGCGGGCTAATCTGCTAGTATTATATATATCAGGAAATACACTTCTCAAGGACTAAAATAGGGACAAGTGGTAAAATTTAGGGAGAAGATAATATCAAGCCTTCAAATAGATAATATCCCAAGTCACCTTCTAGGCTGGTCTCTGGTACCCTGATTTTATTTATCTGAGCAAGTTTGTCACTTGCTCACCAGAGGTCTGTGGTTATTATGTGTGGTGTAGTACATGATTTCGCAGTGAAATTAACTCTCTCCGCCACTAATAAAACCAATGAAAATTAAATGGCGCATTGGCTTAATGCATTGACACTCGACTATGAGTTAAATTATCTTGTACTTTTTGCATGTAATTGAATGTGAGTCAAGGGTCAATATGTTAAATGACAATAAACCACACCATAGCAAACATTTAGATGAATGCAGTTAATACATTTGGTGATTATTTGTGTCAAAGATGTTTCAAGGTAATTTGTATGCATTATGTCCAGGTCAATTAGCTGTAATAGATATAGTCCGAGAGCTGAGACTGGATTTCACGATTTTTTTTAGGTATTTTCTTAATCAGAGGGTGATAGGCATCAGAAACCCCATTTCTTACGAGCTGTAGTGGATATACCCTTGTCTATGAATAGCATATTTCCAATTTTCTGAGGTGTTATTTTGGCAAATTTTGTTAAATGTGTTTTTTTTGGGTAAAATCTCGATCAATAATAGCCAACAGACACGCATTATATGCTTATTAACTTGCACAATTGGTGTATAGACTAATCAGTTGCATGTTCATAGAAATTGTGGGGAAAGCACTACACCCATGACGTTTAATGATAACGTCGGCAAAAAATGTGTTGTGATTCAACAAACCATGCACGTTCAGCATAGCATGAGTAATAAATGTTATACCCATTTGTATTTATAAAACAGCAGTGATCGTCTGTGTTATAATATGCACTATTATTTGTCAATCAAATATCAACAAACCTTGTTACCTCAAAAATTGTGCAATAATGTGTCAGCTCTTGGATAATAACGTCACCAATTATTATCTAATACGACGCAGCTGTTTTGAATTTCGCGAGCGCTTTTGTCGCACAGTAGATCGTTGGGCATAAAGCATTAATGTTGTAATCAGAAAATCTTGTTACTGTGTCTTTCGATTACTGGTATTCCAAATGAGAATTAGGAACATTGAATTACAATGTAAGTTCATTCGTAGCGTTAGTTTACCTTTTATTGAGAAAATAAGACAAAATTAATAACGACACTGTAGTAACTACAGCCTACACACATCGGGGCGAGTGAAAAGTGATCGAAATTCCTGATGTGAAATATAATAAGAATGTCATCACGAATTTACCTTTCTACTGTGCGAAGATGGGCATTTAATGTACAGCACTTGGTATGGTCCGATACTGTGCGAAACAAAATAACATATATTTAATAAGGAATTAATTGTTATCATTAGACTATATAGTACATACATGCATGTGATAATCCATAAATATACTATTTTCTGAAATCGAAAGGAACACATAATTATGAACAAAGCAGAAGATACATTCAGGCGAACTCGGTCAATTGGGAAAGTTACACGATGAACACCATGTCGATTTCAACGAAAATCGACGAACAACATGTTCGTCGATTTTCGTTGAAATCGACATGGTGACACCTTTGAATGAAATGAACAGCTATGAAATGGACACGCTTCTCGGTATAGTATCTTTGCCGCAGTGCTCACCCAGCGTCAGGAAAAGAAATAAACAGCTACAGTAATGCTCTAATTAATCGACCTCTTAGCCACAGCAGAATTATGGGTAACTTTTCAGGATTTAGTCGGAAATATGGCTTGTTGCCATTCATTGGAAAGCTCTCGGGGAGAGCTTTCCGATGAATGGCAACAAGCCATATTTCCGACTAAATCCTGAAAAGTTACCCATAATTCTGCTTTGGTTAAGAGGTCGATTAATTAGAGCATTACTGTACTCTCATATGAGTGGTTTTGCTTTGGTTCGTTAATTACGCTAGCGTATGATCATATCACTTCTAAACAAACTTTCCATTAATGATTTAATAGAATTAGTGGAATACAATCTCATGAGGATTTTTCTTGTTTTTCAGGTTCTAACAGATTTTTCAGTACAACAAACCCCAGGCAGCAGAACCAGAAAGATGGGGATGAGAAGCCACAAGGTATATGTAAGATGAATTCATGCTTTATCTGTTTGGTTACTGAATGGATTCTCCCAGTCAGTTATAGATTCCTATTCAGTCATTTGGAGGGAATGGTCTGATGGGCCCATACTCCTGATCCAACTACAATCCCCCATGGTGAGACTATGTTATCTGTTTGGTTACTGAATGGATTCTCCCAGTCAGTTATAGATTCCTATTCAGTCATTTGGAGGGAATGGTCTGATGGGCCCATACTCCTGATCCAACTACAATCCCCCATGGTGAGACTATGTTATCTGTTTGGTTACTGAATGGATTCTCCCAGTCAGTTATAGATTCCTATTCAGTCATTTGGAGGGAATGGTCTGATGGGCCCATACTCCTGATCCAACTACAATCCCCCATGGTGAGACTATGTTATCTGTCCAGAAGAGGACCCTTTTCATCAATTAGAGCTGATTAGAGTGGGAAATATTAGAAACTCAAGCAGGAGAACCTCATTCTGCTTAACCCTTTACCCAACAAACCGGTCAAAAACGGCCAAATAAAGCTGCAACAGCATAAATTATCTTGAGTCTGTCTCAATAAAACCATACAAATATGGATATCATTGGAACCGGCTCATTGACCACATTGTGATGGTTACAGTTATGCCCTGTGCCAATGCATTCTCTTATATATGCGAGTCGACCATAGGTCACCTCGCATATATAAGAGAATGCATTGGTCTAAAAAATCTTTTTTTAACACTTTTTACCATTTTTTTCTTACATTCTTTAACAATTTTATAATTTTTAATGTGTTAAGCCAATGCATTCTCTTATATATGCGAGGCGACCTATGGTCGACTCGCATATATAAGAGAATGCATTGGCACAGGGCCGTCCTGTTGGGTAAAGGGTTAAGCCTCAACTGCTATGGGAGTCCTAGAATCAGATTGAAGTTCCCCAGTTGAAGGTCACCCATTAGTCACCTCGATTATGCATTTTTATCTTCTGCAAATTAGGGGATATAGAAACTTCCCAGAAGGGAAAAAATAACTAAAACAATGTTAATTTGAGACTATAGATATACACTTCCCAGAAGATGAGGCCTAAGCAGAATGAGGTATCCAGAGGGTGAATTTGATGTTGCTAGCCCGATGTGAGGGATAGCATCACTAAATTCACCCTCTGTGGACCTCATTCTGCAGGCTTGTCTTTATATGGAAAATGATTGCTTCTACAGTAATTCCCTAAGTAATCGACTCCTTAAACACAGCAGAATTATGGGTAACTTTTCAGGATTTAGTCCTGAAAAGTTACCCATAATTCTGCTGTGTTTAAGGAGTCGATTACTTAGGGCATTGCTGTATATCAATTCAGGCTGACCATGACTTACATGTATACCAGTAAATAGCGAATTCCTCCCTCACAGTTTGATATTTAGATGGGTTCAATTAATGTATTGGGAGAGATTAGCAATCACCTCAGTGGCTTCTTCTGATTAATACTGATCACATAGCATTATGGCCACAGACTTGAGTTAATTGTTCCGATGAAGCTATGCACACATCTCCTATTCGCCCACTAACAACCAATCTTTGCTTCAGTCTGATGATTGCTGATATCCAAGCCTTGATATAGTGTGTCTGTCATTTGCAGAATGAGGTTCCCAGAGGGTGAATTTAGTGATGCAACCCCGCATAGCGGGCTAGCATCACTAAATTCACCCTCTGGGGACCTCATTCTGCAAATGATAGGCACACTATTTCAAGCCTTGCCGATATCTGCATTAATGCCATCATGCCTAATCTGATTTAATATCCCTGTATTTGTGCGCCATATTACGGACACTAGGCCTATTGACAATGGGGACAAGGTCACCTAAGAAACGTCTGCGATAGTTGACTCTGTTAGTGTCAAGTCCTTGATCAGTAATAATAAATAAGATGAATAATTACCCTGAACCATCTTAAAGATGCCCTGTGCGATCTGTCATCAAATTAACCCTTTCTATATAAATGGATTCTCCCACCAAGTTAAAAACATGTTCATCAGAAAGGTCTATTATTGATTCGGAGGGATGTACAGGTAATATAAGACGACGGCAGAAAATTACAGGAAGGAGTCCTGTTTATTGAGGGAAATGTTCAGATAATAAGTTCAACAAATGACCTATGGTGGTTTGTTCAACTTATTATCTGAACATTTCCTACGGAATAACTACTCATCAATGAGTGTTTAGTACAGATGGAGTTTATCAGAATTTCCTGAGCCAATTTTCCACTTTCCAGGCAAAATATAAATGCAAAATACTTTGTATCACACAGGTATCACGAAATTCCATGAAGCCATACATAATTAATATGTTGAAAAGGAATACAGAGGCGCATAACTGAGAACTCTCTTTATTATTTACCGCTTTCGTAAGAAAAAAACATGGACGCTGTTTATCACAGATGATCATAAGAATTTTTGCTCAACAACAAGCCTTGAAATAGGGTGTCTGTCATTTGCAGAATGAGGTGTAAGCAGAATGAGGTCCCCAGAGGGTGAATTTGGTGATGCTAGCCCGCTATGCGGGGTAGCATCACTAAATTCACCCTCTGGGGACCTCATTCTGCAAATGACAGACACCCTATTTCAAGGCTTGACCATAGGAACCATGGTGAACTTATTCTGACTTATTTCCCACCAATTAACCAATTACTCAACAGAAGGGCCCTGTGCCAATGCATTCTCTTATATATGCGAGTCGACCATAGGTCGCCTCGCATATATAAGAGAATGCATTGGCTTAACACATTGAAAATTATAAAATTGTTAAAGAATGTAAGAAAAAATGGTAAAAAGTGTTAAAAAAAGATTTTTTTTAGGCCAATGCATTCTCTTATATATGCGAGGCAACCTATGGTCGACTCGCATATATAAGAGAATGCATTGGCACAGGGCATAACTGTAACTATCACAATGTGGTCAAGGAGCCGGTTCCAATGATATCCATATTTGTATGGTTCTATTGAGACAGACCGAAGATATTTTAGGCTGTTGAAGCTTTATTTGGCCGGTTTTGGCCGGTTTGTTGGGTAAAGGGTTAATGTGAATCTTAAATTTCTTCACTTTTTATCTTTTCGTCTGTCTGTCGTCTGCTTTTATTACCTGAACATCCCTCCAGATGAATTATAGACTTTTCCAATGTAAACTTCTATAACTAAATGTGAGAATCCATTTAGTATAGAAAGGGTTGAAAAAGACACCATCTTGTTCTGGGGGATGAATGTTTCTAGCTTCCTGTGAATTGATGTGGGCGCGAGAAAGCGTGTGATATTATATACTGGTACCGTAATCTTCGTAAAGCTGCCGCTTGTAGCCAGATCAACAAGATATCGGTAGGAGACACCTATTTGATCTGAAAGTCTGAAACTGTCACTTGATAAGACATGTACACAAAAAATCAATAATCATTACAGACTCCATCAACTGGCAGGTGTTCCCATAGAAGCTTCCTTTAGCCCTTCCATGACTGGAGCTTCATGAAATTTTGCGAAAACCCTGTGCCAATGCATTCTCTTATATACGCGAGTCTCCCATAAGGAACCCCACATATACAAGAGAATGCATTGGCTTAACAATATTTACCTTGACATTGTAAGCCAGTGCATTCTCATATATATATATATATATATATATATATGGGAGGCTCCTTATGGGAGACTTGCATATATAAGAGAATGCACTGGCACAGGGTCTTTAATGCTGAACCAGTGCAGCTTCCGTCATGAAAGGGTTAATTTACATAGAATCTCTTTGCGTACAGTAATGCCCTAAATAATCGACTCCCCATAGCAGAATTATGGGTAATTTTTAAGAATTTAGTTGGAAATATGGCTTGTTGCCATTCATCAGAAAGCTCTCAATGAGAGCTTTCCAATGAATGGCAACAAGCCATATTTCCGACTAAATTCAGAAAAATTACCCATAATTCTGCTGTGGTTAAGGAGTCGATTACTTAGGGCATTACTGCATGTACATGCCTGAAGAAATGAAAGTCCATTAATACTGCATAGATCCAGTATATCTTAACATTTCTGTCCAAGAATGACTTATCACTCAGAATAAGTCTGCAACTTTTTTTTCCTCGTATATCTGTCCTGAGCTGGGATGTAGTAGGGTCTACGAATATTCGATTCGTTATTCGATCCAGTCCCAGTAATTCGGTTCAAAATGTTAGTTCAAAAACGTGGGAAGATCACAAAGGTACACACACTGGGCATTGGCTTAATACATGTATGTTGATTGCCGACTTTTTGCATGTAATTGACTGTGAGCAGACAGTCAACATGTTAAATGATAATACACCACAACATAGCGTACCAGATAGATGCAGGAAGTTAATACCTTTGATGATTATTTGTGTCAAAGATCTTTCAAGGTAATTTTCTGAGGTGTTTTTATGGTAAATGACTGGTATACCACAGCAATGATCATCCCATAACCATTACATAATGTGCAAACCTGTTGATCTTAAAATAAAGTTGTTTGGGGTACCGTGACATCGATTTAAAGTTATTTAACCCTTTACCCAACAAACCCGCCAAAAACAGCCAAATAAAGCTGCAACAGCCTAAATTATCTTGGGTCTGTCTCAATAAAACCATACAAATATGGATATCATTGGAACCGGCTCATTGATCACATTGTGATGGTTACAGTTATGCCCTGTGCCAATGCATTCTCTTATATATGCGAGTCGACCATAGGTCGCCTCGCATATATAAGAGAATGCATTGCCCTAAAAAAACTCTTTTTTTAACACTTTTTACCATTTTTTCTTACATTCTTTAACAATTTTATAATTTTTAATGGGTTAAGCCAATGCATTCTCTTATATATGCGAGGCGACCTATGGTCGACTCGCATATATAAGAGAATGCATTGGCACAGGGCCGTTCTGTTGGGTAAAGGGTTAACACACCTACATGTATATTACTACATGTTGGCACAATTAGTCTGTACAATATATATCCAAAGCTTACGGTATATTGAACGAGCAACCAAGCATGAATGTGGTTATATTTTATCAAGGTCACTGTTTCCAATGGATATTCGCTTCGATTTTGTGAATATTGGTGTGTATTCGGTTTGATATTCGGTCGATTGGAAACAAAATATTCGCAGGAGTGTAGGATGTAGTCACAGAGTCTGGGGGAGGGGGTGACCAAAATTTGAACATTGGAGATTCTAAAGTCTAAATAAAAAAAAACATTGTAATTATATGATTTCCATATGAAAATGCCTGATTTTCTATTTGAATTGCCAAATTGGATATTGATGATTCACCACTTAAAGGTACTCAATCCGATCCGACGCTCCTAAAGTACTATTTCTTTGGCTTCGGGGGTAAAAAATATTTGATTCGAGTCAGATAAAGACGGATAACTCTAAAATCAAGTGGTAATAATAACCACTTGATTTTAGAGTTATCCATCTTTATCTGCAAGACCGTCCGTTTGACCCTCGTGCTTCAATCAGTTTGTGGTCCACAAACAATAGAAACCGCAAAGTTCAAACATCGATATCTAATCACTCTGAGCTTTGATGGGTGGGTTCCTCGACTCGAATCTAATATTTTTTACCCCCGAAGCCAAAGAAATGGTAATTTAGGAGCGTCTGATCGGATTGAGTACCTTTAACAAAGGCCTGTGATTTGAACAGATTTCTGCCCTGCTTTAGAGAAGTAGTGACTGAATGAAGGGGTCGTTAGAGAAGTAGTGACTGAATGACGGGGTCGTTAGAGAAGTAGTGACTGAATGAAGGGGTCGTAACTCATACACTAAAATTTAAAATTATGGAAAAATTAGGGTCTAAATAAAACAGAAATTGAAAATTTCAAGAATTAAAATCCCAGACTGTTTTTGCCTTATGACCTATTTTCAACTTAATTATTTCCACCGAAAAATATCAGAGGACTATTGTAATCAGCATGTCCGTGTGTGCGCTTTTGCGTGCATCCATCTGGGTTGTTCGGATGATAACTTGAGGAATATTAAAGAGAATTTCTGGATATTTGGTATGTGTGCCACATTTGAGAAGATGCAGGTCAAGTTCAAATTCAGTCATGGTTCGGTGATTTTTGATTGAGTTATGCCCCTTTATGACAACTTAGAAATTGTTGTTTTCGGATTTTCCTGGCGGTAACTTGAGCAATATTCAACAGAATTCTTGATATTTGGTATATGGTTCACATTTGAGAAGACGATCGAAGGCCAAGTTCAATTTTATAGGACTTAGAAATAATGATACTTGTGTTGTTTAAATGATAACTTGATCAATCTTGAAAAGAATATCTTGATATTTTGGTGTGTGGTCCACCTTTGAGAACATGCGGTACATGTATGGAGTCAACTTTTGCCTGAATTTAACTTTTTTGTTCTTAAAAAAAGCCGATGTCACAGAAGCCACCACGTTTCGGGGGACATTGTGTCTGCAACCTTATTAGCTCAACTTACTTTGTAAGTTTGAGCTACTGTATTGCCATGGTTTGGCGTCCGTCGTCCGTGTGTGCGTGTGTCCGTCAACAATTTCCTTTGGCGCGGGCTACAGGTCGTATCTTTGGTCTGATCTTTATGAAATTTGTCATGAATGTTGACATTGACATGTAGATGGGAACAAGTCATTTTGGGATCATTCGGCCAAAAAACACATGGCCGCTGGTGGCCATCTTGGATTTCAAAATTCAATCCATTGGCGCGGGCTACAGGTCGTACTGTTCGTCTGATCATCATGAAATTTGTCATGGATGTTAATATTGACATGTAGATGGGAACGAGTCATTTTGGGGTCGTTCGGCCAAAAAACATGGCCGTCAGCAGCCATCTTGGATTTTACTCTTTGCATGACTAAATCCTTTGGCGCGGGCTACAGGACGTAGTTTTGGTCGGAACTTCATGAAATTTGTCACGGATGTTAACAATGACATGTAGATGGGAACGAGTGATTTTGGGGTCATTCGTCTAAAAAACATGGCCACCATAATATACTCGTCAATGAATATTTAGTATAGAAATGGTTAATGTTGCAGGTTACAGTGTAACTTAAATGAGGTGACATAGTCTATTTAACAACTGTACAATTCTGTTTCTGATACGGTTTAAATTAATTTCATCCACATTTCAGAAGTCTTAGGTAACCTGGCTTCCACGGCGTCATTTTTCATCCCATGTTAAAATATCAATCAAAGACTGCAAAAATCAATAATAGGCCCTAGGAGTGATCAGTTTTGTAATGTCAAGGTTCCTCAGATGATGACTTGTTGAATACTCAATGATATGTCTTCTATCTGGTATCTAGGTTATTAACCCTATGTAACCCCTTTAATTGCAGAATGGATTGCCCCATTAACCCTTTCCTTTACCGAATCATTTGCTGTACCACATAAACATGTATTTTGGAATGTTCCATTATGTTTCATTGGGGATGGTGTTTTGATAATACAGGTGCAGAAAACATATCCTATTCAGTCATTTGGGGAAAATTTATTTGAGATATTATATCAGCCAACATACATGTATGTTGATTTTATTATCTGAAATTCTTACTTAAAGTACATTTAATCCCATAAATCTTTAACCTGGACTGAAGCTTCCTGAAATTTTGCAAAAAACCTGTGACAATGCATTCTCTTATATATGTGAGCTTCCCATAGGGAGGTTCACATATATAAGAGAATACATTGGCCTAACAATATTTATCTTGACCAGTGCATTTTCTTATTTTTGCGAAGCTCCCTAAGTGGCACAGGATCTTTAATGCTGCACCAGCGCAGCTCCCGTCACAAAAGTGTTAACCTTATATTTTAAATCAAACATAAAGATTTATATGTGATCCAGTTGTGTGGGTTTTTGCTACCTCTTTTATACCAAAAGACTGGATCAGAAACTACCATTACAGTAGAGTGCTGTGCCTATCATAAGCTTATGTCAGCTTCCAGTGGACAAGACATGGTACCCCTATTTATGGACATCCCCCCTTTGCCCACATGTTGGGTCTCACAAAAGTAAAAAATCAATCAGAATCCCATTCATTCATTTGTAGGGATAAGTTTGTTTGACATTTATGAACATGTCCCAAATTAACTACTTATAAGTTATATAATTATTAATTGTGGACATGCTACTAGGACAGAGAGAATACAGAACTAGCAATTAACCCTTTCAGTGCCAGGGGCCGATCTCATCGGCCGTAATTTACGGTCTGTAAAATCAGCCCCAATTTTTGTTTTTAAATAAATGTGTTGTTTTTTTTTTTGGGTTGAATTTTTTTTGGGTATGCTTAAGCATGCTATAGCAAATTTAAAAACAAACTGGATAAAACCTTAGTGGCATGTTATAACTCAAAACTATCACCAAGTATTCATAGTAATAATTTTGATGCCCATGAAAAACGTAAGATTCCCTGGCACTAAACCTACAAAATAAGTCTGTTAAAGAATATAAGAAAAAATTAGTAAAATTGTAAAAAATTGAAAAAATTATAACAAATGATGAAAAACTGTTAGGCCAATGCATTCTCTTATATATGCGAGGCGACCTATGGTCGACTCGCATATATAAGATAATGCATTGGCACAGGGTATATGGGTTGATACAAAAATCGGACCTGGCACTGAAAGGGTTAATGCACAAGTCTCTTTTATTGGTTACTGATGATGACTGATGAATATTGATGTCAACAATAAAATTGTATATGCCCCCAAGCCTGAGTTTAGTGGTTCTGTCATTTGCAGAATTAAGTCCCCAGAAGGTGAATTTAGTGAAGCTAGCTATCCCGCATGGTGGGCTAGCATTACCAAATGCACCCTCTGGAGACCTCATTCTGCTTAGGCCTCATCATCTGGGAAGTATCTAGTCTTAAATTAACATTGTTTTAAATTATTTTTTCCATTCTTGGAAGTTTCTATATCCCCAAATTTGCAGAAGATAAATTGCATAATCGAGGTGACTAATGGGTGAACATCACCAACATCAACTGGGGGACTTCAATCTGTCTCCCATAGCAGTTGAGGCCTAAGCAGAATAAAGTCCCCAGAGGGTGAATTTGGTGATGCTAGCCCACCATGCGGGATAGCGTCACTAAATTCATCCTCTGGGGACATCATTCTGCAAACGTCATGCACACTAAACTCACGCTTGTATGCCCCTGTTCCATTTGAGATATGATTCTGATTATCCAGGTTATCTGCACCATCAGATCATATATTTGTATCACAAATGTATCCCAAATGCTGTCATTATACTTCCAAGGTTGAAATATTAATCACGGGCACTAAAAATCAATAATACGCCCTGGGTGTATTCAGTTCTGGTGACGTCAAGGTTCCTGATGAAATGACTTGTAGAATACTATAAATTTCTCTCCATTAACCCTTCTATGACTGAGCTTCCTGAAATTTTGTGAAAACCCTGTGCCAATGCATTCTCTTATATATGCAAGTTTCCCATAGGGAGCCTCGCATATATATATGAGAATGCATTGGCCTAAACAATATTTACCTACATGTAGACATTGTAAGCTTTTGCATTCTCTTATATATGCGAGGCTCCCAATATAAGAGAATGCCCTGGCACAGGATCTTTAATGCTGCACCAGCGCAACTACCATCATCAAAGGGTTTAGTATCTATAGATCTGGAGTATTAATTCTATTGACCCTCTTGTTACAATTCTGAATGGAATCTCCCATTTAGTTACATATTAGGTATGCATTCAATTATAGGGGTGCAACGATTAATCTGTTTGAAGAATCGAAACGTGTTATGTCAGGATAGATTGCATTGTTTTATTGTGACTTGACCATAAGTTTAATGGAATGGAATGGTACATGTATGCTATTAGAAACAATTCCCTGGAGTTGAACTGGACCCTTCTGTAAAATTTTCTTTTAATTTCCACTGTTAAAGTGTTCTGAAACACTCTGTCGCGACTCTCAGAAAAAAAACTTGCTCAACCGAGGTATTTCAATAAATTTTGTATCAAAATTGCCAGAACACAGTGCCATTCTTTCATACAAATTAAATAAAAAGTGACTCATTGACAAAATCATTCTCATTTGTTTATATGTGATTTGTTTAACTCTTTGAGTGCCACGTCCGATTTTTGTATCAACCCATATACCCTGTGCCAATGCATTCTCTTATATATAAGAGAATGCATTGGCCTAACAATTTTTCATCATTTGTTATTCTTTTTTACAATTTTAATAATTTTTTCTTATATTCTTTAACAGGTATATTTTGTAGGTTTAGTGCCAGGGAATCTTACTTTTTTCATGGGCATCAAAATTATTACTATGAATACTTGGTGATAGTTTTGAGTTATAACATGCCCCTAAGGTTTTATCCAGTTTGTTTTTAAATTCGCTATAGCATGCTTAAGCATACCCAAAAAACAAAACAAAATCTATAAAAAAAAATAAAAAATTTTAGGGCTGATTTTACAGACTGTAAATTAGGGCCGATGAGATCGGCCCCTGGCACTGAAAGGGTTAAGACTATTGAACTGCTGTTTGTTTACATTTTGCGAAGTTCAGACATCATGTTCTACGAAAGGGCACAGCCGATGTTGTTGAATTTTTTATACGCCCTTTTGGAAAAAAGGCCGTATTATAGTATTGGTCTGTCCGTCCGGGCGTCCGGGCGGGCGTCCGGGCGGGCGGGCGTCCGTCCGTTAACCTGTTGTCCGGATGATAACTTTAGTTAGAGTGAACCAAAATTAATAAAATTTGGTATGTGGGTTTATTAGCCGAAAAGTAAGTTCAAGTTCGAATTTGGGTTCCGCCCGCCAATTTTCACCGGAGTTATGCCCCTTATTTAACGTTTTTTGACTTAGAAAATCCTTGAAATTTGTTGTCCGGATGATAACTTTAGTATAGTTTATCGGAATGAATCCAAATTTGGTATATTACTTTCTCCCACCAAAACACAGGTCAAGTTCGAACTTGGGTTCTGTCCGACCATTTTTGGCAGAGTTATGCCCCTTTTTCGACTCAGAAAATTCAGTTTTTCTTATGTTTTTTGGTTTCCGGATGATAACTCGATTTTGGAATGTTTATACGCAAAACCCGTATTTTTGTGGATTACATATATCGAAATACAGCTCAAGTCCGAATTTCGTTTTAATCCGATAATTTTTGCGAGAGTTATGGCCCCTTTTTTGACGTTATTTGACTTAGAAAATCCATGAAATTTGTTGTCCGGATGATAACTTTAGTTAGAGTGAACCGATTTCAATCAAATTTGGTATGTGGGTTTATTAGGAGAAAAGACAGCTCAAGTTCGAATTTGGGTTCCGTCCGCCAATTTTCACCGGAGTTATGCCCCTTATTTGACGTAATTTGACTTGGAAAATCCCTGAAATTTGTTGTCCGCATGATAACTTTACTAGAGCTTATCGGATTCAATGATAATTTGGTATATTACTTTCTCCCACCAAAACACAGGTCAAGTTCAAATTTGAGTTCCGTCCGCCAATTTTTACCAGAGTTATGTCCCTTTTTTACCAGTTTCCACCGACCCAAGAGAGGGCGTATATTGCACGCCCAGCGTAGCTCTTGTTTACTATAATAGTTTATTAGTGAATTGTTCAAATGGCTGTAGTCGTCGAGTCTTAAATTATCAATTTGAATTAGTGAAATAAGTACTTTAATATGCCTTTAATGAAATATGCCTTTAACCCTTACATGAGGGGAGCTGTGCTGGTGCAGCATTAAAGATCATGTGCCAGTGCATTCTCTTATAAATGCGAGTCTCCCATAAGGAGCCTCGCATATATAAGAGAATGCACTGGCTTACAAGGTCAAGGCAAATATTGTTAGGCCAATGCAATCTCTTATATATGCGAGGCTCCCTATGGGAGCATATGAAATATATAAGAGAATGCATTGGCACAGGGTTTTCGCAAAATTTCAGGAAGCTCCAGTCATGGAAGGGTTAATGAAATTTTAGCCAGGAAACGCGGAACAGTGCATTAAATTTATTGGCATTATGTACCGGTATGCACCATTATGTATGATTTCTTATTTGTATCACGAATGATGTCATTTTACTTCCAAGGTTGAAATATCAATCAGGTACATTAAAAATCAATAAGAAATCGTAGGAGTATTCCTTTCTGGTAATGTCGAGGGTTCCTCACAGCGGATTTGTGGAATACTCAATGAATTTCTTTCAGTGGGAATCAGAGATATTCAAATTAAATTATTTATGAGCAAACTCTTGACATTTCAATGACAGAATCAGTTCTTATTGCCTTCATAAAATCCCGAATTGACATAATAGAGAGCAGGTAATTTGAATTCTGATGGTGTGGGAAGCCAGAGACAAATCCTGAGGTTTTTGGGGACGCCTGTTCAACGGTTCAATTGCAACTGCAGATTTACTATTTTCACAGTATATTTTTGAATTTAGGTAATTATGCCTTGAACAAATTGAAAATTCAAGTTGATAAAAATACTGTCCGCAAGGAATTTGGGGATATTTGGAAGTTTGGGTGCCCAAACATGTAACATGTGTCTAAACCCCACTAATTCATTCAGATTAGCCAAACACCACAAAATGGCAAATTTAAAAGAGATAAAGGTACCTTTTTTTAACATAATCATTTTGCCCTACCAGCATGCTAGCAATTTAGTCTGGTCGATAAAAGGTTTGACCTAGAATAAATTTGGACTAAGTTGGTTTTTATTCCACTTTGAAGAGGAATATATCCTATACAACATATCCAAAATCCGCTAAAATACGCTTTGAGCAAACTTTTTTACAGAGATTTTAAAAAATGCTCATTTTTCGACCTAGTGAAGTACGTTTTTCTACAATATCCCTCATCAGCGACACCAGAACGCATTAATCCTCCATCCGATATATACCAGATTGTGTGAAATTATAGTATAGGGCGAATAGAGTGACAAGGACAGACAATAATGTAATCGCGGCGATGAAATGGCTGTCAAAATGGCCGCAACCCCATGCTACGACAAAAGCAACATATTGGATAACCACCTATAAGCGAAAATACACATTGGTAATTTACAAGTATGTTGTTATATATCTTTAAAGGTACACATATAATTAAAACAGATCAATCTGAATGATTTATCGGTCACTGCAATGCACATTAACCCAATGATTTACGTTCGGGTTTTCTGCTTAGAATGCATCCAACAGTCGGGCCAAAACAGTTATTTCGGGCATGCAACATACGAAGTAATATTTGGTCACACGGTGCGTGGTTATTTCATTTTGAATGATGATTAATTATTGAATGTAACGCAGAAACTGAAGTGCACACCCTTGCTGTGTAAATACTAGTTATATTTCCGGAATGTTCAACACTCTTTGTGATAATAAACCATACTCGTATGTCGTAATGCTGATTATACTGTAAAGAAATACTCATCTTTTCAACAGAATAGTACCCTATATCACTAGATCGAAGAGACTGTTCATCGTACATTTTATTTAATACTAATTTGCATGCTGCTTCCAAACCGGGTTCTAAGTAGACAAATTTGTTCAAATTACTACAATCGGAACTTTACAATGGGAATATGTAACACGCAATGCACATTATTAGTTTTCAGTATCTTGTTGTTTGAAATTATATTACCATTGCCACCCACATACTTGCGCTAAATATCAGGTCATCAGCGTTTAAAGTTATTAATTCTGCGTTTAACATTCACTCAATGTTGCTATTTATGGTTTTGTATGCAGCAGATATATGTAACATTAGGGGGAATGGGTAAACTCGGCGATGCTGTTGCAGAAAAGTATGTTTCGTGTATATGTGGCCTTAGTGCATTTAAGCACATATAATTTCCATGTATAAAGACATTCTCTGCCACAGAGTACATGTATGTAGGCAAATTTGTTTATGTTGAACATTTATTGAAGATAGTTTATTGTACTCCTTTGTATTTTGATAAATTGCGCTCATGGTATACCACCATGTATTTATGTGATAAAAGCGAAATATTCGTGTTTAATAACTTGACCGGTGACAACTATGACTACTATTTTAAGACACGGACAATAGGATCTACACATTTTGTACACAAAAACGTCTGGTTACACAGTCAATCAGGTGAATGTATGTGGCTAACAGTGACTGACATTTAAAGTTGGAAGTTCTTGATGTAAAGTTGTCTATTTGCACTGAAGCGAAAATAAAAACAAGCTTATTTTTAAAATTTCATAAATTTGCATCTTTTTCTATTATTCAGAAGACCCAATACTGTCACCTTTCCAGCTGCTCCTTGTGGTGCTGGGCATTGGCCTATTTATGAACCTCATGAGAGATGACCAGTCAAATCTGAACTACATCACATGGAACGATTTCTACCACCACATGCTATCCAAAGGGGAGGTAAATCTCAACATATTTATTTTATAACATTTACATAGACTGTGTGTGTTACACTAATTCCTGTTATTTGATTGGTCATCTGCCAATTGGGTTGCATTTTATACCCAATTAAAATGCACCATAACACAAAACGACGTCACATCATGTTAGCCTAAACGACTAAGTAGTTCGTAGAATAACTATATGCCACCGACCACAGAACCATATTTCAATAAAACATTCCTAAAATACAGATATTTCTTATATAAATACCTTATGTGCATTTAAATTCACGCAGAACTAATTTTGCATTACTTTGAGTGCGTTAATTCAAAAGTGACTCAACGAATTTCACAAATCCACTGAGATAATATGAAGGTTCATATGTAGTGAGTTTGTACAATTTGTTATATGTATTGTTCTGAACATCAGAGACTGAAAGTTTTAGGACATATATAAACCTTTTACTATATTTTAATGGATTCTTTCAATTTCAAGTGGAACCACATGCTAATTTTTATAAGCCATTTAAAAAAAAAAGGGACTTGTTATCTTATTGGTCTGGCTGTCCGTCTGTCCAACCATTCATTCTCTTTTGGTTTCTGGATGATAACTTTTTAGATAGCCTCAACAACTGAATGGAATGTAATTAAGTATGTGGGTTTACTGGCACAAAATACAGGTCAGGTTCGAACTCGGATTCCGCCTGCCAAATTTCACCTGAGATGCAACTCTTTTCATTGGAATTTTCACCCTTATTTTCGTTTCCAGATGATAACTTTTAGTAAGTTTGAACTGAATGGAATGAACTTGGTATGTGAGTTTGCAACCACCCTAAATACAAGTCAAGATCAAATTTGGGTTCTGCCCTCCAATGTTCACCAGAGTTATGACCCTTTTTTGGAATTTCCATGGGCGTACATGTATATTGCCACGCCCTAGCAATGCTCTTGTTTACAGTGGTTAGCATAAATGTTAATTGTTAAGTCATGACGGGAGCTGCGCTGGTGCAACATTAAAGACCCTGTGCCAGTGCTTTCTCTTATATATGCAAGTCTCCCATAGGGAGCCTCCCATATACATATATAAGAGAATGCACTGGCTTACAAGGTCAAGGTTTTAAATATTGTTAGTCCAATGCATTCTCTTATATATGTGAGGCTCCCTATGGAAGACATGCATATATAAAAGAATGCATTGGCACAGGGTTTTCGCAAAGAATCAGGAAGCTCCAGTCATTAAAGGGTTAATTGTTTTAAAAAACTGACACTACACTAACAGAAAGCTTCTAGTTTGGTCTGACGATAAAGCCTCACATCAGCTGTGGAATTGACCAATCAGATCGCGTCAGTCTTAACGATAATAGAAGAGGCCAACTCAACCCCAGCGAGGACATAAGTGACTGCTGCATGGGGTTGATAATTATTGAACTAAGTCACCCTCCATCATTTACGATATATTTTAATGTGATTCAATTCCTTAATTGTTTATTCTATTTAAGGTTAAAGAAATACAGATATATCGCGGCTCAAACGTTGCCTTTGTGAAGATACATGATGGTGCTATGATAAACGGCCAACCGGTATGAACTAATTAACCTTTTCTTTACTAAATATTCATTGACGAGTAGTACCCGGTACCCTTAGGTCGGTTTGTTGCACTCATCTGAAGATTTCCTACCAATGAATATGGATTCTTCTGCCCTTGTATCATCTTTTCGACTGTCTGTTGTCTACTTATAAATATTCCCCGGACATGCCTCCAGATGAACAGGACACTCCAATGTTTACTTTTATAGCTGAATGGGATAATCCATTTACCGTACCCACCCGCTGGTTAACCCCACCCGTCGGAAAGTAGATTACCGACTTTTGAAGCTTGCAAAAACCTAAATGTTAGCTCATGTGCCAAAATTTATTCTTGTTAAAAGACAAAGGTGAGTACAATTGGAAAAGCGACTTGAGTTGCAGCCAAGAGGTCGCCAACATTGAAAGAAAGGGTTAATGAATAGTTGTATATAATTTTCTTCCAGACACGCCAGTATTATTTCCTAAAGATTGCAGATTTTCTTCAATTTGAGGAAAAGTTAAAGAAAGCTGAAGATGATCTCAATATCCCGATCGATCAGAGGGTCGCTGTCACATACCACTCCAGCAAGTATGTACAACATGATAATTTGTGCTACCTTTGGTCAGATCTTCTCAATCTGATTCATCAACTCCATCGCTGACGCGATCTGATTGGTCAATTCCACAGCTGATGCAAGGATTTATTGTCAGACCAAACTGGAAGCTTTCTGTTAGTGTTGTGTGGGTTTTTTTTTTACTCTTAACCCTTTCAAGACTGGAGCTTACAGAAATTTGGCGAAAACCCTATGCCAAGCATTGTCTTATATATGCGAGTCTCCCATAGGGAGCCTTGCATATATAAGAGATTGCATTGGCCTAACAATATTTACCTTGACATTGGAATGATGTAAAATAATTGGTTGTTACCTAATTAGTCATTATTTTAAAGGTTATATGTTGGGTCACTCTTCCAGAATGCCCAGTTTCCAGACAGCAGCCCCCATGATTGGTTTTAACCATTTCATGAGGATCCTGTGCCACTGCATTCTCTTATAAATGCAAGTCTCCCACAGGGAGCCTTGCATATATAAGAGAATGCAATGGCTTAAAAGGTCATGGTAAATATTGTTAGGCCAACACATTTTCTTATAATATGCCAGGCCTCTTATTGGAGACTTGCATATATAAGAGAATGCATAGCACAGGGTTTTCACAAAACTTACAAAGCTCCTCCAGTCGTATAAGAGTTAAGTGACTGACCATTGAAATTGAAGTTTCTCTGCAACATTTACAAGACTTAGTTTATGTTCCCAAGACATAATTGTTGCTCGCAAGGATCTTATTCAATTTTATAGAATTATATTGGGGATGCAAGACATTTTTGATCAATAGTGGGATTAAATTATAAGAAAGAAGGTTTGTTTAAACTAAGTTTGTAACTTAATCGAAACAAGAGTTATTTCTCAAATATCTTCGTGTTAAAGTCTGACTTCAGCACAGTCTCAGTCTATACAGATTGTGAAGAGAGGTGACTAAAACGTCCTTCGTATTCAAGCCATTAGGAAATAGCATTTTCAGTGAAATGTCAAGTATGTTTCCCTAATTTCGCAGACTTTGATGTTCTCATCATTATCTGAGTCCCCGGGCAGTATATCAATGATTTAGTATGTAAGATTAGGTATACAGTGGCTGACTTGTTTGCAGTCCAATGCGACAAGTGTTTGCAGCAGAGATATAAGGAATCTATAATGACAGTAACTATCTCCCTAATACAATTGTACATGATCTCGTTCAAGTGCTCTCTGGTTATGTCTGGGGTGGGAGCTTTCCCTGGTGGTGTATTGCCTATTAGCCCTTTGGGGCTTACTCCATTTGGAAGCGCATAATACTAGGAAGCTGGACTTTAGGTTCAGTCTGATTTCCATTGCTGTTTTGTTGCCAATGGCTTTATACAGATTTATATTGTCTGTCAATATATCCATCTTTGTGTATGGGCGCGTTCCAGATCATTATCTGGTGTCCTGTCAGTGTGCTATACAGATTATGGAATAATTATCATTCTGATTTTCTGTCAAACAAGCCACTGGAATAGATCTGGCAATGAATAGTGACACTGCCACCTCCTGTTCTGTGTCCATAGCAGATGTGGCATCTTATCCACATAGAAAATGGCTAAATAGTAAACTGGAGATTAGTTGGTTGATCAAAAACAATATAGAATAGAAGAACATTGTGTCAAACAATATTCCGAAAATGGTCAGACAATGGAGTTGCGTATTTCTACAAAAACTACATTTAAAATTTACCAGGTGAAACTGTTTACAAAAGTCTTGGAGGGGCCTCGGTGGCTCAATCGGTTAGGGGTACAACTCCAAGCCGTTTCGCCTTCCAGCGCTGGCGATAAGGGTTCAAATCCACATGTTTCCATCGTGGACTTTGCAACTCGAAATCGTTATCTGGGAAAGTTGCCAGTTACTTGCCGATGGCCGGTGGTTTGCCGCACATGGTCGACGAGTTTATCAGCCATTGAAATAACTGTTAGATTAGCCGTAAGTGTGTGGATTTCCTCCACCATTAAAACTGGCAATGTCGTGATATGGCCTTTGTGGCTAAAGCGACATAAAACCCCAATCAATCAATCAATCAATCAATCAATCAAAAGTCTTGGATAAAACCAACTCAGTTACAGAAATCCTGATTATTCCACATGGCCATAGTTTGGTGACCATGTGAACCAATTGCCAAACACAACAACAAAACTGTAAACTGAAATGTTCATAGCCAATGAGTTCCACACGAGCGATTCATTATCTCGTTGGTTGATTGGTCTGGCAACATGATTTATGTGTGTCGCATGAATAGTATTCATTTCCATAAACATGCCGGCTGTTTTGTTTGTTTGTACAACATGTCATTCTGAACACTGATGACTGAAAGTTTCAGGACATACATGAACCTTTATATTTAACAATAAATTAATGGATTGTCTCCATGCCAAATTAATATAGACCAAGTCTTCTCGGCCCACAACAGCTTGGGATATCCGTTAGGTTAATGATGTTTTTGGACCGAGTCCCATCCCGTTACTCTTCTATAAACTACTTTAACCCTTTGAGTGCCAGGTCCGATTTTTGTATCAACCCATATACCCTGTGCCAATGCATTCTCTTATATATGCGAGTCGACCATAGGTCACCTCGCATATATAAGAGAATGCATTGGCCTAACAATTTTGTTTTTTTATTTTTTTTTTACTATTTTTTACAATTTTAATAATTTATTCTTATATTCTTTAACAGACTTATTTTGTAGGTTTAGGGCCGATGAGATTGGCCCCTGGCACTCAAAGGGTTAATTCAAAAGACATATTATATGTACATGTGGAGCCTGGGCATTCACGTAACCTCCTGAATGTGATTAATCATATTACAAGTTCGCGATTAATCTATCTACAAAATGATATATAATTTATCGTGATAGAAAAAGGTATAGTGATGATACAATATCATTTAATGTATTGTTTACATGTATTTTCAAATAAAAATTCTTTGAAAAAAAAAAAATAAAAAAATATCGTTGCTTTGACATTTAACAGACCTCTGATATATGCATGTTTGATATCATTCTGCTTGGGGAAAGACTGCCCTCTAAGTTCATGTATGCAAAGCATCCATTTGACCTAAACTGAAGACATGCAGGCAAGATAACTTCCGCCCACGATTCTGGGTGTAAAGTCTGTTATAGAAGAGTAACTGGATGGGACTCAGTCCAAAAACAGCATCAACCCAACCGATATCCGAAGCTATTGTGGACCAAGAAGACTTGGTCTATGGTTAATATAACATGGGGTGATATTTAATTAGTCGGTGAGAGATATTATGATATGTCACAACAACTGTCAATTACATCAATTAATTCACAAATCATAACAAAATCTCAACAAAGCAACAGTTTTGTAGGCTTTCAATTATTATACTAAAAGATTTAAAGTGATGTGAAACACTCAGGTAGGGTCTTCAAATAGAAATGAAGAATAATCTTACTCAAAGTAGTTATTTTTACGAATATAAATCCAAATTTACAACACACACCGTCATTCTTATATATCAATAAAATTCAATGACTCTCGGTGGCGAAATCAGTTGCGTTCGTTTATCACCGTTTGTTGCTTCACGAATCGAGATGTAAATATTTACAATTGTGTGGTCGATTTCGTTGAAATTTTAGGGCGATGTCAGTAGAATTTTACATCTCCCAGTTGGCACAGCGCCTGAGTACTAACTTATCAGTTTAATGCACCCGACCAAGTCCATAATATGTCCTTAACATTACAAGTTTCTCAAAATTTTATGTTATTCCATTCTATTCTCTGATAATTAACTGAAATTTTTATCTCTTTATTTTAGGATTTCCTTCACAACTATGTTGTTGATAGCAGCAGGGATATTGTTCCTCCTTAGCCGTAGCAAGGGCAGTATGAACATTCCTAATATGATGGACAGTATGTTTGTAAGTACATGTACTGCAAATGACTCTAATATTGTTGGTATAAATATTCATGGTTTAGCAATTTATGACTTTTTCGTGGGTTTGTAAAATTGTGGGTCTGCCAATTTTAACTGTCACCACTTAAAATAATGGCCATCAAGCTCAAATACTAGAAATGCAGACACCTGTAATTAACACATCGCTGGATTATGCTTTGTTGCCCATCATTAATGAATCACCATGGTGTTATTAAAGTTGTGGGGGGGGGGTATACTGGAATCAGCTTAGCCATCCATCTGTCCATCTAGCTGTCGTACCGTCCGTCCGTCCATCCATTTTTAAAAACTTGGCACAGATATTTAGTACCATGGGAACCTGTGCACCTGCAATTATGAGGTCTGTTTGACTTTTTTTTTTGTGTGGAGTTATCCCCCTTTTTCGACTTAGAAAAATATCAATACAGGGGTATACCTTTGTCCGAGCTTTTATTCCTTCATTTTTATGTTTACCCATACCATAGTATGGTAAACATAGTGTCGTTGCCCGGATTGACCACTCGTCGTTGGTCCGTCTGTCCGTCTGTCCGTCTGTCTGTCCGTAGACACTTTACGAGTAATGCGATAACTCAAACATTTTTTATCCGATCGAAACCAAATTTTGTATATGGGTTTCTCAGCCCAAAATACAGATCGAGTTCGAATTTGGGTTCGATCCGAGTTTTTTTCACGGAGTTATGGCCCTTTTTCGACTTAGAATTCATGCATGCTACCATAACTCAAATTTTTTTTATTTGATTAGAATCAAATTTGGTATGCAAGTTTCTCGGACCAAAATACAGATCGAATTCGAATATGGGTTTGATCCGATATTTTTCAATGGAGTTATGGCCCTTTTTCGACATAGAATTCATGCATGCTGCCATAACTCAAAAAAAAATTATCTGATCGGAACCAAATTTGGTATGTGAGTTTCTCTATCTAAAATACAATTCGAGTTCGAATATGGGTTTGATCAGATTATTTTTAATGGAGTTATGGCCCTTTGATATAGAATTCATCCATGCTTCGATAGCTCAACCAGTTATCGTCTGATAGGAACCAAATTTGGTATGGGAGTTTCTCAACTCAAAATACAGATCAAGTTTGAATATGGGTTAGATCCTGTTTTTTATACCAGAGTTATGGCCCTTTTTAACTAAGGATTGAACAGATTCGATATTTTTATGCTTATCATGTAGAACCATAGCAGCTAACCCCTGTGATATCAGTTAGCACTGAGAGAGAGAATAGATTAACTTGTATTATTGGAAATTAGAGTTATTTTTAGCCATCATATTGTCACAGTGGAAGGTGTAATTGGACACCTTTACACAAGGTGTAAAATCTTCTCAGCAGTAACTGTTATTTATTGTATTTCCATACAGCTCTCTGGTTTAGGATATCAATGCAGTGTTCCAGTGACATACCTGTACCTAATTTTATTGAGTTAAAATTGTTAACCCTTGTCATCAATGTTATGCTTTTGTATATTTTTCATGTAATCATTCTCCTATTATATCCCTTTCACTTGTATGGATTTTTGTGGTTAAAATGAACCCTTAATTCTCAACATTCCTTATACTTAGCAGAAATACCTTTCATCTGATATATCTCATTTTATTGAGATGTATTTAAATTTTGTATGTTAATTTCTCAGCCCAAAATACAGATAGATTTCGAATTTGGGTTTGATCCATTTTTTTATATTTTAAACAGAGTTATGGCTTATGGATTTTCGTGTCAGAACTGAAAATAGCTGATCACTATCGCCAAGGTATGGGTTAAACATCTGCCGATCGTGATCGGCCTCTCGTTTGGTCAATTTTTTAAAATCTTGGCGCAGATATTTAGTACCATGGGAATAGGGACCGACGAATCGGCAATTTCAACATCGAATCGAATCTCGAATCGAATCATGATGATGATTCGAAATCGAATCGAATCTCGAATCGAATCTTTTGCCGACACTTTAGAAGATTTGCGGTACATGTCGTGGGAGGTATGAGCAAAATGAGGGCAAATGTCAGACGATTTTATAACGTCTGTGAGATAACGCGAAGCTTACGAAGTTACGAATCGTACCGATGGAGGTTCATTAAACTACAGTTTTATGACATGGTATGATCAACATTTAGTTTAATATGAGAATGGCATGTCAGTTCATAGTTTTTTGTTGTTTACACAGTAACACTGCCACTAGTCTATGCGAGGCATACATGCGCAGAATAGTTTCCGTTTGCAATTG
Organism: Siphonodentalium dalli; assembly: GCA_032622095.1. Classification (NCBI taxonomy): domain Eukaryota; kingdom Metazoa; phylum Mollusca; class Scaphopoda; order Gadilida; family Siphonodentaliidae; genus Siphonodentalium; species Siphonodentalium dalli. The sequence goes on from CP136062.1 coordinate 203,348,441, forward strand.
AGTCTGGTGCGAGTCATTGTAATCGGAAACGATTCTGCGCATGTACGCCTCGCCCTGTCGCTGCCTTGCATGCGCGATATCAGAATTGCGCATTCTGACTTGGGATTGGCGCATACGCAAACGCCAAACGGGATCACGGAAACTTTAGAATCCCAATGTGGACCTTTTCGTCGGATCAACCGAGTTAGTTGTCAGGACTCGGGAACAGAGGAACTGTTCATGAAAGCTGAATGGTCACAAAAAGTCTATCTGTAATTTCTATATGTTCTACACAGTATGGAAATATAGAGTTATTCCTCTTTATATGTCATCATTATCATGCGGATTAGCGTTGACGAATGGTGAACATTCTTGATCGTGATATTTAAGTGATTGATTTCTTGGTGGTTTACCCCGCTTTGGCAGCTGGGGCCGGGCTAGATCGCGACATTTCTGGTATTATGTGGTGGAATAAACATTGTTTGCTCTGCTCTCATTTTGGTCCAACCGTGCTGAAAACGTGACGTGAACCATCACCGATCACCGACCTATATGTTGTTGTATGAGTAACCCGCCGACTTTCCGCGTCCGCGAGTAACCACCACTGGGACTGGGAAGCCTATGTGCAGTGGGTTATTGGGCAACCTATATATACATGTTAGATCACGGAGGTCGCAGATGGTCGCGGAAGGAGATTCAGGTTACGTATTGGGGATATAATGAACATTTTTAAAGATACTGCAGGCGATAAAGGACTTTTATACAACTATTCGAAATATCCCGAATCACACGACTGCTTTCGAATCGAATCGGAACATAAGATTCGAAATCGAATCGAATCTCGAAGCTTCATCGGCCCTACATGGGAACCTGTGCACCTGCGATTATGAGGTCTGTCCGACTTTTTTTATTATGGAGTTATCCCCCTTGTTCGACTTATTATATTTTCAATATGGGGGTATACCACCTGGGACAGGCCCATCTCCAGTTGTTACAATGACAGTCTCCATTGTTATGAGAGTAGGAAACGTCTGAATGTTGGCATCACATGTAATGCCAAATTAGAACACTGAGGTAACCTTTGTCTGACATAACAGTAAGCCAAGTAAAAGCTCAAATAAATTTATGTTTATGCATGGTGCAAGGATATATTTTACGAGAGTGAAATGTGACTGCATCATCCGAAATGAGCTCAATAACAGATGTGAATTTATTGTGAAAGTTGTGTTCACTATTTATTCCACATCCTCATATCGAGTGAGCCCAATCTTAGGTCGTGATCCTCATATTTTGTATTCCATTTTGTATTCCATTCCTTTCATAACGGGAGCATTAAAGATTCTGTGCCAGTGCATTCTCTTATATATGCCAGTCTCCCATAGGGAGCCTCGCATATATAAGATGTACTGGCTTATGAAGTCATGATATATATTGTTAGGCCAATGTATTCTCTTATATATGCGAGGCTCCCTATGGGAGACTCGCCATATATAAGAGAATGCATTGTGACAGGGTTTTCGCAAAATATCAGGAAGCCCCAGTCATGAAAGAGTTAATGAAGGGTGTTTTCTTATCCACAGAAAGACCAGACCAAAGCCAAGTTTGTCCTCGTTGATAACATGACAACACAGGGTAAGGGAGTGACATTCAAGGACGTAGGAGGGTTAAAGGAAGCCAAGATCGAGGTCATGGAGTTCGTTGATTATCTCAAGAATCCACTCAGATATCAGGTACAGAACATTCTATATTTCTGATAATCGTCATGATACTATAGATATCACAGCATACGTTCACTGTAGAGCTTGTTGTCATATTATGTCTTTAACCCTTTACCCACCAGAACGGCCCTGTGCCAATGCATTTTCTTATAAATGCGAGTCGACCATAGGTCGCCTCGCATATATAAGAGAATGCATTGGCTTAACACATTAAAAATTATAAAATTGTTAAAGAATGTAAGAAAAAATGGTAAAAAGTGTTAAAAAAATTTAGGCCAATGCATTCTCTTATATATGCGAGGCGACCTATGGTCGACTCGCATATATAAGAGAATGCATTGGCACAGGGCATAACTGTAACTATCACAATCAAGGAGCCGGTTCCAATGATATCCATATTTGTATGGTTCTATTGAGACAGACCGAAGATATTTTAGGCTGTTGAAGCTTTATTTGGCCGGTTTTGGCCGTTTTGTTGGGTAAAGGGTTAACATTGACAACAAAATCATTTAGACTTATATTACAAATGTTTTAAGACATACTTTTTCAACAAAGAGTAAGTTTATCTAATGATTAAATATGTGCCATTACAATTACTCTCTACATTTACGCCTGCAAATAGTGTGTCTGTGATTTGCAGAATGAGGTCCCCAGAGGGTGAATTTAGTGATGTTACCCCCACAGTGGGCTAGCATCACTAAATTTACCCTCTGGGAACCTCATTCTGATTAGGCCTCAACTACTATTGGAAACCTAGGATCAGATTGAAGTTTCCCAGTTGAAGTTGGTGATGTTCACCCATTAGTCACCTCGATTATGCATTCTATCTTCTCAACATTAGGGGATATAGAAACTTTGCAAAAGAGAAAAATTAACTGAAAATATTTTTAATTTGAGACTACATGTATAGATACTTCCCAGGAGATGAGGCCTATGCAGAATGAGGTCCCCAGGGGATAGCATCACTAAATTCACACTCTGGGGACCTCATTCTGCAAATGACAGACACACTATTTGCAGGATTGTCTACCTTGATTAGTGACTGGTATATAAAGTAATTACAGTGGTGCTGAGGTGACCAATTTTAACACTCACGCAGAAATGTCAGTTCATCACAGCTGGGAAGTCAAATGATTTTGTCATCGTTTTGCATTTATACAAACTAGACATCTGTTCTAAACTTTAGGTACTGTGAGATAATTCATGACTCAATGATTCAAGTTTTCGAGCAGAAAAAAATATTTCTAAAACAAATTTTTTATCAGTATTTGAATCCTTAGCCCTTTCATGACTGGAGATTCCCCAAATTTACGAAAACTCTGTGCCAAGCATTCTCTTATATATGTGAGCCGCCCATAGGGAGCCTCACATATATAAGAGAATGTATTGGCCTAACAATATTTATGATGACCTCGTAAGCCAGTGCATTCTCTAATATATGCAAGGCTCCATATGGGGGACTGGCATATATAAGAGAATGCACTGTATCGTTAATGCTGCACCAGCGCAGCTCCCGTCATGAAAGGGTTAAGAAAGTCACACAAAAATTGAAATGTGATATTGTTATCTAGTAAAATCTTGGTTTATTATTTCAAATAGATTAATTTTGTTGGGAAATATTCATATTCTCTTGAAAACCAGGAAGTGCCATTTTGGATGAAGTGTGCCAAATTACACAAACGGTATAAACTAATGCTTGCAATAGTTAACCCTTTCTGTACTAAATACTCATCGACGAGCAGTTCCCTTAGGTAATGTTCAGATTATAAGTTCAACAAACATCCACAATTTATTGGCTGAACATTTCCCACCAATGAATAGGAATCCTTCTGCACTTTTTAGCCCACCTGAGACGAAGTCTCCGGTGGAGCTATAGTCATCACTCCTCGTCCGTCCATCCATCCATCGCCAACAATTCTTTGAACATCTTCTCTCGATCCATAGGACTGAATGGATTCATATTTGGTGTGGATGTTCCCTAGGTGACTCACATTCAGATTTGTTCAAATGAGGTCACTGGGTCAAATAGTTGCGAAGCCAGGGCCATAACTCTTTCCCTCCATAGTAATTCTTAAAACGATTTCTTCTCAAGAACCATCGGGCCTATTTAGTTTATATTTGGTATGAAGGGTCCTTGGGTGACTTGGGTTCAAATTTGTTCAAATAGGGTCACTGGGTCAGATATGGGCAGAGCCAGGGACATAAATCTTTAAAAAACAAAATTGGATTGAAATCCTTGCTCAATTTATTCAAAAGGAATTCTAAATGAAATAAAAAAACAGAATGAAAATACATGTATTTTTCATTTACACTGTTTATTTTTTTTATATTTAACACTTTTTAGCTCAACTTTACTTTGTAAAGTTTGAGCTATTGCCATGGCTTGGTATCCGTCGTCTGTGTGTGTGTTGGTGCGTATGTGACTCATCAACAATTTCCTTTAGCACGGGCTACAGGTCATACATTTGGTCGGATCTTCATGAAATTTGTCATGGCTGTTAACAATGACATGTAGATGGGAACGTGTCATTTTTGGGTCATTCAGCAAAAAAACATGGCCGTCAGTGACCATCTTGAATTTCAAAATTCAATCCATTAGCACGGGCTACAGGTCGTACTGTTCATCTGATCATCATGAAATTTGTCATGGATGTTGACAATGTCATGTAGATGGGAACAGGTCATTTTGGGGTCGTTCAGCCAAAAAACATGGCCACCAGCAGCCATCTTTGATTTTACTCTTTACATGTCTAAATCCTTTGACACAGGCTACAGGTCATATCTTTTGTCAGATCATCATGAAATTTGTAATGGATGTTAACAATGACATGTAAATGGGAACGAGACTTTTTGGGGTCATTCGGAAAAAAACATGGCTGCCAGTGGCCATATTGGATTTTACTCTTTGCATAACTAGGCCTTTCAACTTTCCACATTCCTAATCACTCCATTGACTGTAACACATGAAATTATTCCCTTTCCAAGTTGAGCTACAGGTGTCATTGACACTTTCATTTAAAGACACGCCACTACCCACCCCCACCCACCCCCACCGCCCATGCAGACTAAAACACTCCCTTCCCCTCCCATGAATCCCACCACACATTGTACAATCATTGTACCATTAAATTTCTTTTGAATACAGCTCATAATGGCTAAATTATATTTGACATGACCAGGTGTCAATAGTAGCAGGACAAAGTGGTAGCACAGCTGTCTGGTAGTTTATAAAGTAATTAACAGTGATATCTATGTTGACAGTTGGTCTTGCAGATCCAGCATAAACAATAACTGGTCTACTGGTGGCATGAATTAATCCACTGTTTAATGCTATATGAAATACTTGTATGACAGAAGTTACATGTGTAGTTTTAACCCACATACTAGTATATCTGTTTTATTTTCAAAGTCTTGATTTATATGTCTATGTGTACTCATAGTGGGGCACACATGTATTTACTCAAATAGAACATGGGAGTGGGTGTTGAATTGCCTGTCTGAGTTAGTAGTCAGGCATCCAAATAATTCATCCCACATGTCTTATTCTCACAGGGATGTGTCGACAGAGGAGGGGAGGGGAATGGCGAGTTGGTTGCATATTTTTTCAATGACATTTAATTTTTTTTTCCGAAACCAATTATAAATAACAAAATGAATATAAAATTATAGACCAATATAAATCAAGAGAAGGGGCTCCCAGTTGTAATATTTTACCCAATATTTATTATTTTATAACATGATGTCATGGAGTGGGTTCAGCTACTGATGAGGACAAAATTGAACAGTTTCATTAAAGGCCCACTTAATTTTCGAGTCACTGATTATATATTTTTTTATAGTGCCTTGATATACGGTTTTAATAACAATCTATGAATAAAATATGATTAAAATACTATAATTCATCATCAGTTGAAACATCTGTGTCTCAGAAGATACCCATAGAGAAATAGAAAACAGCTGAAATCATATAAAGAGTACCACGCTTTGGCTCCCAGAATACATCAGAATTCAAACTAAAATGTATTTTCAATCGAAGGGGAATAACTCTATCTTTAAGATTTAGAGTTATTCCCCCTCCATCGAATATAATTCAATTTGAACTCCAATTCAGATGAAAAAAACACATCAGTAACTCAACAAGCATGTTCACAGTTTAAGTTGATAATACAATGTTTTGGATCTTCCTCTTTCAAATGGTATATAATATGGCATATATTTTATATATGTCATCTGGGGGTTTGAAAATTAAGTGCGCCTTTTAATAGGCTTACCTGACTGCTATGGTTATCTAAAACCTTTCATACCCTTTGTATGTTTTATCCTACTATTTTAACATTTAAATTTGAGTATGAACTACCTGTGGAATTTGGTTCCTGATAACATTCACTTTTCAGATTTAAATAAATCTTCTAATGAATGTTAGTGTAATACAATTTTTTCCAACACATGTACACATATGGTGCACATATTAAATGTCAACATCTGAATCTCATATCAGGTTTGCTCAAATTGAGTTGGTTATTCAAGAAGGGGCAGTCTTTGCAGATTTAATACTCTGCTTCATATTAATTGAATTAAGAATGTGTATATATCAGGGGCTAATCTAGGCCGTATTTGGATCCGTAAAACGGGTTTGGGCGCCGGTAGTTTGGGCGCCCAAACAAAATATGCCTCAGAGTTGTAAAACAACATTTCCCAGTCAATCAGGAATTTTTAGATAAAAAGAGACTGCCAACTAATATTAATACGATGGAAATATTAATTGAACGCTTATACAATGAAAAAAAACATTGCTATTTATCAACAAATTTGATCTACCGAGGGAAAACGACCCATTTTAATCATAAAAATTAGTCAGTCGGTTGTTTCGCGAACGAATCAAAACATATGTCTTCCTCTTCCGGTTTGGGTAAATAAATTAAAATTCGGAACGCGCTGAAACGAAACTACTGAAATCCGCAAAGATCCGTATAGATCTAAAACAATTTCATTTATAGATCAATCTTACGGTACTTTCCAAAACTCCACATTGAGTGCTTGCCGTTACGTGTGCAATTAAACCTTTAAAGCGCTTGAAATGTTATTTCTACAACAGTTAAATTTACGATAGCATATCGCGGTACGTGATTACGCGGTACGTTTTTTAACATAACGTGAATTTATAATTAAAACTAAGAGATATAAAGTTTAACCAGAAGTTTATTTCCGCGAATATTTAAACAAGATGCCGCGACCAAAAAACCAGTGGTGTAAGAGTTTCTACTCTCATCCACAATTTTAACACAGGGTAGGTAGAATATATATTTTTATTTCAAGGAAATATACATATTGGTATAAAAAGGGTGAAACTGAAACATTAAAAGTGAAACAAATCTTTTAATAAACAAAAGAATATTTCAGCGTGTTGTACAATGATTAAGAGTAGAAACAAACTAAGTTTGGTCATGACTTTTAGCTATCAGATCAATGAGTATGATAGTAGAAAATCATAAAAAATTAAAATAATTTGTCTATATTATGACTAAATTTACCAACCTGAATAGCACAATATAAAGGTTCAGAATGCCCCAGATTCACTCTCAGGGCATTGGATTTAAAAAAAAAAATTCCAGACCCCCCTTTGATGGGAGGGGGACACATTCAAGATGGCTGACAGTTGCATGTTTTTCGATGTAAATTATCAAAACATTTCTCCAATAAATGCGGGCTGTAGGGGAATTTATTTCGGAAAAAATGATGCCTCCGTCTAGAGGTCACTCCGAAGATCCATATCAAGTTTTGTGATGATCAGATGAGGGATGTAGTCAAAGATGAGGGTGAACCAAAGAAAATTGTTGATGCAGGCACATAGGCACATATGCAAGCATGGATGCATGGACAATGGACACCAACCCATGGCAATAGCTCAAGCTTGACATTTTCCAGGTCTGGAATTTCAATATCACAATTCTATCCATAACTTGTTCAGGATTCCAGACTATATATAGCTATCGTATGAACCCAGATATATGGACACATTTATGCCCTAGTCTTGTGGTCTGAGGAACAATTAAGATGATACAGATTACTCATTTCATCATTGATAGCTAAATAAAACAAGAGCATATGCATATGCCCATGGTAATTTCAACAATGGACCATAACTTAGGGAAAAATTGGTGGGCGGAACCCATATTCGAACTTGACTTTTATTTTGGGCTAATAAACTCACATACCAAATTTCATTCCATTCAGTTCAGACTTACTAAAGTTATCATCCGGAAAAAAAAATTAAGTGCAAATTCCAACAAAAAGGGCTGCAACTCTTGTGAAATTTGGTGGGCGGAACCCGAATTTGAACTTGACTTGTATTATTGCTAGTAAATCAACATACCATATTTCATTCCATTCAGTTCAGACTTACTAAAGTTATCATCCGTAAACTAAAAAAAAAAAAGCGAACGGATGGATGGACCAATAACATAATACGTCAATTTTCCAGAAATGAAGCTACATCATGGAAAGCTTAACCCTTTCTTTACTAAATGGAATCTCCCACTCAGTTATAAAAGTAAACATTTGAAGGGTCTATTATTCATCTGGAGGGATGTTCAGGAAATATTAGCAGATGACAGACAATAACAAGACAGTCAATGACTGTGGGTCACTCACCAGACTATAAGGACTGAGAAGACTGGCACTATGAAGACTACAACAGTCAGCACTTGTCAAATTTACTTCAAAATAAGTAGTTAGAAAGATACACTCAGCTTAGAAATCAAAGTGTTCACAGTGACATATAAACACATTCTTAATTCAATTAATATGAAGGCAGAGTATTAAATCTGCAAAGACTGCCCCTTCTTGAATAACCAACTCAATTTGAGCAAACCTGATATGAGATTCAGATGTTGACATTTAATATGTGCATCATATGTGTACATGTGTTGGAAGAAATTGTATTACACTAACATTCATTAGAAGATTTATTTAAATCTGAAAAGTGAATGTTATCAGGAACTAAATTCCACAGGTAGTTCATACTCAAATTTAAATGTTAAAATAGTAGGATAAAACATACAAAGGGTATGAAAGGTTTTAGATAACCATAGCAGTCAGGTAAGCATAAAGGCCCACTTAATTTTCAAACCCCCAGATGACATATATCAAATATATGCCATATTATATACCATTTGAAAGAGGAAGTTCCAAAACATTGTATTATCAACTTATCGGGTGTAATAAACTGTGAATATGCTGTTTTTGTTGAGTTACTGATGTGTTTTTTTCATCTGAATTGGAGTTCAAATTGAATTATATTCGATGGAGGGGGAATAACTCTAAATCTTAAAGATAGAGTTATTCCCCTTCGATTGAAAATAAATTTTAGTTTGAATTCTGATGTATTCTGGGAGCCAAAGCGGGGTACTCTTTATATGATTTCAGCTGTTTTCTATTTCACTATGGGTATCTTCTGAGACACAGATGTTTCAAATGATGATGAATTATAGTATTTTAATCATATTTTATTCATAGATTGTTATTAAAACCATATATCAAGGCACTATAAAAAAATATATAATCAGTGACTCGAAAATTAAGTGGGCCTTTAATGAAACTGTTCAATTTTGTCCTGATCAGAAGCTGAACCCACTCCATGACATCGTGTTATAAAATAATAAATATTGGGTAAAATATTACAACTGGGAGCTCCTTCTCTTGATTTATATTGGTCTATAATTTTATATCCATTTATTTATAATTGGTTCCGGAAAAAAAAATTAAATGTCATTGAAAAAATATGCAACCAACTTGCCATTCCCCTCCCCTCCTCTGTCGACACATCCCTGTGAGAATAAGACATGTGGGATGATTTATTTGGATGCCTGACTACTAACTCAGACAGGCAATTCAACACCCACTCCCATGTTCTATTTGAGTAAATACATGTGTGCCCCACTATGAGTACACATAGACATATAAATCAAGACTTTGAAAATAAAACAGATATACTAGTATGTGGGTTAAAACTACACATGTAACTTCTGTCAAACAAGTATTTCATATAGCATTAAACAGTGGATCAACTCATGCCAACAGTAGACCAGTTATTGTTTATGCTGGATCTTCAAGATCAACTGTCAACATAGATATCACTGTTAATTACTTTATAAACTACCAGACAGCTGTGCTACCACTTTTTTGTGCTACTATTGACACCTGGTCATGTCAAATATAATTTAGCCATTATGAGCTGTATTCAAAAGACATTTAATGGTACAATGATTTTACAGTGTGGGGTGGGATTCATGGGAGGGGCAGGGAGTGTTAGTCTGCATGGACGGGGGTGGGTGGGTGTGGGTAGTGGCGTGTCTTTAAAAAAAGTGTTAAATCTAAACAAAATAAAGTGTAAATGAAAAATACATGTATTTTCATTCTGGTTTTTTTTTCATTTAGAATTTATTTTGAATAAATTGAGCAAGGATTTCAATCTAAACAATTTTTTTTTTTAAAGAGTTATGTCCCTGGCTCTGCCCATATCTGACCCAGTGACCATATTTGAACAAATCTGAACCCAAGTCACCCAAGGACCCTTCATACCAAATATAAACTAAATAGGCCCGATGGTTCTTGAGAAGAAATCGTTTTAAGAATTACAATGGAGGGAAAGAGTTATGGCCCTGGCTTCGCAACTATTTGACCCAGTGACCTCATTTGAACAAATCTGAATGTGAGTCACCTAGGGAACATCCACACCAAATATGAACCCATTCGGTCCTATGGATCGAGAGGAGATGTTCAAAGAATTGCTGACAGACGGACGGATGGACGGTGCGACGGGCGATGGACGGATGGACGGACGAGGTGTGATGACTATAGCTCCACCGGAGACTTCGTCTCAGGTGAGCTAAAAAGTGCAGAAGGATTCCTATTCATTGGTGGGAAATGTTCAGCCAATAAATTGTGGATGTTTGTTGAACTTATAATCTGAACATTACCTAAGGGAACTGCTTGTCGAAATACCATCCACTGACAACATTTCATAACTTTCAATACCTATCAGCACAATAGATTTCTGAATGAATTGTTCCATTTTCTCCTAAAATCAATGCCGCCTCACCCATGCATGTTGGCAAGGTCCATCTGTTTTAGGCATAAATTGTACTTTGCTTTTGATGGATTGTTGGCACATATGAGCAACCCAACCTTCAAACAGATGATCTGCAACCCGGAATGAACATCGTGCTTGGCATTATATTAAGGTTTTTCTTACTTTGAAAAGAACAGGTTAACTTTAAACAGAGTGCACATGACCCATAGATACTTCAGCACTGAACATCAGCATTTCTTTTTATTTCTCAGATAAGGTAAAATATATATATAAAATTTCAACATTATTTTTACTCAGAAATTCGAAAGTTTTTGCTTATTGAACTCAATTTAAATTTCAATAGATGTGAAACTGGTTATGATTAAACATCACTGCATTGCTTTTAGTGTTTAGTATTTCCTAATTTCAAGGGCTGTTTTCTAACCATCGGCACTTACCTCCAATCATTTTGATGGATTGTTGGCACAAATGAGCAACCCAACCTTCAAACAGATGATAGCAACCCGGAATGAACATCGTGCTTGGCATTATATTAAGGTTTTTTTAATCAATACAGGAAATTATCAATTTATTGTCATGACGAGTTGTTGGTGAGGGACGGAGAGCATTTCCATGACTTTTCAAGGAAAGGAGCATAATTCAATGACTTCTCCAAACGCTTGCCCAGGGTGAGGTAATTCTCCATGACCTTTTCCATACTAACCTAAATGAAAGTGTCAATGACCCTATAGCTCAACTTGGGCAGATGTTAATAATTTTATGCTGAGCAGAACGATCAAGAAGAAGGAAAGTCAAATATATATGAAATTATTTTCTTTTCAAACATTTCTCCAATAAATGTGAGCTGCAGGGTGTGCCAATGGATTCAAATGTGAAATGCAAGATGGTTGCTGGCAGTCATATTTTTAAATGAATTTCAGAGAAATTGGACAGCTCCCATTTCGAGGTTACCTCGAAGAACCATATGAAGTTTGGCGATGATCGGGTGAGGGATGTGGCATGTAGGGTGACTGAAGGATTTCATGAAAAGAGTAAAATCCAAGATGACCACTGGTGGCATTGTTTTTGAATGAAATTCGGAAAAAAAATTGATGGCTCCCATTTAGTGGTCACCCAGAAGATCCATATGATGTTTGGTGGTGATCAGATGAGGAATTTAGTCTGTAGGGTGTGCCAAATGATTTAGTCCTGGAAAGAGTAAAATTCAAGATGGCTGCCGGTGGGCATGTTTTTCATCGAAAAACATTCAAACATTCAAATCAGGGAAGTCTGTGGCCGAGAGGTAGCGTACTGGTCTCTCGTGCTATCGGACCGGGGATCGTAACCTGGTCAGGGTATTCTGACAAAAATCAGAACTCGGTCAGATACCAAGTTTGTCAGGCTGAAAAGTCTCATTCGAGATCACTGAATAAGATCCGAATGCAAAAATGCCGACTTCCCCCCATTACAACACTTGTCCAGGTATGTTGTCGTGGGTTCAGTACGCTGTCCGATCGGGCGCGGACATTAATGGCTGACCCGTGTACACGCCTCGGTGTGTGCACGTTAAAGAACGCTACTGGAGTCACCACAGGGTTATAAAGTTACTCGACCGTGGTAGCACCTGGACCTCCACATAATCCTCAGCACATTGAGGGCGATGGAGTATCGAGTAGATAGATAGATAGATAGCCATCAATTATTTCCGAAATTCATTAAAAAAAACATGGCGGTCAGCAGCCATCTTGGATTTCAAATTTGAATCCATCAGCACACCCTGCGGCCTTCATATATCGCAGAAATGTTTTTTTTAATTTAGAGTCTTGACTAGGATCACCTCCATATGGGAACTATCAAATTTGAATGTTTTTCGATGAAAAACATGCCCACCGGCAGCCATCTTGAATTTTACTCTTTCCAGGACTAAATCATTTGGCACACCCTACAGACTAAATTCCTCATCTGATCACCACCAAACATCATATGGATCTTCTGGGTGAAGGCCGAGGGCAACAGTTCGATAGTCATTCCTGATACCGAGGGACAACAATTTTGCCTGTTCCCAAAAGACACATGGAATAATTGCTTTGTTACCCAATACATTTACTTGTATATATTCAGGTCATTGCTAATTAATCACACTCTTTAATAGTGACAGTGACAATGCGGAAATCCGGTATAATTAAAAAACGTCACGGAAATTGCAAACCATGTAACAGTTCGTTCGGGCCAGTCAACAGTTCGCTCGGGTCGGGCAACAGTTCACTCGTGATGTCACGAAAGCTGACCGTGATTGCAAACCGGGCAACAGTTCATTCAGGGCGGGCAACAGTTCGTTGTGGCGTTACGAATGCGAATTTGGGGTTAACCAGTTAATTCTAAATCCCAATGATTTACGAAGTAAAACTCTACGATTGGGTAACAATATAATCTGTTAGATAATGATGTGGACTAGACTAACATAGTATTTGTGATGTTTTATTGCAGGAGCTAGGTGCTAAAATTCCCAGGGGTGCATTATTGCTTGGCCCACCAGGATGTGGTAAGACCCTACTGGCGAAGGCTGTTGCCACAGAATCCAAGGTTCCTTTCTTGGCCATGGCAGGGTCAGAGTTCGTGGAAATGATTGGAGGTAAGTGCCGATGGCTAGAAAACAGCCCTTGAAATTAGGAAATATGTCCCATGGAAAATTAATGCTGAGGCATGTTAGATTCCAAATGTTGCCACGGCATTTCCCACAGCATTTCTTATTGCTGTGGCCAATATCTAGGACTGAGATTATCAGATCGCATTTCCTCTATCGAACAATAACATTCAAGTTCGAGCCTCGAATTTATTGTGCACATATTATGTATCGCTTGAAATAAGGAGTTTTGAAAAATACATCGAAGTTATACAACAAAAGGTATGATAAAAGCAATTGTCTGATCCTCATTTCCATAATTAACTCTTATATTTTGTATATTTACCGGTATGTCATCTGTATATTATGTTATTTGTTTGGATTTGGAAATAAAAATATGTTTACACTAAAAGCAATGCAACATAACCAGTTTCACATCTATTGAAATTTGAATTGAGTTCAATAAGCAAAAAGTTGTGAATTTCTGAGTAAAAATAATGTTGATATTTTATATATATATTTTACCTTATCTGAGAAATAAAAAGAAATGCTGTTGTTCAGTGCTGAAGTATCCACAGGTCATGTGCAATCTTTTTAAGCATATAACTTCGACCACTTTACAAAGCATATAATATAAATACGGCTCAATCGACCATCTTGGAAACTGGGGATAGCAATTTCGTACTTAGGGCTTCCAAGGGACGGGGGAGATTTTCGTCGGGTCAGTTTGTCCGCCTGAGGTGACCTTGACCTTCAAACGAGTACCCACAAATGACCTTGGGCGATATCTCGGTCATCAGCGGTGACATCGACATGAAATTTTTTATGTATGGTCAACTCGGGACGGGGAATATTTTTGTCGCGTTATTTTGTCCACCCAACATGACCTTGAAACGGGTAGCCGCAAATGATAGCATGCTGTCGGCGTGCCTGTATGGGGTTACCTTGAAAAAAAAAAAAATGGAACGACCAAAGCCATTGGACCAATCCCGCCAATATCACTCGTTGAGTATATTATATCTCACGTGACCTTCTTGCATTCTAATTGGATGCGTTCTGCTATACTATTGCCGAGACATTCCTTCTATCAAAGAAAATTCATGCGTGAATATTCTTTTACTATTTATAGTAACAGACTCATTTCGTGAAATTTGGAAGGCTCTGTCAACTCAACATGAAGCCCTATTGAACATAAGTTGTTTCAACATGGGTACATTATTAAATTTTACAAATGATTTGAATGATTAGGTGCCCCATACTGTGCTATCCGGAGTAATTACAGCCCTTCTGTCTGCTTTAGTTTCTTAAAAGGTTGATTCCGAACTTTTTAATCACAGATAAACAGCTTGTTTTACTGCATTTCTTTAAAGATAAATCTGTAAAATTTTGCCAATTGTCTGTTAGAAATGATTTTTCCAGAAATAAATTGTTGGATCACAGAGACACGATGTTAATTGTAACTTATAACACTATAATGGTGACCTGATCTGTCTCAAGCAATGGAATGCAGAGTTTAGAATCTGACTCTGAGAAAGGGTATCAAAATAGTTTTTATATATTTTCACCAGTGTTCGATATAATATATTATTATCCATCCCTTAACTAACACCATTTCCGATTGGGCAAAAGCCGCCACGTGATAGTCCTGGAAAAAGTCATATTGGACTCCCGAAAGTCATATTGGACTCCCGACTGTACAATATGACTTTTCATATTGGACTCCGTGACGTCACGAATTAACTCTATTGTGAAATGAATCGGTGAAATTGTGATGCGCGCGCAACATTGATGGATTTTAGCAGACGTTTCACTTCCGCACGAGTTTTTTTTCTCACTTTCGTGTTTACTTTTCCAAATCATGCTTTCTGATGATCAATATACAGGCTTTTATAGAGAATTAAGTGCCTACAAATACAAAAAATAACCACAAAAGTTTTATTCCCAAAATTTGGATAAACATACAATGGATAATAAAAATGTCATTATACAATGTTGTGTGTGAAAAGTCATATTGGACTCGACACTGGCATGTCTCGTCCAATATGACTTTTCACCACAACCTGGACTCGTACAAGAAAATCACATACTGTACACAACATTGTATAATAACTTTATAATAAATAATGAATGTCTTGTCATTGACTATGCCAAAATAGTGGTCCTCGAGGAACACTATTTTGGCATAATCAACTCCAAGCCATGCATAATCTATATAATAAATAATTTATATCTATCAGTCAAGTTTTAATTCTCAAGAACACGTGAAAATCTTAACAGCCACTCTGTTTAAAGTTAACCTGTCTTTTGCACTAATAATCTTCTAGCTTAATGATATATCCCATTTGTGTAATCACATTACAAATAACCAATTTATTTTTGTGTATATTTTTTTTTAGAAAGGGACTATTTTATAACTAATCCGCAATATTGGATTCCGACAAAGTTATAAATCTTATCTTTGCTAATTGCAGGTTTGGGTTCATCAAGAGTTAGAAATCTATTTGCTGAAGCGCGGAAACGATCGCCATGCATTGTCTACATTGATGAACTGGATGCAATTGGGAAGAAAAGAGGCAATGGGTGAGTGACTGACCTGAAAATATCTTTTATATCGCAATTCATTTATTGAAGGCCATCAAGGCGATCACATGTGATTAGAAAGTTGTTGAATCTTCACCAATCAAATAACAACTTGTGCGAATGATACCGTATCAGCATATATCAGGTGTCAAAATTTGATTCATTACAGTAATTGCCAGAACATTTATGCAATGTCCTGCAAGTAAAGTTTTCTGTTGTGTTGGTACCAAGAAAATAAATATAAGGTGACATGAGTGCTGTTATTGCTACTGCAAATAATATAATGAGGAAATATGGAGCGCACCTCAACGATCAAAATCAGTGCTATCTGTATTTTGGATTTGTTGTTTGTTCCTGAAATCGTAAACATGCCTTACTCTTACAGTTCTTATCTACCAAAAATAATTTCAACACATGCAATCTTGTCACTGGATGATTATTTATAATGAAAATAGAACAATTTACTTTTGTTTTTCGATATTCTTCTCGGTAATAATGATTTAACCCTTTCAGTACCAAGTCCGATTTTTGTATCAACCCATATTTCCTTGATAATTTTTCAAATTTGCCTTCCATAGCTTTAATAGAATTTGTTTTGTTTTACTCACTGAGTAAAATATACTACATTTTCTTCAAGTGTCCTTCGCTTTGAGACCACACTCAGTAAAGGACACTCAATTTAACAAATAAAAAAATAAAAAGATTTGCGTTTATGTTTTTTATTATATGCTTCCCCATTGCCGCAACATAAATATTGTATTTATTGTCTAGACCAACAGTAAAGATATGTTATTAAAATATGATATCTTAACTATAGCTTAATTCCGGTAAAATCAGCTGAACTGTAGTTGGCCGAATGATGTCATCTCTTGAAAGCGGTTCACTACCTATCAGCTGATTGGTTCTGTGTATTGTTTAATTTGTTGTGCTATTATAAGTGAAAATGCTGCATAAGTTAGCAACTTTAAGCATTAAAAATTTAATTATCGACATGGTTAAAGCATATAATAAATAGAACACATATGGTGTTTTGAGTGAATCCCATATTATTTCATTCGTGACTAGCAGTGGAAATAACAATTTTCAAAACGACGAAAATTGATATTTCCACTGCTGGTCACTCATGAAATAATTATGTCACTCATGAAATAATAATGGTATTTACTCAAAAACCATAGGTATCCTCTATTTCCTTTTTTTTTTAGATCGAATGAAGAAGAAGATCAGACGTTGAACCAGCTCTTGGTTGAGATGGATGGAATGGGAACACAGGAAGGTGTAATCATGTTAGCATCGACAAACAGAGCAGACATACTCGACACTGTTAGTATTCAAATACTTAGCACTTAACCCTTTCAGTGCCAGGGGCCGATCTCATCGGCCCTAATTTACGGTCTGTAAAATCGGCCCTAAAAAAAATTAAAAATCCAATTTAAAAAAAAAGAGAAGATTTTTTGGGTTGAATTTTATTTGGGTATGCTTAAGCATGCTATAGCGAATTTAAAAACAAACTGGATAAAACCTTAGGGGCATGTTATAACTCAAAACTATCACCAAGTATTAATAGTAATAATTTTGATGCCCATGAAAAACGTAAGATTCCCTGGCACTAAACCTACAAAATAAGTCTGTTAAAGAATATAACAAAAAATTATTAAAATTGTAAAAAATAATAACAAATGATGAAAAATTGTTAGGCCAATGCATTCTCTTATATATGCGAGGCGACCTATGGTCGACTCCCATATATAAGAGAATGCATTGGCACAGGGTATATGGGTTGATACAAAAATCGGACTTGGCACTGAAAGGGTTAACACTTTGATTTGATAACCGAATACTTGCTGATAATTTGTTACTTGATTCCCATTGCTTCATTTTTATGAAATGTTCAATCATTAGCTCAATAATTTAATTGAACATAAGAGCTGCACATTATGGTGTCCTGTTTCCGCCATATACTTTTTTCGTTTCCTTCGTTTGGTTTTTTGCTTGCTTCAGTTACTTCGTGGCAAAGTAAGAAAAATAATCTCTGTTCATTCATGCGTCATTTTGTTGTTCTTTCGCTTTCGGTGGTTCCTTTGCGAAGTATCCAAAGAAAGTGTAGGAACCACCAAAACCCAACAACAACAACCAAGAAAACAGTTTTTCTTGGTTCTCTGTTGTTGTTGTTGAGTTTCAGCGGTTCCTTCGTTTGCTTCGGATACTTCGCAAAGGAACCACCGAAAGCGAAAAAACAAACAATGCAAGTGAAATATCAATGATGTCTTTTCGCTTTCTTCGTTTGATTTTTTTGCCTGCTTCGTTTGATTTTTTTCGCTACCTTCGGTTCCATCGTGGCTAAGGAACTGCAATAATTGAGATTATTTTGCTTGCTTCGCCATGAAGGAACCGAAGCAAGCAAAAAAAACAAACGAAGGAAGCGAAGCAACTTCAAGCAAGTGAAAAAAGTGTGTGGCGGAAACAGGACACCATAGCACATACTATAAATGTATCGTATAAATCAATAATTCTCTGACCGTTGTTTGCTAATAGTATCTGAGAATCCTGTAATGAAGACATTTCGAATGTTTAGTTATGCAACTAAGACCATTAACTCTTTCAGTGCCAGGGGCCGATCTCATCGGCCCTAATTTACGGTCTGTAGAGAGCCAGGGCCGATAAAATCGGCCCTAAAAAAATTATAAAATTAAAAAAAAAGGAAAATGATGAAAAATTGTTAGGCCAATGCATTCTCTTATATATGCGAGGCGACCTATGGTCGACTCGCATATATAAGAGAATGCATTGGCACAGGGTATATTGGTTGATAAAAAAATCAGATTTGGCACTGAAAAGGTTAAAATAAATTATCTCTGTTCTCAGGCAATTGGATCTCAATTTTGAAATGAGGTATGGATGCTATTTATTCAGTTTTTCTCAAAATCTGGAAAACATGTTCCAGAAACAAACAAGTCATTTTCATTCTTAAAATTCAATATTTCTAACAGAAAATATTGAACAAAAATTTCAAATGTCTTTTTAAAAGAATATTTCTGTGACAAGGAAGGTGCCTGAGAACACGGAATTTTTATTTATCTGGCCTAAGTGAGAGAATCCATTCAGTGACCGAAGTATTACCAATAACTTACTTAACCCTTTCATGATGGGAGCGGGAGCCTCGCATATATAATTGAAGGCACTGGATTACAAGGACATGGTAACTATTGTTAGGCCAATGTATTCTCTTATATATGGGAGACTCGCATATATTAGAGAATGCATTGGCACAGGGTTTTACAACATTTCAGGAAGCTCCAGTCATGGAAGGGTGAATTCATTTGTGATTGACTTCCATTTCAGGCACTGCTGCGCCCCGGACGATTTGATCGTCATATTACCATAGATTTGCCGACGATGATTGAGAGGGAAGAAATGTATGAGATGTATCTCAAGAAACTGAAAATGAAACGGAATCCTAAATCCTACTCCAGACGTCTGTCCCAAATGACTCCAGGAATGAGTGGTACGTTGAAGTATAATATTTAGACTCACAGTGCCTGCGGTGGTCGAAAAGGATCTTTTCCTTCACCCCCATCAATTTGTTGATATTTTTCAGGATTAATGATCACCATATTATTGTCTGGAGGAGGCAGATGACAGAGGAAACAGAGCCCACAAGCTTTATTGTGGGGCAGGGAAGGGTTACAGTTTCACTGAAAAGCCCTCTGGCTAGATACCACTGATTATATGAGCCAGAAGTTGAGTTGAAAAGTAGTGTGGATTAGGATGGGTTGGGGGGGGGGGGGGGTAACAGTTTTTATTTTTTGTATTTTTTTTTTTTTGTAACTCGAATATCGAATGTTACACTGTATTTTTTACAGCAATTTCAACATATTTTACGATATATACAAACTTCCATTTTTTATGTTCTGACATTTTTATTTACAGTGGTAAGCTTTTGTCTGAACACCAATTTTTTTCATGATGGTCTAATTCTTGTTAATCTGTATAATTAAAGGCCCATTTAATTTTCAAGTCACCAATTATTTTATTCATAGTACCTTGATATATGGTTTTAATAACAATCTATGACATAAAATATGATTAAAATAATTTGGAATAGTTTGCAATGTCTGTGTCTCAGAAGGTACCCATAGAGTAATGGAAAATAGCTGAAATCATAGAAACATTTCCCCCTTTCATTCCCAGCATGCAACAGAATTCAAACTAAGACATAGAGTTATTCCCCTTCCATTGAACAGTCCAGATGAAACTTAAGTACAGAAGACACGTCGATACCTCAATAAAAACAACCTTCACTACTTATTACACCAGATCAGTTGATAATACAATGTTTTGGAGCTTCCTCTTTCAAATCGTTTTATAATATGGCTTATATTTATATAATCTTATCTGGGGGTTCGAAAATTAAGTGGCCTTAAACCACTAATATAAGATCACCTAAAAATATTCATCAATGAAATTTCCAGTTACCCAAACTAACCAGTCGCCATATTGAATAATATTGAGCAGGAAGTAACACCATGGTCAAGAAGCACGTGGATGCAAGTTATAATAAAAATGCTTGATTTTGGAAAATATATTTTAAAAAATGAGGTAATTTCTCATTGAGGCTTATTTCTGAGATATTTTATGGTGACAAGCATATGGCCAGTTGTATTTGAACACATTGATTCACTATTTGTGTAAAAATTACTTGCAGTTTCTAATAGGAAAATAGTATTTCGGCAAACTGGGTTTTAACTAGGGTTGAAACGATTAATCGACTAGTCGTAGACGACGCTAAAACAGAACGTCGACTCTGAATTTTGCCGTCGACTAGTCGTAGACGACGCTAAAACAGAACGTCGACTCTGAATTTTGCCGTCGACTAGTCGGAACATAGTGTATTAGTTCCATGTATAACGTTTTCAAGATCGATTCCGACATAAACGGTGTTAACTGCGCGTAAGTTACGGTAAGTATAACGTTTGGTGGAACCCGGAATTGACAGTGTTACTAGTATAGACACACACGGTGACCCGACTATTAATTGAAAGAATGAAATTGACAACACAATGTCTCACTCGTCGTTTGAGGTGAAAGACATCACTGCGACATGATGACAATGATTGACGCGGCTTTATCGTTTGTCGGAGACCGCTTTGATCTAGACACTGTGTATATTTCAATTGATCAATTGAAGGTCGCTTAAGGTGACGTCATTGTTGCTACCGTATATAAATGATACTGACATTAAGAACCGGCTATCGTATTCTACAACATAGCCTATTCTATAGGGCGTATTTAGTCGGAACATTAACATTTTATAGTGACACCGCTCGGCAACCGGTTTATTGGTGATCACGTGACTAAACGAAATCTCGAACGCTGATATTAAATTTAAAACCTGTATAAATGATCGAGTTTCTAATCATTATCCACCACATGTCTAATTATATAATTACATTCAGTGTGTTGGATAAATATCAAGATGTTTACAGTATTATTTCCCAAATAATTTGGTGTCTATGCAGGGAAATGCGCTATGCAATAGAACCGTCATTGCATCAGTCATCAGTGTACGCCATGTACGATGAATTTTCCGTACCATGTTATGTTTGAAAGTTTTGATATCGGGTACCGACCAGTCGACGCAACGCGACTTTTGGGTCTCGACTAGTCGACTCTGAAATTCACTAATCGTTTCAACACTAGTTTTAACATGTTTGGAATAATAGGCGATAAATGCTTTTCACCACAAAATTACTCTGTCGGGAGCCTTTATAAGAAATTACCATGTTTTTGTTGTTGTATAAATAAAAAATAATAAGAGGGCCACATCAATAATTTTATTTCCATATTTATTCTGAATATTCAAAAAGTTCAAAACTTATTCACAATTATAAATTTAATTAGTGTCTGTTGCAGAAGTACTCTTGGGATCCAAATAAGCATGCATGCACGTTTACTATTTTCTTGGGAAATTCCCCCCCCCCCCCCCCCCCCCCCCCCCCCCCCCCCCCCCTGCACAGTGCTTTTTTAATTTTAATTTATTAATTTTGAGGCTATGAAAATTGAAATCAGCACAAACTCAAGATTTCTATATGATTCTGATACCAAAATGATGAGCTTATAACTTTATGCATGTACATATTCAAGTATAGGATATACAAGTGAACATTTAAATATTGAATAAAACATCACATTACACATACTATATTGATTCCTATACTTGACCTACTAGTACTATAAAAAATATTTGTTTAACCACAGTTATGTTTATGTTTTGCTCTAAGTTCCCCCTGCACTATTATTTGGGTCTGCACTTTAATTAACTTTCAATGGAATCCCCCCCCCCCCCCCCCCTGCACTATTATTTGAGTCTGCACTTTAATTTGGAGCCCGAAAATAATGGCTAAAAGACATTATTCCTTGAACGTATCAATCCATCTACAGTATTAATTTCTAGACTTCTTGAAAAAAATAAAAAGCCACCATATCCCCAGGACATAAGTGGTGCCCCTCTTATAATTGCCTGATAACACAGGTATATGTTATTAGAGGACCTGGGACTGCAGTGGTAGTAGGAGGGCGCGAAGCGCCCAGGATGGTCGAAAAGATCGAGAGATCTTCTCCTTCACCCTCAATTTGATGTTTCGGTGTTGTTTTGCATGGTGGGTCCGCTGTGGTCGCGACCTTGTGACTGGGCGTATATAATATTATGATTATTATCAACGCACTTGTGGTGCATTATGTCAATAAAATTAGCCCACAAATATGGACTTACTTGATATTTTCAATTTATTATTTATTATTCCTTTATTTATATACTGTACTGATTGCATGTACCATACTTACGCGGTCTCTCGTGAAACGATAATTCGTTCTACCTTCTATGTCGTATATTGGTAAACACACAATTATATAGCTATAATATTTGCAGCGGAGAACTCTTAATTAAGGGTGCTCGGTCCCGATCGGGGGACCCTGTATTGCTATTTCCTTGGTTTTGGGTGTGGGGTGTTTGGTTCGGGTCGGGGAGCCCGCCGGTCGGGGCTAGGATGGGTTGGGTGTCGGTATTTGGGGTCTGTTAATTTTCGGGGATCTATCCCGGGAGTTGGTGGTTTCGCGTGGTCGGGGCGGGCGGGTTGCGGGTGTGGGATAGATGTCTCTAGAATCGAGTGATTATTATTGTTAATGGTAGGCACTTGGTTTTGGAGTTGTCCGTCTTGTGCCCGCGATTTGTTCGCTTGGATCGGGTGGTTCTGCTGGCTTGTGGGGGGTCTCCGAGGGTTGGTGGACTTGGGGAATCGATAGCTGATCGTTCTGGGCTTTGATGGGTGTGTTCCTCGACTCGAGTCGGATACCCCCCCCCCCCCGGGCCGGGGGTGGTGTTGCAGGGACCTCTGTTCGGATTGAGTACCTTTAATATATAAACACAATGTTACAAGTAATTGGTCTGATAATTGCGTTGTTGGGAAGATTCGGTCTGGATTTCGCGCCTGGTGTGGTGCCCATAACCGGCAGTGCACGGCCGGTGCTTCCGGGTGTGGGGGTGATTCCGGGTGCGGAACTTTTTCGGAATTTTTTCGGATTATTTTTTGTTTTTCGAAACCATTCATGTACATTGTTGTGCTTATACCTATTAATACCAGAATATAAACACTAGCAAATTTTGGATCATATCATTAATAGAATTTACGAAAAGCCTCAATTGATATAAACTAGAAATACGTGTGCTGTCAGCGTAGCATTTTGTTACCAAAGTGACATATACTTAAGTATGGGATATTATACTTGGATCAATAATTGCTATATTTTTGGCATACTGGGCTTTGGGGGAATGATAGTTTACTTCTATATTGTCTTGATTTTTGCAGATAATACGACATCTTCGGATTATAGGCAATATCGAGTGGGGTACCTGGAGGGTGGATTTTGTCATGCTGGCCTGCTTTGTGGGATAGCGTCGCTGAACTTGCCCTCTGGGGATCTCATTCTGCAAATACCATGCATCATGTTTTGTACCTCAATTACTATATTTGATTTTTATTCATTTAGTTCTAGACATTCAATATTTCACTACAAGTTCACTATAACAATAGACTGTAATTGTTATATTCTTGACAATGGCTGAGACTAATTCAGAAAGCACTGTGGCACTCGGCACGCTGGATGAAGATCCCAATTATAACCTGAAAAAAATTATCTCTGGTCCAGGGGGGACTAGACTTTGGTGAACAAGAAGATGAGAATATCTTACAAATACCCAATTGTCAGTATTTTTCTCCAAAATCGTTTCATGATAACGTATCTACAAGTGATGACTGTCTATCTGTTTTTCACCTGAACTGTCAAAGTCTTAATTCGCACTGGGATGATTTTAATAACTCTAATGTTTGAATTACAAAATAATAAATCAAAATTTGGAGTTATTGGCCTAACTGAAATCTTCAGGACTCCGGATAGTATTGATTTTCCACTTAATGGATACCATCCATTAATTAAACGGTGCCGTCCGGATGGAGATGACTGTCACGGCGGTGTTGGCATGTACATTCGAAAAGACTTATCTTATAAAATCAGAGAAGATTTAACAACATTTATTCCTCATGTATTTGAGTCACTTTTTGTTGAAGTGTTGACAAATAAAAATAAAACGTATATAATTGGAACAATTTATAGGCCTAATACAGCACCAAAAGCGGACCTAGATAAATTATCAACCTTATGAATGGAGAAAATGGACCAAAACCAATAGAGAACATAAAAAAATAGTTTTGATGGGAGATTTCAACATTGACTTATTGAAATACGTGTAGACATGATAAAACTAACAATTTTCTTAATTATATCTTTGCCTCTAGTTTCCTCCCAACAATAACAAAACCAACTAGAGTGTCAAACTTCACTGCTACTCTGATAGATCAGATTTTAATAAATGATCCAACTATTGATTATGAAACGGGTATTATACTAAGTGAGATATCAGACCACTTCGGTACTTTCCTCTGTTATAAGAGTAACAAAAATAAATCTTGCCCAAAAGCTAAAATAGAATACTGGCGGAACTATAATGATGAAAATATATCATGCTTTAAAAGACTACTAGGAACGGCTAATTATAATAGTGTTGTAGGACGAACGTGTCCACAGGAGTCATATAAATCATTTATGGAAATTTATTTAAATGCCTTTGAAATAGCTTTTCCATTAAAACGATCACGATCAAAATCCACCAAACAGAAACCATGGATTACCAAGGGAATGATGATTTCATCTGAACATAAAGCTAAACTTTTTACCACAAAGCTTAAGAACCCTTCCGAAAGTAATGTAACAGAATACAAAGAATTTTGTAAACTTTTTAATAAAATAAAACGAGCAAGTAAGACCTTGTACTATAAAAATATGATAAATGAATATAAACATAATATGAAAAAAACATGGAAACTGATTGGTGAGATAATGCAACAAAGATCTAAAAAATTAGAATATCCCATGTCATTCATTATTGGGGGTGTCGAAAGTGGAAATAGGAAAGAAGCTGCTGACGCCTTTAATGAATATTTTTCTACCATTGGCGCTACTGCGGCTGAGAAAATATCACAAACTTGTAACAAATACTCTTCATACTTACCTACACCTTGTAGTGAAACAATCTTTTTTCATCCCACTACACCGGAAGAAATTCATACAACGGTTTCCTTAAGTAAAGGGAAGCACAGCATTGACAAAGATGGTCTTAGCTCTTTCATTATGAAGAAAGTTATCTCGGAAATTTCACAACCCTTATGTCATATTTTCAATCTCTCAATGGAAACAGGAATTGTTCCAGAAGACATGAAGATAGCAAAAGTTATACCCCTCTTCAAATCAGGCGACCAAAAGATAATGGGAAATTATCGCCCAATAAGTATTCTGCCCATTTTTTTCTAAAATCTTAGAAAAAATTGTATGTCACAGACTAGTTGTTTTTTTAAATAAACATGATTACTCTCTATCATAATCAATATGGGTTTAGAAAAGATCATTCAACAATTCATCCAATTTTGAAGCTACTCTATGATGTGGGTTTGAATAATGATAAGAAGGGTAAAGATTGTAGCTATCTGTATTTATTGATTTTTCCAAAGCTTTTGACACAATAAATCATGAAATTTTGCTAAATAAACTTGATTCTTATGGAATAAGAGGCAAAGCCAATGAGTGGTTTAGAAATTATCTGACAAATAGATACCAATGTGTGAACTGGAAGGTATGGTTTCTTCTAAATTTCCAATTACATGTGGAGTCCCCCAGGGATCTGTTGCAGGCCCGATTCTTTTTCTGGTCTATGTTAATGATATGCACAGATCTAATAACCTATCACTTTTATCCTTTGCTGATGACACAACTGTGTATTCTTCACATCACAACCTTGATTATTTGTATGACTACTTCAACAAAGAGCTTGAAAAATTGAGTACTTGGTGTAGAGCAACAAACTATCATTAAATACAAATAAGACTAAATATATGGTGATACAACCAATAAATGGCCCGTATTTAGTTGCAAATAGAATGTTGAATATAAATAAACAGCCGATTGAAAGGATAGGATCCGATTGTCAAGAAAAATCTTTCAAATTTTTAGGTATTCACATAGATGAACATCTGACATTTGAATACCATGTGAAAGCTGTTTGTGCGAAAATTTCTAATTCTCTTTATGCTATAAATCGAGTAAAAAATTTCCTTTCTTTCGATTGTCTTAGAATGCTATATCTTACCTTAGTACATTCTCACATTCTTTATGGAATTGAGTTATGGGGAAATGCAAGTACTCAAAATCAAGTTATTGTACTTCAGAAAAAGGCAATTCGAGCTATTAATAAAAAACGCTACAATAGTCACACCGAACCATTATTTAAATCTAATACATTTTGAAGCTGCATGATGAGTATATGCATCGGATATGTCTATTTATGCACGACTGGAAATATGTAAATGTTCCCAAATCATTTGTTAATAGTTTTAGAATATATAAACATCCGAGTATGAGTACTAGGTCCTCAGGAAAAATACAGGAAACAAGGGCTCGCATTAAATTCACTGAAAAACTACCCTCCTCATGTATTTCCAAAAATTTGGAACACTCTTGACGTTACTCTACAGAATATCCAATCGAAGCCAGGCTTTAAGAACAAATTTACCAAATCAATTATTGACAATTATTCTTCGAATATTAAGTGCAAAAACAAGTTTTGTCCAGATTGTACTAAAAAGATTGAATTAACTCTAACTTTTGGAATTGAACTTCCAATAAGGAAAGAAATTATAACTATAAAACGACCTTCTCTCATTAGTAAAATGAATTTTAAAAAATGAGAAGATGTGCCTGATGAATATATATATATTATATGTAAATGCATGTATGTGTGCGCTTATGTGTATATATGCATGTAGATATTTGTTGTTTTTTTTTCAATCATCTGTGTTGTTGAGTGCCTATATTCAGTGCAAATATTAACTATTTGGTGCAAACTGATTAGAACATTGTCTAGTTTGAACAGATTTATTTTTGAACTTTATAGCTAAAGATTAAAATTTTTTAAATCAAATTGTAAACAACGCAGAAACACACAAAGCCCTCGTGTCATTATTATTTCATTATATTATATGGTTTGAACCCCACCCAGTATGTCAATTTTGCATAAATGCCAATTTTGTATACATTTGTATATCTTCCATATTTTTGTCCATATTTTCCGTTTCCAAATGGTGGCGGCAGGAAGACGACCATATGGTCATGCCACCACCATATGACATATTATTGTTTATTATTTAATTATATATGTGTAACACATTTTATGATGATATGCCATAATAAAATATTTACTTACTTACTTACTTAAAGCCCACCAAAAGTCTCACCATGTCTGACCGTGGCAAATTATTGATTGGGTAGGGCCCACGAGCTTTAATAAGGGGTTGAGGGTGCCCTGGGAGTCCCTGACGATGTAGATATCGTTGATGGTGCTGCTGCTGCTGAGCGAGCCTGGAGTGGTGCGCTGAAATGGAGAACGGGGCCCCCGATGTTAGTATGTATATACATATATATAATGTATAAACTCATGTGTACAAAAGCAAGCAGTTTTTGATGTCAGGAAAACAAGGGGGAGGGCGGGCGCGACACCCGCATATGAGAGAGAGAGCCCGACAAGTAATGGTATGTTGTTACGTATTTATGACCCACCCTACCTCCCATACCGTAGCACGGGCGTAGGTGAAAACATATTTTGACAATTTCATATACAGTGTTAATTCAGGATTTTATTAGCTGAAAATTCCAATAGCCTGTTTGAACACTGCTGTATTGAATGGCATGTGATGTTGAGCAGAAGAGTAGAAGGGCGGCGAACATCCGAGGATGATCGATGTGATAGAGAGAGAGAGAGAGAGAGAGAGGGGAGGATTGGAGTTGGTGAGTTACCCCGGAATGTTGATGCATTTTTCTATCCCATCCTTCTTCCCCATGTCGTGCACGGGCGTAGGTGAAAGCATATTCCTTAACAATCATATACAGTGTTTAATTCAGATTTTTATTCGCTGAAGTAATTTTTGAACGATAATGAACAGGACATGATATACATCTATATATACAATTATTGTACAGGTGAACATATTTTTTTTGGTTTATATGATTTTTTTGGTTATTTTATTTGTATTATGTAAAATTATGAATGTACAAATTGATAATTACAATGTATTCTTGAAGGGCCTGGGGACTTGGGCCTAATATAAATTATTTTAATTGAGTTTTACATTTACATTTGAGTGACATTCTGACCTTTTCCTGAAATCCAGTTCAATGTCCTCAGAACTCCACTCAGGGAATCAGAGCACAGGTGCGACCTAATTCTCTGACACCTGTCAATCACAGAGCAATCATGGAAAATTCCATGCTGATGACATCACACCAGGTGGCTCCGGGCACAGATGTTGACCCAAATCCCTGACACCTGTCAATCAGAAAGCAAAATCTGGAAAATTCCATGCTGATTAGTGTGCTGATGACATCACCACCATGTGGCAATCTGTCAATCAACCAAAAATCACATGAAGATGTCATTGAACAGGGGCTGATTACTGAAACTAACATGATGATGCCAATCATGCACATGTGCTTTGGACTGAAACTAACATCTGTTGGGGCTATCAATGAACTGAAACTTAAATCATACCAGGTGTTTTGTTTCTGGAAATTTGCAAGCCAAACATTAAAATTATCTGAGGTCCAGGTGTCCTAAAGTCAAATCTATATGAAAATCAAAGTGGATCATTACCTTCAATAATAATAAATAACAAAAAAAAGACCCACTATTATAGTATCTACATTGGGTATTTTCCAAGCCTGCTCAACTGGTTGTGCTATCATGGATCTATCAATGTGTTTGGTTCAAGCTGATTGAGCTTTGATTTTGGTAGAACAAGCTGGTGCTATAAAAAGTAATAAAATGTCCCAAAGATTTAGTTTCTTCATTGGCCATCCCCTAGCCAGGTCGACTGGTTACACTATCATTGATATATATCTATGATTTGGTGGGTCCTACTGATTTAGCTGATGTTGGTAGAACAAACTGGTGGTAAATCACAATGCTTCCAGATAGTGCCAAAATTATTTTAGTGTAACCATTCTGGAATATAGCTATTTTGAATATATGTCACACAACGAATGTACTGAAAAATGAAATGTTATCGTTCTCTGCATAATAGAACTATCGAACCCTCAGACTATCGAACCCTCAGACTATTGAACGCTCGGACTATTGATCCCTCAGACTAACGCACTGTCCCCCCATGCAGATTATCCATTTTAAATTCTGCATAAGACATTCTATTTTTTTTTGTGCCAGAAAATAAATTGTGGCCATTTACGCTGTTCTTGTAGAGGCTATAGAAGGGGTGACATTTTAAAGGTACTCAAGGCCTGGGTTCAAGTCTTGAAATAGTGTGCCTTGTCATTTGCAGAATGAGGTCCCCCAGAGGGTGATTTAGTGATGCTACCCCGCATAGGGGTTAGCATCACCAAATTCACCCTCTGGGAACCTCATTCTGGCTGAGTTGTAAGCAGAATGAGGTCCCCAGAGGGTGAATTTGGTGATGCTAACCCGCTGTGTGGTGGGTATCATCACTAAATTCACCCTCTGGGGACCTCATTCTGCAAATGACAGGCACACTATTTAAAGACTTGCCTGGGTTCATGTGAAAAGTTGTGAACTTCTGTTAAAAACAACTATCACCAACAAGTACATGTAAAATGGAATGAGTCAGCTCTTTCATTTGAGTTTGACTCTTCCATTTGAATTGTATCTGATAGCGATTTTTATTGCCCACCTAATTTGCTATAAAATAAATTGGGTTAGGTCAACAAAATAAAGATTTGATAAAATGAAAAAAAAATCCTAAATCGGAATAATATTGCATTAAACCTGTCTCTGAGGTTACGTACCTTTATTCCGAAGACCCAATATTCCAAAGGTCCGATATTCCAAAACGTCCGATACTATGAAGGTCCGATTTTCAGAAGGTCCAATAATTTATGTTACTTGGACCTCATTTGGGCCTTACTGGAGATGACATTAAGCTATGGAATGTAGCATATGGGATAGAGAGGTGGAAAAACTTCCTTTCTGACACCCCATTTGGAAAGAACCCGGTGTAATACGATATCTCCCCCCCCGGGGTATGTTCCCCCCCCCCCCCCACCCCACCCTGGGTATCCCCCCCCCCCCCCCCCCCCCCCCCCCCCCCCCCCCCCCCCCCCCCCCCCCCCCCCCCCCCCCCCCCACTCGTACATTTTTTTTCCCTCACTTATTTTATATTATTATGGTAAGAAATGCCGAGAAAAACTATTAAATTTTTATTTTTAATTGGTTATTTTGAAGTTTTAATTGGTTATTTTGAAGTTTTAACGTAACCCAATAATAGCATAAATATGTCAAAATATTACCTTATGATTCTATCGTTTAATTTGCTTTATATAGTCATGAAATGGCGAGAAATTAACTTTATATGAGCAAAATTTTATAGAGTAAAAAATTTTGGGTGGGGGGGGGGGAGATACCCAGGCCTGAGTATCTTCCCCCCCCCCCCCCACCCAGCACCTACATATGACAAAAATACTCAGGCCTGGATATTTCCACCCCCCCCCCCCACCCCAAATTCTTACTCTATTAAATTGTTCTCATATAAAGTTAATTTCTCGCCATTTCATGACAATATAAAGCAAAATAAACAATAAAATCGTAAGGTAATATTTTGACAAATTTATGCTATTGGGTTGGTGTGGAGGGGTTAAGTTAAACTTCAAAATAAAAAAAAAAAATTATTTTTTTTTATAATAGTTTTCTTGGCATTTCTTACCATAATAATATAAAAATAAGTGAGGGGAAAAAAATATATGAGTGGGGGGGGGGGGGAAGAGTGGGGCATCTGTCTCAAACATTTTGTGGCTATGAATGGCTATAGACAGTAACTGTC
Organism: Siphonodentalium dalli; assembly: GCA_032622095.1. Lineage (NCBI taxonomy): Eukaryota > Metazoa > Mollusca > Scaphopoda > Gadilida > Siphonodentaliidae > Siphonodentalium > Siphonodentalium dalli. The sequence continues at coordinate 203,379,920 of CP136062.1, forward strand.
ATCGGTGCATCGAGTCAATCAGTGAATTATTTGCATATCTATAAACTCAGATGAATTGTGTCTGGGGCTTCACAATAATATATCATTTGTATACATTTGTCAAGAATTTTCTCTATAAGTTGCATCAAACTGAGTTATAGTGCCTCGATTGCCTTAAAAATGGCGGCCATGTTGGACGCCATCTTGTCTCATGTCTATGTGGCCACTCTTTCGCCCCTACTAACATTGCTTAAAAGTTGAAGGCCATAATAATGAAGAAAATGAGTGGGGTGAAGTTAAGTCCTGTGGTGGGGGTGCACGGGTACCCTTATGAGCTCCCAGACTACTGGTGATGTCACCAATGAAAAATAATTTTTTTCTTGGGAGACTCGCATATATTAGAGAATGCATTGTCATAGGCTTTTTGCAATATTTTAGGAAGCTCCAGTCATGAAAGGGTTAACTCTGGTATATTTTTAACTCTCGTATATTTTTAACTCTTGTTGATTTTCCAGGTGCTGATATTGCCAACATATGTAATGAGGCAGCTATCCATGCTGCAAGGGAGACGAAGAAAGATGTCGATGCAAATGATCTAGAATATGCTATTGAGAGAACCATTGCTGGTAAAAAAAACATAATTTAGTAAATAGCTAACAAAGAACAAAAACTAAAAAAAAATGCATTGAACTGGTTAAAATCTTGGAATAGAACATTGTTTGGGGTCCCAATTACTTAAAATATAATATACCACTTTTAACACTTTCTTTACTAAATATTCATTGATGAGTTAAATTGTTCCCACCGCAAATGTTTGTTTGTTGAACTTATTATCTGAACATTTCCCACCATAAATAGGAGGAACACTTCTGCTCTGGTGTTGTCTGTTCTTTTTCCTGCCATCTGCTTATGCTTCCTGAACATCGCTTCTGGTGAATAATAGACCATTCCAATGTTTACTTTTATAATTGATGCCATTGATTGATAACTTAATATAATTAACAAGAACCTGATTAATACTTATTATATAAATTATACATGTTTTTATGTAAACTGTAGTTGATATGCTATAGTTTGTGACCTAAATAAAAATTATTAAAATAAAAAAAAATACTTTTATAACTGATGGGAGAACACTTTAAGCATAGAAAGAAGGGGACTGTACACAAAATCCGGCTGTTTGTGGGACCATCTCCTTTTATACTCAACAGAATATATGCAACAAATGAATTAATTTGAGCCATGGATTAGTGCAAACTATGCTCATGTGCTCTATGAACGATGCAAACAACATGGAAATTATAATGAAAATGAATAAATGGCTGGAGACATAACTTCCTTTCCATTATAATTATCATGCTGTTTGCATCATTCATATAGCACATGAATGTATTGTGCACCAATCTGTGGATTAAATTCATTCATTCATTCATATTCTGTTGCGTATAAAAGGAGATGGTCCCATAAATGGCCGGATTTAGTGTACAGTACCCCTTTAACCCTTTACCCAACAGAAGGGCCCTGTGCCAATGCATTCTCTTATATATGCGAGTCGACCATAGGTCGCCTCGCATATATAAGAGAATGCATTGGCTTAACACATTAAAAATTATAAAATTGTTAAAGAATGTAAGAAAAAATGGTAAAAAGTGTTAAAAAAAGATTTTTTTTAGGCCAATGCATTCTCTTATATATGCGAGGCGACCTATGGTCGACTCGCATATATAAGAGAATGCATTGGCACAGGGCATAACTGTAACCATCACAATGTGGTCAAGGAGCCGGTTCCAATGATATCCATATTTGTATGGTTCTATTGAGACAGACCGAAGATATTTTAGGCTGTTGAAGCTTTATTTGGCTGGTTTGTTGGGTAAAGGGTTAAAGAGGAAGCTCTAAAATATAGATAGATTTATCAAATATATCTAGTAAAAATAAATTTTAAACAGAAAATGCTGTCCTATCATTGACGCACCAAAATTTGTATACATAGATCTGAGAATTGATTATTTTCTAGGTGTTGCCAAGAAGAGTCGACTGCTCTCCCCAGCTGAGAAGAAGATTTGTGCTTATCATGAAATGGGACATGCACTGACGGGCTGGTTGCTGAAGGATACTGATGCACTTCTCAGGGTAGGTAAATATGGCTTCCAGCTTAGTACTCTAGGATGTCAGTTTTAAAAAATAGAATTAAACTCTAATGATAAGATGGATGGTAATACCAGGATATTGGTTGGATTCGGTTTTAAATGAATTTTCGGAAAATTAACTTGAGGCAATACAAAAAGCTATTCCAAGTGGTTTCACAGAAAATAGTTCAATGCCACAAATGTGACCCGCCATATCAAATCCAGTCGTAAGTCGGGATTTTTTTTTACCCTGTGCCAATGCATTCTCTTATATATGCGAGTCGACCATAGGTCGCCTCGCATATATAAGAGAATGCATTGGCCTAACAATTTTTTATCATTTTTTTAAATAAATGTTTCTTTCAATTTTTAGGACATAAAATAAAAAACACCCATTACCCTGCAGGGAGCCCCACACATATATAGAAGCATATAGAAGAGTGTCGTCTGCTCATGTTTGTCTGGGGCTCTGTATGGATAAAATTATAAAATTGTTAAAGAATACAAGAAAAAATTATTAAAATTGTAAAAAATTGTTAGGCCAATGCATTCTCTTATATATGCGAGGCGACCTATGGTCGACTCGCATATATAAGAGAATGCATTGGCACTGGGTAAAAAAAAATCCGACTTACGACTGGATTCGATATGGCGGGTCACAAATGGTCTGCACACAGTGAAGTCTAAATGTAATCTTTCTGAAATATTCTCTTACTTTCTACTCTCACTAAATTACCACCACGCCTACAAATAATGTGCCCGTCATTTGCAGAATGAGGTCCCCAGAGGGTGAATTTAGTGATGCTATCCCGCAAGGAAGGCCAGCTTTAAATAAACTGCTATGGGAGTCTAGGATCAGATTGAATTCCCCAGTTGAAGTTGATGATGTTCACCCATTATTCACCTCGATTATGCATTATTTATTTAAATTATGGGAATATAGAAACTTCCCAGAAGGGAAAAAGTAACTAAAACAATGTTAATATTTGAGACGATAGACAATTCCCAGAAGATGAGGCCTAAGCAGAATGAGGTCCCCAGAGGGGTGGTTTCAGTGATGCTAGCCTGCTTAGCAGGATAGCGTCACTAGATTCACCCTTTGGGGACCCCATTCTGCAAATGACAGGCACAGTATTTGCAGGCTTGATTACCAGTATTATGCGTTTTCGCCCCCATCCCCCCCCCCTCCCTTATCCCATTTATCATCAGGCCAAATAATTTTACGCACCATTGCCTGTGTGCGTTTTTATATATTCTTATTTATTTCTGGGGCACAAGCCAACAAAGCATCAACTTGTTTCAGCTTTTCAGTTTCATTGCAATCCTGAGTTTAGTGTTCCTGTCATTTGCAGAATGAGGTCCCCAGGGGGTGAATTTAGTGATGCTATCCCACATAGTGTGCTAGCATTATCAAATTCACATTTCATGGCCTCATCTGCTATGGGAGACATAGACATAGAATGAAGTTCCCAAATGGAGAATATTGTGATGTACACCCATTGGGAACCTCGATTATGCAATTTGTCATCTGCCAATTTGGGGGATATAGAGAAACTAAACTAAAAAAGAAATAGAATCTATGTGAAGCAGTGTCCATAGAAATTTGATAATAAAGAAACTTACGAGAGAAGATGAGGCCTAAGCAGAATGATGTCCCCAGAGGGTGAGTTTAGTGATGCTAGCCCACTATACGGGATAGCATCACTAGATTCACCCTTTGGGGACCTCATTCTGCGAATGACAGGCACACTAAACTCAGGCTTGTTTCAGTGGCCATTATATCCCAATCAGATGTTCATCAAAAATCACTCAATCAAATATGACCAATGAATTTTTTACTGAGATTGCACTGTCGCAATCTATCACCTGCTTAACTATTGATTGAACATATTTACCTATTACAGTAATGAATTGGAAATCTGAACTAGGAAACAGGTCTGTTCAATCTCAATTCCACAAGTTTATGTATAAAAAATACATACACTGCAATTATTTCTTACTGATTAAAACTTCCCCTGACAGATTGAATGCAAATAAACATGTTGCACACACAGTATTTAGGGACCATGTGTGCGGGCCTGAGACACGGGAAATTGACTTTGCGTGGCCTAACATTGAATTTTTTTTTATTAGGTCTCCATTATACCCAGAACTAATAATGCACTCGGGTTTGCACAGTATCTACCATCTGAGCAGAAACTCTATTCAACAGAGCAGGTAAGTTAAGAGCATTTTATTCATGGCAGTCCAAACCTCTTTTGTTTTTGCCAACAAGTGTCATCCGTTGTAATAAATTGATATAAAAAAACAAAGTTGTTATTTGTGCCTCATCTGTAGTTCACTTTAGCTTTTCCAAGTTTAACATAGATATTTCTGTAAATCACAAGATGCCAATAAATTATAATGGAGATAAATGCTTACAAGTTATGTTTATGTAGATGGAGTACTTTCTCACTTAACCCTTCCGTGATGGGAGCTGTGCTGGTGCAACATTAAAGATCATGTGCCAGTGCATCCTCTTATATATGCGAGTCTCCCATATGGAGCCGCGCATATATAAGAGAATGCACTGGCTTACAAGATCAAGATAAATATTATTTGGCCAATGCATTTTCTGATAATGCGAGGTGCCCTATAGGCGACTCGCATATATAAGAGAATGCATTGGCACAGGGTTTTTGCATCAATTCAGGAAGCTCCAGTCATGAAAGGGTTAAAGCCACATGTTGACTTGCACTCTAAAATGCACCTAATAATATTCACTTTTGAATTTTTTCCCGGCATCGAAATAGGTTGATAAATACCTGAAATATCTTCCTAAGAACATTATATGTCACAGAAAGACACACTGAAGTCATAAAAATACAACTTCAAACATGATAATTGGGCCCGAGCCATTGCTGCACCATTTGAATTTATTGAAATTCTGGAATCGGGAAAGCAAAAACACTACTGTCCTTAAAAGGTGGTAGCGGGGTAACGTCGCAAGAGCTATACTCTGACCTTCACCCCAAATTGGCATTCACGTTATATTCAACTAATTGACGGATCTCTTTCGGGTGGTTTTTAAGACACCAAAGTGGGCGGAACATCTTGATATATAAGTGAAATTGCACATACGGGTGGGTGGAGTCGATTTGTGAGTATAGATGCGCGCTATACGAGTATACCGTTAACTGAGGTCAAGGTCAGAGTATAGCTCTTGCGACGTTACCCCCGCTTGCTTAAAATGTATATTGTGTTATCTTAACGTGAAACTGTTTACAAACTTTAAGCACTGCTTTTTCTTTGTTTTAACCCTTTACCCAACAAACCGGCCAAATAAAGCTTCAACAGCCTAAAATATCTTCAGTCTGTCTCAATAGAACCATACAAATATGGATATCATTGGAACCGGCTCCTTGACCACATTGTGATAGTTACAGTTATGCCCTGTGCCAATGCATTCTCTTATATATGCGAGTCGACCATAGGTCGCCTCGCATATATAAGAGAATGCATTGGCCTAAAAAAAATCTTTTTTTAACACTTTTTACCATTTTTTCTTACATTCTTTAACAATTTAAAAAAATTTAATGTGTTAAGCCAATGCATTCTCTTATATATGCGAGGCGACCTATGGTCGACTCACATATATAAGAGAATGCATTGGCACAGGGGCCTTCTGTTGGGTAAAGGGTTAATCATCAAAATTATGTAGTATAATAAACGTTTATAGAGCGAAGACAGCTCTAGATGTTCATCCCATGTTCTACATGTGCCGTATTGCTGATTAATAAAATTAAAACTGGCACAAACAAAACAGTCTCAAATTTACCAAAAAATATAAGAAACAAAACATATATTTTCAGCACTATATCAACAAATTTGTTTGGTATCTTCCATGTACAGTAATGACCTAAATAATCGATTCCTTAACCAGAGTAGAATTATGGGTAAATTTTCAGGATTTAGTCGGAAATATGGCGTGTTGCCATTCATCGGAAAGCACTCAATGAGAGCTTTCCAATAAATGGCAACAAGCCATATTTCCGATTAAATCCTGAAAATTTACCCATAATTCTGCTGTGGTTAAGGAATCGATTATTTAGGGCATTACTGTATGTATGTTTTAAGATACCTCTTACCACATGTTGTGCTCTTGCTATTCCACCCCAAGACAGTCAATATGATATATTACACAATTCTTGTCTCTTGCCAACTGTGACGTCAGTAGGGTGTTAATAGTTTGAAGACTATAGCCCGGACGATAGTTCATTTTCAAGGGAATGGTTAAAACTACTCTCTGACCCGTGATCAATCTTCATCCAATCAAATGACAGTATCATCCTCTGTGATCTATTTGTATTCCAGCTATTTGAGAGAATGTGTATGGCTCTGGGTGGACGAGCAGCTGAAGCCGTTATATTCAACCATATCACAACTGGTACGTTATATACTCATGTTCACATGATAGAGAGTACAACTCAGAGGTTGAACCAAATAAATTGGTTACTGTGCCCTATCGCCAGGGGTAATAATATGTATAGACCGTCTTGATGGTGTGTTAATCGCTACACCTATACTGTGTCCACAGCACTGGTGGCGTTGGACCTCAATTGATAAATTGTAAATAAGAAAATCGGGATTATATGCATGGTTAAACATTATGCAGAACTATTATACATAACAATATCATCCGATTGGTCGGTCAAAAGAGTTCAGTTATAACTGCGTAAATTGCATTTATTAATTATCACATGTATTTATTTATGAAAATTCCCGCAAAAAATATGGGGATCTCCTGTGTGACGCCGGCAATCAAACAGAAATCCTGTGATCAGGGGGTCAGTATTTTCATGTGCAATGAACAACGTCTGTCAATAAATGTGTATCTGTATACACCTCGTTAACCCTTTCAGTGCCAGGTCCGATTTTTGTATCAACCCATATACCCTGTGCCAATGCATTCTCTTATATATGCGAGTTGACCATAGGTCGGCTTGCATATATAAGAGATTGCATTGGCCTAACAATTTTTCGTCATTTGTTATTATTTTTTACAATTTTTTACAATTTTAATAATTTTTTCTTATATTCTTTAACAGACTTATTTTGTAGGTTTAGTGCCAGGGAATCTTACGTTTTTCATGGGCATCAAAATTATTACTATGAATACTTGGTGATACTTTTGAGTTATAACATGCCCCTAAGGTTTTATCCAGTTTGTTTTTAAATTCGCTATAGCATGCTTAAGCATACCCAAAAAAAATCTAAATTTTTTTTATATATTTTTTTATTTTTTAAGGGCCGATTTTACAGACCGTAAATTAGGGCCGATGAGATTGAACCTGGCACTGAAAGGGTTAAAGACAAGTGTCTGATAAATGTGTTCTTGAGAAATGAATGAATCAGAACACAGGAATTCTTCCAACTCTTTTTGGGAAAGGGTTTGGGCTCCTGCTGCATAGAGGCTCATAATCAGGTCAGGCACAGCCTGAATTCCATTATTATAGTGGTATATGAATAACTTATTCATGTTTCCTTTATCGGGAATAAAAAGTGTGTGTCCTTTATAGACTCGAACCAATTGAGCTCAAACTTGCTACCTAGGGGTAATTTTGTGCGGGAAGTGTCATGGATGGGTTAAATTGTGACCCCGACCTGACCTTGACCTTGAAAATGATCAATTCGAGGTCAAATCGGGTAAAACTGGCGGATTTCGACGAAATTTTACACCTAGGTGCAGCATACATGTCTCGGAAGCTGTTGCAATTGCTTTTTCGAACAAAGCCATGGGAAGATTGCCGCCAGTGGCGGGCTAACCTGCTAGTGTATTATATATTATAAAATATACAAATTAGTTCAACACCGATTTTGAATAATTTGTGTGTACCGGTAATATGATTTTGGATTGTCCCTCTTTTATCAAATTCACAAAACGGTAATGGTCATATACCACTATAATAGTGGAATTCAGGATGTGCCTGACCTGATAATTGTATTAATTGGTAATGAAGATGAGTGACAGAGAATATAAGAACAAGCATTATCATTGCGAAAATCAGTGTAATCACACTTTTTAAAGCATTTATTTATTTATTTACAATGTATGTTTATTCCTATTTTATACAAATGGAGCAAAAGGACTTAAAATATCTTTACAACATCAATGGTAGTCCTGTAATTTGTTCACAAACCGAGAGTGAATTTGGGAATTATAGTGTCAGAAATTGGGAAAAACCTGACTATTTACCATTAACCCTTTATCCAACAGAAGGGCCCTGTGCCAATGCATTCTCTTATATATGCGAGTCGACCATAGGTCGCCTCGCATATATAAGAGAATGCATTGGCTTAACACATTAAAAATTATAAAATTGTTAAAGAATGTAAGAAAAAAAGGTAAAAAGTGTTAAAAAAAGATTTTTTTTAGGCCAATGCATTCTCTTATATATGCGAGGCGACCTATGGTCGACTCGCATATATAAGAGAATGCATTGGCACAGGGCATAACTGTAACTATCACAATGTGGTCAAGGAGCCGGTTCCAATGATATCCATATTTGTATGGTTCTATTGAGACAGACCGAAGATATTTTAGGCTGTTGAAGCTTTATTTGGCCGGTTTGTTGGGTAAAGGGTTAAGGAAAGGGGCTCATTTTCGTTATTGTTGTTGCCCAAAAAATTGCTGTAACATTACAGGGTGTTTCTCTGCCTGCATAAATTATTTGATCATCACAGCACACGAATAATATGTCATGTTATGTAGCCTTTCATTCAGAACCAAAGGACTGGCTTGGTGTTAATCCTTTACCCAACAAACCGGCCAAAACCGGCCAAATAAAGCTTCAACAGCCTAAAATATCTTCGGTCTGTCTCAATAGAACCATACAAATATGGATATCATTGGAACCGGCTCCTTGACCACATTGTGATAATTACAGTTATGCCCTGTGCCAATGCATTCTCTTATATATGCGAGTCGACCATAGGTCGCCTCGCATATATAAGAGAATGCATTGGCCTAAAAAAATCTTTTTTTAACACTTTTTACCATTTTTTCTTACATTCTTTAACAATTTTATCATTTTTAATGTGTTAAGCCAATGCATTCTCTTATATATGCGAGGCGACCTATGGTTGACTCGCATATATAAGAGAATGCATTGGCACAGGGCCCTTCTGTTGGGTAAAGGGTTAATCTCCCTGTTTTCTCATTAATTCTTCGTAGGTGCTGAAGATGATTTGAAGCGAGTAACTAACTTGGCGTACAGTCAGATACGAAGTTATGGTATGAATGAGCGAGTTGGTTACCTCTCCTTCCCATCCCCTGAAGAGACAGGGCGAAGGCCGTTCAGCAAACGATTGGCTCAAGTCATTGATGAGGTGAGGCCTTAATCTGTTCATTTGAAAATGCTCATGTCTTGTCTGACCACCTTCAAAATTTGACTGCCTTGAAATTGAAAACTCGTGGATTATTGGATCATATTAAAGTTTGACTCAGCCCCGATCAAGCCTTGAAATAGTGTGTCTGTCATTTGCAGAAAGAGGTCCCCAGAGGGTGAATTTAGTGATGCTACCCCGCTATGTGGGCTAGCATCACCAAATTCACCCTCTGGGAACATCATTCTGCTGAGGTGTAAGCAGAATGAGGTCCCCAGAGGGTGAATTTGGTGATGCTAGCCCACTATGCGGGGTAGCATCACTAAATTCACCCTCTGGGGACCTCATTCTGCAAATGACAGACACACTATTTCAAGGCTTGGCCCCGATTATTGGATGTCTATGAAACTTGGTCTAGAGCTGTAGTATTGAACCATTGGAGTGATTGACTAATTTCTGGGACACCATTTAATTGAAACAAGTAATTCATATTATAAAGGAATTCTAGAATATCAGAAAATATAAAACATAAATTTACCTTATATATATGTTATATTCTATAGTATAGAACATTGGATATGGGAAGCTCCAAAATATAGCATTTTATGAAGGATGACAAATTCATCTTATTCTATATGAATTGTAAAATTCCTTTTAAAGTTGTTTTCTCAGCTGTTGTCATGATAAATTACGAAAATACCATAATGTTCTCCTTGTTGTATTACTTAAGATACTAGAAGTTAAAATGTTCTTCCAGGAAGCACGATCACTTGTAAACAAAGCATACAGAACAACCGAGAAGATTTTACAAGATAACAAGGAAAAGCTACATTTGGTATGATTAAATATATCCATTACCAGTATATACATATATTAAGTTCTAGTTAAACAAAATTTTCATTCCAATGCAATTGGTATCCACTGATAGTTAGTAGGGATGTGGTCATATTATGAGGAATGGCATCATAAACTTACATCAAGGTGCAAAATTTTCATGTTCAAACCAGGGTTGTCAATAGGTACTGGTACCGGTACCGGAACCGGCGGTAATCAGAAATGAAATCGGTACCGGTTCTGTCTTCGAGTACCGACGGTTCTCGGTACTGATTGTTGATTTCTATTAATATACCTCTTGACGAATGTAAATGGTTGATTAAGCAGCTCAACATAAGGCCAAACCCAACTGCAATGGGTTAACGTGATATCGTCAGCACATTCAAACATCAAATGCACAGTGTGCCGAACTATGACAACTTGTCACGAAATTGACAGAATGCAACATTGTGTGGGAGCTTGTGATGATTGTATTTCTTTGATGCGACCGGAATGCCGCCGGATGCAAGTCTGCAGTGTTCTACACGTGCCGTTTCGAGGCATCATTTGAGAGGAGTCTGTTACTCTGTCAAGTTGTGTTTGACCTTTTAGGAATTACGATGGCTTCCAGGAAATATAGTCACGTCTGGGATTATTTGATCCCACACGAAAATGACTCGATCGCAGAAAGCCAGATGCGCCGAATACAGTACTGTAATAGCCAGATCGAAGGGAAGTACAACGGGAATGAAAAAACATTTGTCGACAAAACACAAAATATCAGTGGATTCGGAAGTTCAGACAAGTGGTCAAGGTTCGACTCCAAAATTTAAGCAGATGCTATTGACCCCATTTATCCAAACTAAAAGGGAAAGATTACCGGAACGTTTAGGAAAACTGGCCGCTGTAGACAGAATTTGGGTGACATCATTTATGAAATTACAAATTTACAAGTTACAACATGCGAGTAATAGTTCTCTAATTAATTACCACACAAATAATATGGTGTACCGTGACACCGTGTGATCGTCACTACCATGTATCCATACACTATGATACAAGCCTACAATGTTAGCCGACCCAGTAGTCAAACATACATGTCTACATTCGTTCCACTCAGTAATAGTCAGTATTCCGTCTTTTAAAAAATCCTCCCCTTGCGACTTGCCGAAAACTGCCACAGACAACAACTTAATTGTAAATGTCGTAGCGATTATTATTTTCGTTGTTTGACTAAACCTCGAACTTAACGAATAATTGATGATGGAACCCACGAAACCAAAGTTATTTGCAGTATAAAAGACCACTCAATGAGTACCGATACCGACGCGGTTTGCGGTACTGAACATCAGTACGGAACCGGTACCGAAAGTTGTGGTACCGTCGGTACTTTGACAACCCTGGTTCAAACCAGCTGTTGTCGGGGATTAGGTACGCCCTTGTATCAGATGGTGACATTGTTGGCTGAGTGATCAACCTTGGACAATGCATGCGATATACGTATGTGAGTTCTTCGATCTGCCCAATTATATTCTTCAGTTTTCCAGATTCTTATTTGATCTTCACAGCAGCTCTTAGATGTCTTGAGTAGGTTTTATTTTTCACCTAAGGAAGCCTAAAATCCTGTTCAGCTTCAATGATATAATAGCTTAAATCTCCCCTAATGATGTAGTGACTCAGTGGTTGGTGTACTCGACTCGGTGTGAAAACATCATGAGTTTGAATCCTTCTATCGGGTTGCCGAATGCGAAATGCTCCGTTGGTTGCCTTTGGCAAGAGATCTCACACTACAGTCGTCATGAGGGACTCGCCGTTTAACTGAGTATCCAGTTGGGTGTCAATTGTTATTGTCAGTATTCTAATCCTGATGTTTTCATTTCGCTGATGAATGCTTCCTCCTAAGCGAGGGTGGGTAACGAGCCTTGAAATAGTGTGTCTGTCATTTGCAGAATGAGGTTCCCAGAGGGTGAATTTAGTTATGCTACCCTGCATAGCAGGCTAGCATCACCAAATTCACCCTCTGGGAACCTCATTCTGCTGAGGTGTAAGCAGAATGAGGTCCCCAGAGGGTGAATTTGGTGATGCTAGCCCGCTATGCAGGGTAGCATCACTAAATTCACCCTCTGGGGACCTCATTCTGCAAATGACAGATACACTATTTCAAGGCTTGGTGGGTAATCAATGCTCTATGACTGGGGTAATAATCATGTGAAGTGCATTTAAACTAATTTACTGTGGAATGCGCTATATAAATCTGTGGATTATTATTATTGAACACTGAGATTCTAGGATTATTATAATTGAGATAATAAGGCCAATCAAAAATGTTCTGTTTGTCAGACACCACCCCTCATAAACATATGGCCCACTGGGTGCTTTTATGGCCCACAAAAATAAATATCATAAATCATCTTGACGCTCGGATTCACGACACGATGTCCACGATTGACCATAAATTTAGCAAGACACATTTCAACTTGCATTTGACATTCCCCTTATTGTCCCCCGACATTCTGAAAGAAAAGGGGGACTATAGAAACGGGCCCCGTCCGTCCGTCCGTTTGTCACACTTTTGAGTACCTTCATGGTGTAATCATCTCCTCCTACAGATTGTATCCCAGAGATTTGAAACTTCAGAATATTGTTGCCCATATATTGAAGATGTGCAACATGTATATAGATGACGGAAAAATTATTTTTTGACCGAGTTATTAACCCTTTTTGACTTTCAGTATTAGGGTACCTTCATGGTGTAACCAACTCCTACATTTTTCATCCTAGAGATTTGAAACTTCAGAATATTGTTGCCCATATATTGAAGATGTGCAACATGTATATAGATGACGGATTTTTTTTTTATTTGACAGAGTTATTATTAACCCTTTTCGACTTTATATAATTTTCTGTATGAGGGTACCTTCATGGTGTAATCAACTCCTACTGTTTTGAAAGAAAAGGGGGACTATATAAACGGGCTCCATCCGTCCGTTCGTCACACTTTTGAGTACCTTCGTGGTGTAATCATCTCCTCATACAGATTTTATCCCAGAGATTTGAAACTTCAGAATATTGTTGCCCATATATTGAAGATGTGCAACATTAGAAAATTTCAACATTTTTTCTAATTTTCAGTATCAGGGTACCTTCATGGTGTAATCAACTCCTCCTACAGTTTTCATCCGAGAGATTTGAAACTTCAGAATATTGTTGCCCATATATTGAAGATGTGCAACCTATATATAGATTACGGACATTTTTTTTTTTTATGGAGTTATTAACCCTTTCGACTTAGAACATTTAAAAAACAAATTTTATTTCTTTAACAAAGCAGCATCGACTTGCCACGTTGTCGGGGGGACACTGTGGTCGGCTGACTTTTTATTATTCTTTGTAATTTCTGATAATATTAAAGATTTCTTTTTGGTTTATTTATACTGTATGTACAGAATGTTATTACATATGTTATGCACACTTATATATTTATTGACAGGTCAGGCACATCCTGAATTCCACTATAATAGTGGTATATGACCATTACCGTTTTGTGAATTTGATAAAAGAGGGATAATCCAAAATCATATTTCACACAAATTATTGAAAATCAGTGTCGCACTAATTTGGTATCATACATGTACATATATTTTGTCCAGGAGAATGATTAATCATGATGCCAAACAATAAGCAACTCAATTAGCATTAGATTAGTTTAAATGTTACGAAGGAGCGATTGAGGCATCCTGTTATTGTCATTTAGAAAGGCAGAGATTCGTAATATTATTGAACAACAAAGCTAGCGCAAAAGATTGCACAATGCATTTTGTCGGAAGACTTCATTCTTTGCGATATTGTTAAAGAGTGAAATTTGTCTGTGCACTGGTATGCACCGTTTTCTATTCCTGACGCAAATACAGGAAACATGAATATGTTATGGTCATATACCACTATAATAGTAGAATACCACTATAATAGTGGAATTCAGAATGTGCCTGACTTGATGAAAAGTCATTTTTCACACCCAACAATGTTTTTTTTATAATTCGGGAGTAAACATATACAAACTGCCTGCTTGGTAATTTTGTGGGTGAAAAATAAATAAAGAAACGTGCCTGTCTGACCATTTTGAGAAAATAGATAATCAACCCGTTATGGCTACAGCTGAATTTACCAATACTTTTTCCAGCTTGCAAAGCAACTAATGGAGAAAGAAGTGCTGACATACGATGATATTAAGCAGCTGATTGGGCCTCCACCTCACGGCGAGAAGAACAAACTTGAACCAATCGGCTGGATCGATGGTGTTGGTGTTGATATGAATGGTGATATCGAGGATAAGAAACCAAACAAGAAGAAGAGAACGAATGAAGATTCATGAATATGAGATCTTTTAAGATTAATCCTTGGCCCTTCTATACCAAATGGATTCTCACATTCAGTTAAAAAAGGTTATATTGGAATGGTCTATTATTCATCTGGAGGGGTTTTGTGGGTAAATAAGCAGATGACAGATAATACAAGTACAGACTGAGTCATATTTACTGGAGGGAAATGTTCAGAAAATAAATTCAACAAGTAGGTTGTTGAACTTATTATCTGAATATTTCCTATGGGATAACTACTCTTCAATGAGTATTTAGTATAGAAAGGGTTCAAGTTGTGGTCTCTTTTTCCCATACAACAGAATATTTTTTATATGAAATTTGTTTTGAGGACATATTTTATTAGTGTCACGAAAAATCACACAAACATCTGTTACACATAATCAACTTAAAAGTGATTAAAAAGAGTTTAAATTGAAAAGCATTCACAGATCACAGCCAAACTGTAATGTTCTAGAATCTAAAACTAGTATATTTGTTTTTCCTTGTCTCATTACAAGGAAATTAAAAAAAAATCCAGTATTTAGAGCTTCTACTGTCTGGGGCTCAAACTCAAAATTACTTTTATACATTTGAAACAATATGAAAAGTTAGGGAAGGGAGATCACATTATAAAGTGTAGTTTCATAAATGAACACAATTTTAACACCCCCACCTGCCCCCACCCCTGTTTATAATGTCCAAAACAAGGTTCCGAGTGTAAAGAGATTTCACCAAGATTAATTTCATTTAGCATCTGAATGGTGCTTTAGTGATTGGAATTAAGATTTGATCAAATTTGGTCAGCCATGAATTAGAATCAGAACTAGTCGCCTTCATGTTAACTGTGAAGTCAAGGGTGGAAGACTGGCTAAGACCATGACCATTCCATGTCCCGCACCCATTTTTCACTCGTAGCTGTTGGGAGATCGTGTTGCTTGTTTTCTGAAAGTGCCTTGATAATTACAAAACAAGTGCTGGGCTGTCTGTCACCTGGTGCATACCTCCAATGTGGCATACTGCACAGTGTTGCCCTATGTAGAAAAGTCACTGGACTGTGACCATTCTCAGTCACACCAATGGGTTATTTCTACACTTTTAACAAAGCCTTTCTGATGACCAACATCCTTACCAAATCTCATTGAGATCTGATAACCTATGGGTGAGATATCTGCTCGGACAGACAAAAAGATCAACATTTCCCGATGAACAAAAAAGTATGAATCTAGAATGGAAAACATGAACAAAACCATTGAACACTACTCTGAGATCTGCAAACCTATAGTTTAGTTATCTGCTCAGATGGACGGACGGACAGATAACCGTACGCATGTAATCCAGAATACTCACCATTCACTTTGTTAGTGGGATGTTTGACTGCTTCAACCAATATGACCAACTGAACATTTATAAGTCACATGTACATTTGATTTTTAATAAATTAATGAAAATGTTGTGATATTCTGTATTATGTTTGACATGTAATAAATTGTTAACATAAAAATTTTACTTTGTTGATAATTCTCATTTATGATTTGGTAAAAATAATGTTTAGGGCTCTTAAAGGGGTACAGTACCAAGCCTTGAAATAGCGTGTCTGTCATTTGCAGAATGAGGTTCCCAGAGGGTGAATTTAGTGATGCTACCCTGCATAGCAGGCTAGCATCACCAAATTCACCCTCTGGGAACCTCATTCTGCTGAGGTGTAAGCAGTATGCGGGGTAGCATCACTAAATTCACCCTCTGGGGACCTCATTCTGCAAATGACAGACACGCTATTTCAAGGCTTGGTACTGTACACTAAATCCAGTCATTTATGGGACAATCTCCTTTTATAATCAACAGAATATATGGCAATTATAATGAAAATGAATTTATGACTCCAGTACATTCTAGAAATCAATGGATGTACAGTAATGCCCAAAGTAATTGACCACTTAACCACAGCAGAATTATGGGTAATTTTTCAGGATTTAGTCGGAAATATGGCTTGTTGCCATTCATCGGAAAGCTCTCGGCGAGAACTTTCCGATGAATGGCAACAAGCCATATTGGAGATTGAATTTCAAAATCTTGGAAAATTCTTGAATTTGAAAATATAGTTTGATTAGGCCTTAAAGGATTCTAGAGATGTGTGAGGACGGAGGTGCTGTGAGGACGGAGGTGCCTCAGAACACAGGATTCTAGAGCTGTGTGAGGATGGAGGTGACTGAGGACGGAGGTGATGTGAGGACGGAGGTGCCTCAGAACACAGGATTCTAGAGCTGTGTGAGGACGGAGGTGCTGTGAGGACGGAGGTGCCTCAGAACACAGGATTCTAGAGCTGTGTGAGGACGGAGGTGCCTCAGAACACAGGATTCTAGAGCTGTGTGAGGACGGAGGTGCCTCAGAACACAGGATTTTTATTTATTTGGCCTAATGACCGAAGTGTAAAGTGGGAAATAGGCATCCACAGAAGATAATCATTGAGACATGAAAACTTCATCCGTATAATTTGATATAACTAAATGAGCACCAGAATCAAACATTATTCAACAGCGATGGTGCTTATATGTCATATACATATTGAATTGGTATATAAAACTGATGACTTGTTAGATGGCTATTTATTTTTGAAGAAATAAGACATTGTTGAATCTTGTGTGTTGTCAACATTTGTCATAAATACTTCTCCCCTATGATTAGGAATGAGCATTATTATTTCTTTATGCGGTATTCTCGTGGTACGAAAAGATAGACCATTTACTAAGTCATTCGCCTAATGTCCACGTTTGTATGTTCGATTTGTGGCCATCTGGGACGTTTTGAACATAGATACCCATGAAATGAACGGGTACGGATCTGTACCGGCAGGTGATGCGGATGTGTACACAAAATAGTGAACGGTGCCGATCCGCATCCTGTTTTTTGGAACCCATGAGTATGGAAATCGATACTACGCGTTTAATTTACATTCAACTTGACAAACCATTTTATACAGTTATGGACATTCTTGTATACGCAACAGAAATAAGAGAAAATTCCATGCATTTGCATCATGTATTGTGCCAATGAAGATAAATAATGGGCCACGTGCAACTAGATCCTAGTAACATATGCTACCTCTAAGGTTATCGTAGGCGATTATTTTATATTTTCTTGGCGTGGCCATTTTCTAATGTATGTAAGAAAGACGGCGGCAACAAACTTTGTGTGGGTTACATTCAGATATATAATATAATTAACGTTTTAGTCGACCTACCGTTACACAAATTGCCACTTTCAGCCGGTAGTGATCCGCATCGTGACCGGTGGTAATCCGGATCGGTAATACGGTGTGCTTTGGGTCGTTTATAGACTATATCTGATTTTGTCACCAATTATTATCTAATACGACGCTCGTATTTTGAATTTTTGCGACCACTTTTGTCGCACAGTAGATCGGGGGGCTTAAGGCATTAATGTCGTAATCGGAAATAAACATTTGTGTCTAAAGTTACCGGCGTTCCAAAATGAGACGAGTTACTATCGGAATTATGCACAGTGAAGTCCATTCGTAGCGGCGGTTTACATTTTATTGAAAACATAATTGTGACATAATAAGGACTTTCAAATATTTGCATTGGAGTTGCCTAAAATTTAAATCATGCGTGCAATGAGAAAATCTCAATCACTATTGCAGGGCGGGAGACTATACTGGAATCGAAATTTGTGATGCATGCAAACGTTATTATATCGCTTTTAAATTATCCTAATATTACATAGTACACACGTGAATCTGATAATCCTAAGATAACCTTCCATTTTCTTGAATCGCAAGGGAACACATACTTATGAACAAAGCAGAAGATACATTCAGGTTATCGCGAATTCAGTCGATGGTGAAAGCTACATGATGACGTTTGTCGAGTTTAGTTGAAATCGACATGTTGACATTTTATGAATGAAATCAACAAGCTTCTTCTATAGTACATATCCAAGCCTTGAAATAGGGTGTCTGTCATTTGCAGAATGAGGTCCCCAGAGGGTGAATTTAGTGATGCTACCCCGCATGGAACCTCATTCTGCTGAGATGTAAGCAGAATGAGGTCCCCAGAGGGTGAATTTGGTGATGCTAGCCCGCTATGCGGGGTAGCATCACTAAATTCACCCTCTGGGGACCTCATTCTGCAAATGACAGACACACTATTTCAAGGCTTGTACATATCTCAATCGAATTGCACACACAGCGTCAATAAT
Organism: Siphonodentalium dalli; assembly: GCA_032622095.1. NCBI lineage: Eukaryota > Metazoa > Mollusca > Scaphopoda > Gadilida > Siphonodentaliidae > Siphonodentalium > Siphonodentalium dalli. Next base: position 203,398,779 of record CP136062.1, read on the forward strand.
ATAATGGTTATTTCAGTAAAATACTTCCCTCTCGACAATAACCAACAGTCTTGATTTTTGTGAATCTCTGATTTCTCACATGACCTGATGTTTTTGATTGACCTAATTTATACATGAAATTGCTAGCTATAGGACCAACTCTTTCGATGAACCCTTGTGCATGCCTGGGGTGAAATTAATCATAATCACATCACGATATAAGGCCTAAGTGAATCTTACTTGATGGGAATATGCATATATGAAGTTATTTTTATAAGATTAAAAAATCACAGATATATCCTAGCTTATGCGTGTGGTTTAGCTGTGGTTCGTTAATTACGCTAGCGTATGGACATATTAAAAGTATATATTACAATGATCGATTATTCATTTGTAGAGGTATTCAGGAAAAATGAGCATAAGATAGACATGTGAAAAACAAGTGCAAAAGGCTTACTATTATTAACAAACACTAGATATTAAACTGCCTCAAGCTTTTAGAAGATCCATAAATTTGAGGATGTAGCTTCAATACAGGAAGATAACATTTCGGAAAAAGTGTCCATCACCACCAATGTTGAAATTAGTCATCTCTACGCTATACCTTAAGGTGGTGCCGAAATTGCTCATTTCAGCATATCAGTTTTAAGTTTTTGTCAGATTTTGATTTAGTTTAGTTCTCAGAAATATTTTTTTCAACTCAAGACCATGCCACCTACTTGTGATTTATAAATAATCATTCTTCAAATTCAATGAGTAGATTTATAGTTCACCAATGGTGCCCATTTCACTACAAAACGAAATTTAAAAGCAAGGGTAATATGACCATACACTAGCGTAATTAACGAACCACAGATAAACCACACACATACGCTAGGATATATCTGTGCCTTTTTAATCTTATAAAAATAACTTATTAGATGCCTATTCCCATCAAATAAGATTAACATAGGCCTTATATCGTGATGTGATTATGATTATTTTCACTCCATGACATGCACAAGGGTTCATCGAAAGAGTTGGTCCTATAGCTAGCAATGTCGTGTATAAATTAAGTCAATCAAACATCAGGTCATGTGAGAAATCAGATATTCACAATGCAAACAGAATACGAGCTCTAAACTCAGATTTGAAATGTTAAAAAAAATACTTTTAAAAGCCGTTCCTTTTGTACAAATTATTATAGAATATAAACTCCCAACATCAAACTAAAAGTATTCAAAAATTAAGACTGTTGGTTGTTGTCGAGAGAGGAGTATTTTACTGAAATTAAACGTTATATTATTGACGCTGTTCGCGCAATCCTATTGAGATGTGTACTATACGAAAAAGCTTGTCGATTTCAACATGTTCATTTCATTCATAAAATGTCATCATGTCGATTTCAACGAAACTCGACGAACAACGCCATCTTGTAGCTTTCACCATCGACCCAATTCGCGATAACCTGAATGTATCTTCTGCTTTGTTCATAAGTATGTATTCCCTGTCGATTTATGAAAATGGAAGGATATCTAAGGATTAACAGATTCACGTATGTACTATGTAATATTAGGATAATTTAAACGCGATATAATAATGTTTGCATGCATCACGAATTTCGATTTTCTCATTGCATGCACGATTTATATTTTAGGCAACTCCAATGCAAATATTTGAAAGTCCTTAACATTTCACAATTATGTTCTCAATAAAATGTAAACTGCCGCTACGAATGAACTTCACTGTGCATAATTCCAATAGTAACTCCCCTCATTTTGGAACTGACAGACACGCATGTTTATTTCCGATTACGACATTAATGCTTTAAGCCCACCGTTCTACTGTGCGACAAAAGTGGTCGCAAAAATTCAAAATACGAACGTCGTATTAGATAATAATTTGTGACGTCACAAAATCAGATATAGTCTATATACGACCCAAAGCGTCCGGTTTTGGTTCGTTATAATCAGATGAATAAATTTGGAAGAATGCTGCTTTATTTTAATCAATTTATTTGAAGAAATTTGTTCCCTTGAGACATTCTGGAAAATATTCTTGATCAACAGGTCCATCACAGTGTGGATTATATCGGTATCCTTTACCATAATCTGAAAAGATTAAAAAATATATTCTTGATCAACAGGTCCATCACAGTGTGGATTATATCGGTATCCTTTACCATAATCTGAAAAGAATTATAACAAATACACTTATACACACATGGTAGGCTTCTGAACAGTAAAGACAAGCTATACACACTGGGCTGTGTATCGGACAAACAAATAATATTATTTAATGTAGTGCAGCAAGCATGAATCTCGGGGGACCTACATACATAGTATTTACAGTGACTGTTGCTGCGGAAATCAGCAGCATCTGCGGGTCCATTCGATCCGGTCATAAGCGCAATAACTCGAGCATATATTGACCGATTTCAATAATTTTTTGTCTATGAGTTGGTTGCCATAATATCTCGGATGAGTTCGAAACTAGTTTCGTCCGATTTTTCTTACCTGAGTTATACCCCTTTGTTTGACGATTTCTCGTCATGGTTGCCACAATATCTTGGACAAGTTTGAAAACCAGTTTTGTCCGATTTTTCTTACCTGAGTAATGCCCCATAGTTTGATGATTTCTGGCCATTATTTAGTCGTCAGCGCAAAATCTCGAACAAATATTAACCGATTTCAATCATTTTATTTTTGTTTATGAATTGGTTGGTTTGGTCCTATTATTATTATTGACTCTACGTGTTATGACATATTTCGACTTGGAATTTGAAATATTTGAGATTTTCATTGGACTTGGAATGCACACAATTCTTGGTTTCTGCATTATAACTTTTAGTTGTGTTTCTTTAATCAGAGAGAAATTTGTTATGTGATTTAATTAATTTTATTCCTAACACTGCCAATCTCGGAGTTAGCCAACTTGGAGTTATCACCATGGAGTTTGCCATCTTGGAGTTAGCCACCATTTTGGGGGACACTGTGGTCGGTGAGCTTTTATTTATGATGTACCAGCGCAGCTCCCGTCATGAAAGGGTTATGAAACGAATATAGTTTGGGTGTGTTTAATTGAAGGATATGGATCTGAGTCGCTCTGTGGCTGTTAGACACATTGTCTGTGAACCATGAAATGGTTCACACTAATTACGTCCCAACAGCCGCATTGCCATACCCCTCAATAAAATACCCCCAACTTTTTCCTTGTTTATTTCCATAAAATCAGCAGATATTATTCTTCCTTTTTTCTTAAATATGTCCAACAGTAATGACATTATAGCATGTGTCAAGCCCAATATCATACCCATGAATTATTGCTCAATTAGTCTATGACTGCATGATAAAACGGTTATTCAACCAACCAATTTTAGTCATTTAGATCAACAAGATGTGAAGTATATCTCTGTTAAGGTGTGTTTTATTGTATTGTGTTGTATATTTGCTTCATCTCTTTGTATACACCTATATATCTGTGTCTCAATATGATACCTTCAACGTAGTTGAAGATTTGGCAATAATAGTTTAATTCTTCAAGCTCGCCAATACTGTCTGAGAATTCAAATAGCAGTTTATAACACTGAAATGAACCCATAATATGATTTCAGTAGGATATTGTAAAGTTATTTGGCTGATAAATTATAAATATTTTGTAATACCTAGTGATTTCATGAGCTTGGTGGATGCATTCCTGAGATGAAGCGGTACTGATGGAATCGGGCCCTGGTGATTCCGCACACAGTCTGCAGCTCGTTTGTATGCTTCGTACACCCCAACAGATTTACGAGCTCTAGCCAGATACACAACACACTGGGCTAACATCACCTGTAAAAAGTGCCAAGATTATATTACTATTGTACAATTTACTATCGTAAAACAACCTTGCCTAATGTTGCTTACAAAGTTCATACTGATTGGTCAGTAGCCAATGTTTCCATGGATACACGGATGTATAACAATGTGGTGCAATCAAGGGAATGGTGTCCATCACATGGACCATTCAGAACCCTTCTTACTATGCCCCCAACCCTCAGAAGGAGAATTCAGGGGTATATATAGTGGAGACCTCTGTATGTCTGTCATTCCATAACAAACAATTCACAACACTGCTCAAGTATTGATAATCCAATTTGGATGTCCTTTGGTATGCCGGTAGACCAGAATTGTGGAAAGGATCTCCACATAGTGCAGGTTTGTCTGCACTTTATTTCAGAGTTATGGCCCTTTGCGGGACACATCCATAACAAACAAGCTGATGATGTCTTTATTATTGGATTTCGTTGCCCTTTGGCATGGTTGGGGGAAAGGATATACCAGAGTTACGGCCCTTGTTTGACTTGGAAATTTGTGAATTTAGTGTCAGAAAGAAGTAAATGAATGAAATAATCACTGGTACACTCTACGTCGCCTAAGACGTAATATATGTATTTACCTACAAGATAACTCGTTGCTGGCACCAGCGATAACCACTGGTAAATTCCGTCCCAGGTGCCAACTACGAGCTGTCTCGTAGTAGCCTTATAACATGCTTCAACAACATCATATTTGGTTGACTAAAATTGTATAAAACATGATAAATGAATTTATATATACAGACTTGTACTCCCACTACCAGGGAAATGAACTTGCATGCATGGGTAAACAAGCCACATGTATTCGCTTGTGCATACACTTGATGTAGAGCTAGTTCGAGTTTCCAGCAGCCTCTGGCACTATATCCAAATTATTCTACTGTCAGAATTTAACCACTTATAAAGCCAGTGGAGTAAGTACCAGACATGTAATAAACATAGAACCACAGCTGATAATAAGATTACCTTACTCGTATTTAAATTCGCGCAGTACTATTTTTTGCTCAGTTTTGAACTCAAAACTGCCAAAAATATTTTCGTAAAAGACATGCATCTGGTAATAATTTCAGTTCTTAATCGTTCTTGAAGGTACCTGTATATTAAAAGACCACCACTACGACAATTAACATCGAGTAAATTGTAACTGCATCAACATTTTGTTACGTGCTCAAAATAATCATTCTGACACTCACGAAGTTATGGATATCAATGAAATGAACTTCAAAGAACAACCACGTATAGATGTGGCTGACATGCTGATCTGTGGCTGTGGCTGCGAGTGTTTCAAATAGCTGGGTTGACATATTTAAAGGTACTCAATCCGAGTACCACAAGCACGAGCAAGCAAGAGGTCAAACGGAGGTCTTGCAGATAAAGATGGATAACTCTAAAATCAAGTGGTTATTATTACCACTTTGATGGGTAGCTTCCTTAACTCGAATCAAATATTTTTAACCCCGAAGCCAAAGAAATAGTAATTTAGGAGCGTCTGATCGGATTGAGTACCTTTAACTCAGACGGCATTACCACGTTGTCACTCCATGGTGTGGATATGGAGATATATGCTTTCATGTCCATTCGTACGGGAATATTTGTATGTCTCACAAGTATTGCAATATCTAAGGCTTTAGCATGATTTGCATATGAATAATGGTGTTGAAATGCATGTCCGAATGTCAATATAATTTTCTATATACTCCGTCAAACTGTCTGTAATGTATGTAAATGTAACGCAATATATATATATATATATATTTCCCCTGTTGTTTGGTATAAACTCAGGAATCATACTATTTTTCGCTCAGTTTTAAATTCGCGAAAAATAATACTGCGCGAATTTAAATACGAGTAAGGTAGTTAGAATTTAGAAATTAATGCACTCAAGCCGGGCACCATTTCTAACTAATCTCAACATATATGTAAGTGTTGTTATATTATATGTTACATAGCCAAGCTTAGATATTTAGTGGACATTTCAGTGGCCTGCACCCATCCCTCAAACAATGGGGTGTATTATCAGTGTATAGGCCTATAGCTTCATATGAGACCTGAAAAATCTAGAACTAACTGATTACTAACTTATATAACAAAAGCCCTCTATATTGTCTGGGAATGGTCTATTTACACATGTCTACCATGGTCAGAAGAGGTTTTGGTGAATTGGAGTGTCCTAGCAGATTTCAAACTACACCCGACCCCTTGATCGGGAATCGCTGTATCTCAATTATACATATACAATCGACCAGTGGGATTGTTGTGCATGTATTGGCATGTTTCTGTTGTTATCTATGTGGTATGGACACCATTCGTAGTAGCAGTCCCCATGGAACCATTTACTATGAGTTAACTCATTGTGACAGCCAACATGTTAATGTCCCCAAATAAAGCCTCAATGCAATTTGTCAAAACCTTTTGGAATTAGGCAAAAAGCAAATTCATTTGGCAAGAACAAATTTTGGTCCAGTGCTAACAAAATATATCTTACATTGCATTCGGGCATCCCTATCACATGACATGCTTGGTAAGTTGCTACAGCCTGTGTTAAAGCTGATGGGTCTGCCAAACCTGCAAAGATTGCAACATTCAACAATAAAGCATCCGCGACACAGTTTAAATTTTCCGATTGTCTGAATGCACAATTAGCCGATTATAAAAGCTGATTGTTTGATTGCCTTTATTTGCCTTTAACAAATGACATGTAACAATGAAAGTGTCAATGACAATGTATCTAAACTTTGGCAAGGAGTTATTTAGGTGCTGAACAATGAACAGAATGATAAAGAATGAGAGTAAAACAGTTACATTAAAGGGCTTGTATTGTGTAGATGAAATTATTTGCATTTCAAACATTTCACCAATAAATATGAGCTGCAGGATTAAAATTTGAAATCCAAGATGGCTGCTGGCAGCCATGTTTTATAACAAATTTCGGAAATAATCGATGGCTCCCTAGAGGTCACCCCGAAGATCCATATGAAGTTTGGTGACGTATGAGGGATGTGGTCTGTATGGTGTGCCGAAGGATTTAGTAATACAAAGATTAAAATCCAAGATGTTGGCGGCCATGTTTGGAAATATTTGATGGCCCCCATCTAGTGGTCATCCTGAAGATCCATATTAAGTTTGCTGGCGATCAGAGGATGCATGTGGTCTGTAGGGTGTGCCAAAGGATTTAGTCATGCAAAGAGTAAAACTCAAGATGGCTGCTGGTGGCCATATTTTTTATTGAAAATCGCTAAAAATCTGGTAGCTCCCATCTAGGGGTGATCCTAAACATGCCTGTAAATTTTCAAAACATTTCTCCAATAAATGTTGGCTACAGGGTGTGCCGATGGATTCAAATTTGATATCCAAAATGGCTGCCGGCAGACATGTTTTTTAACAAATTTCGGAAAAAAATGATGGCTCACATTTAGAGGTGACCCCAAAGATGCATATGAAATTTGGTCATGATCGGATGAGGGATGTGGCATGTAGGGTGAGCCAAAGGAAATTGTTGATGGACACATGCACGATGGATGCCAACCCATGGCAATAGCTCAAGCTTGACTTTGTCAAGTTGAGCTAAAAATGAAGGACAAGTAGATGATAAGTATTGTACAGGAACAGCATGACCATCATTGATCATCTTCCTGCAGCTCCTGAAAGATGATATACATGTATAAACATAAAGGATGGCAGATGACTTAAAGATTCATACAGGGTTCCATGCCTCTAAACACAGCAACAATGTTTCATGAAGTCTATTTTGACAAAGCCAGTAGCTTTGTACCCCTGAACATTTTTACTAGAATCAATAAATGTCATGTCATGTCATGATAGATAATCATAGAAATGAAGTGGCAAACCAATCCTGTCCACAATAATATTAAACTGTCAACAAAGACTTCACTTACTCCGGTTTTTGAAATTCATTCAAGGTATTAATGTATTTTTTGCAAACAGTGTATTACACCATAACAAAACTAACCAATCACTGAAGAAAAACAGTGTCAAAAAATTCAATATGGATTAAAAAAATTAAAACATACCAACATCTTCACTGGCAATCCTGATGAGCCTCCGTGCTATATATAGAGGGTCCTCTCCCCCTTCTAGCATCCGAGCCATCCAGTAGAGGGCAGCACTGTCATCTGATCCCCGGATTGACTTATGTAGAGCAGAAATTATATTGTAGTGCTCCTCACCTGAAATAGTAGAAAAATAATATTTTTTTACCCAAAATATGTATCTCCTATAATAAATATCTTGGACATTGAATGAACTAATGGTTATATATTTCTTGCTTGCAAGATCATAGAAGTCGTTTTAAAAATTGGTACGAAGTACCTACAGTATGTCGCGCACTGTCAAACCTAAACAACTTTACCTCTGGACCAATCGTATGAGTCCTTTCGCTATAGAAGCGAATGACAAGTAAGTTTACAATCCTTTTAATTTCATCCTCCTGTGTGTTTGATGCGTTTGACCGAGTGCGCGGGGCGGGAATGTTGATCCCAACTGGGAGGGCCCTTACTGTGTTCAGTGTCCAAGATATTTATTATAGGAGATACATATTTTGGGTAAAAAAATATTATATCTCCGTCAAATATATCTTGGACACTGAATGAAAAATGGGAATAAAATAAAGTAACACCCATCAAAGCTCAGAGTGGTGAGATGTCGATTTTTGAAATCTATTATTTTTCACCACCAATAATTTATAGTGGCCCATTAAAAGTCGACAAGAAGACGGTCTCGGACCAAATTTCGGATGAAGATGGATTCCCATTTATTATTTTATTCCCATTTATTATTGACACAGACTCATACGGCATATACTTCAATAACACTGAATGAACTAATGGTTATAATTATAATTCATGAAGAGGAGGAGGCCACGAGGCAGATAATCTGACTATGTCCATGAAACCCACCTGCTGAAGCAGAAAAGACCTGCATCCTGTACCAAAAAGATTTCTTGGTAGACATGTGCCAAAAAATAGATCATTGTGTCCCATATGCAGTAGCTCAGATAAACCCAAAACAACTGAGCCTCCTAAAAGGAAACAACATGTACCTCATGTGCCCTAATGATCACAGGGTGAAGGTGTCCAGGACAAACATTGGTCATAGGCAAGGGAGATAACTCATTCGTTCATGTTCCTAATAGGATAAAGGAACATACTCCCCCCCGCCCCTTAGAGGATGAAGCAGCACTAGCACGACATCCAGAGGATGATGACCAGCCCATAAGACATGCAAAAGGGGCACCGAGGGGAAAACACGGGTTGCTCAGGAGGCCGCGACCAATAAGGAGGAGGCATGTCCAGCAACGACTCCAGCGGAGGCTCCAAGTTAATGGAGGAAGCAAGAGAAGGGCCACGTTTTCTCTTCCTTGTTCTGTGCTGTTAGTATTGTGCTGGTAATGATGCAAAATTGTGCGTAATTTGTTATCCTAAGACCGAAGGACTGACCCATCCGAAATAACCCTCATGGAAGGCACTCTTGGATGGGCATGGCGAACTCGGACACGCATCAAACGCTGCCAAATCCAGGGGATGTTGTGACAGCACGTCCTCGTCTCTGAACAGCACCGTCCGTCCAGGAGATGGGGGGAAAGAGGCAAGTATCCCGACCAGGTCACCTGGTTTGACGAGGCAAAATTTCCGGAGCCTCAGAAAGGAAACTAAGTCAAAGTTCTGGCCTAGGAGCCCAAAAGAGGCCAGAAACCATACGAAGCAAGGCCACACTGGTGGAGGAAAGAACACAAGTGAATAATAGGGATACATGCCCACCCCCCAAACCGGGAGGGACGGATGCCGGAAAAGACTTGACGAATGGAGGACAGGTCGGAACCCGTGCAGTAAAATCCCCTGGAGTGGAAGCAGTGGCAGGTGACACATTGAAAAGCTAGGCAGGCAATGTGTCGAAAGCGCCGGGGCTTGCAAGCTTTTACGGACCACCGATGTTGTGGTAGCTATGGCAAGTGGCCGGCTGGTGCAGCGATGGAATGAACCCGGACGCATCGGAGGCAGGACCAGTGGTAGCTGCGCTTGGACGACCATCGCTGCCCTTCTCTGCTGATGGCTCAGGAGGCCGCGACCCAGAGGGAGGAGGCATGTCCAGCAACCGACTCCAGCGGAGGCTCCAAGTTAATGGAGAAAGCAAGAGAAGGTGCCACGTCAGTAGAGGTGCCACGATCATTGATCTTGATAATCGAAAGTCAATAAGAGATTAGAATCGATGAAGCGTATCTAATAGCAAGGACAGTGGAAGTAGTGCATAATATTCGCATGTGCATAAAATGATAATTTGTATCAGAAACAACCGAGACAGTCCTTCCCATGACAAAAATACAGTTTTTTAGACGGGTGTAATTGCACCGGTAATATAATTGTAAGTTGGGGTTATCTCAAATCAAAGGTCATTGTGTGATATACCCCAAGTCCAGTGACACTTTCACATGCCCATAAATTAACGGAGATGGGAAATGTTCTAAATATATCTTCACATATTTCAATATTGATCCAACGATTACAGTGACCACCAACATTGTGACCAGGTGGACGAGTGCAAATGGTGAACACCCATGAATAGAAAATTGCGAGTGCATACGGGTGCGAGAGCAATTGCTCCTGTCTCGTGGAAAGGAATGCCGGTAATGAGCACAATGCGTTAAAAATATCTTTGCACGATCAACGATCGTTAACCTGTCCGTTGGCGATTAAACTGTAAAACAGGGTATCCAAAAATGTCCGGTACTTTCCGACATCCGAAATAAAGAACTCAGAGTAATCGCAGCCGAAAATGGTAATCGAATATCGGCTGTATCAACGTTTCATCGATTATACGATTAATCGTGGCACCCCTACCTGTCGGAGGGAAAAAACATTACGAAGGTTTCATCGTAAAAGCATTGAGCCTTATGTTCAATGTAGAGAGAAGAGGCAAGCCACACTGTGGCTATTTTATCTAGCATCCGTGAGGAAAATTATTGTAAAATATTGTAATGTAAAATATTGGAAATTATTAATTCCAATACATTTGGATAAGATTTTGTCAGGGACCAAACTCCAAACTGGAGCTTAGTGTAGACGCCAACACAATATTGCATCCGGTGCAGTGTTAAAAAATCCCGACGAGAACCCGAATGACTCGAAAGAGCATTGGTTTATTGTTTTATGCAAAAAACGATATTTGTTTGAAGTGATTCTCGTAAACAAAACAAAATTGAAATATATGTTAATGAAATTATCCACACACGGACCACTGTCATTAATAAGACAGTATTGTAGAATAAAAGATTGTTGAACAATTGTAAAAGCGAATTCCGAAAATTGGAAAACACATGCGTAGTGCACGAAATTAGGAAACTGCGTGGTGTCGTTCGCAATATCGTAAAGAGAACGTTCATTAAAAATGAAGAGATGAAAGATGCGACTTATCTTGCGATGTAGAAGAAATAAAAGGATCGTAAACTTACTTGTCATTCGCTTCTATAGCGAAAGGACTCATACGATTGGTCCAGAGGTAAAGTTGTTTAGGTTTGACAGTGCACGACGTACTGTAGGTACTTTGTACCGATTTTTAAAACGACTTCTATGATCTTGCAAGCAAGAAATATATAACCATTAGTTCATTCAGTGTCCAAGATATATTTGACTGAGATATAATGTCATTATTGTTTGATCACTATTTAAAAAAATGAATGTAGTGGGTGCGTGTGTTATTGAGGGATATAGCGCTGTGATTGTTGGGGAACATTATGTGAACCGCAAAGCAGTTCACAATAAATGGGCCCCCAACAATCACAGTGCCATATCCCTCAATAAAACACGCACCCACTACATTCATTTCTTAAAGACATATTATGTACTTGTTCGGCTGGGTGAAACTCATCAGTTAGTATTCAGGTGCTATGCCAACTGGAGGATTGTACCATTCTACTAACATCACCAAAAATCTGAAGCAAATCGACCATACCACTCCATAGAAATCATCGTCTGAACTACGCTCAAATGTAAATATTTACTTCTCGATTCGGGACACATCTATCGGCAATAAACTAACGAAAACGAAATCGCAATCAAGAGTCACTGCATTTAATTAATAGTTAACAATGACGGTGTGTGTTGTCAATTTGGATATAATATTTGTAAAAATTACTACTTTGAGCAAGATTTTTCTCCATTTATATTTGTTCACCCGACCGGAGTGTTTCACATCACTTTAACTTATTATGAACATTTCTCTCCAAGAACTAGGACTCCTTCTTGTATTATCTGTCGTCTGCTTATTTTTCCTGAAAATCAATCCTGATGAATACTAGACCATTCCAATGTATACTTATATAACTGAGTAGGAGAATCCATTTAGTATAGAAAGGGTTAAACTTATGATCTGAACATCCCAGAGATGAAACATCATAACAAGATCTTACACCACAGGCGCTGGCATATTCTAGTGTTCCAAATATACGTGCAGTCCCAAATGTGCTAAGTCGAAATTTAATAAACATGCAGGGAAGGCACATGCTGTTTAGACCATTATAACCATTTGTAATTATGGGACAGAGAAATTGCCCAGAATGTGCATAAACAAACACATGCGTTTCCACAGTGGCAGATCCTATCTAGTCTGTGAGATGGCTATTGTGATGTCTGTTCTGGTGTCCCTCTTCCACATAATGAGTCGATTACTTAGGGCATTACTGTAGTTGTAAAATCATAACAAACATGACAGAGTTATATTACTACTAGTAGTAAACTCTTGCGATCAATCGAGCGTAGAAATCAATTAAATCTGATTTACGGAAAGTTGCTGGGAAAACCTGATCTATTTTCAGGTCTGATAATAAGTTATGTTAACCCCTGAGGTATCTGACATCACTCACAACTTTTGTTAACCTGTTGTTTCATTAATGAGGTGAACATCATTAGATATCTCGATTTTTTCGTTACCTTTTAACATAGGAATTGGGCATAGAAACTTGTGATCATATAATATTACTTATTTTTACGTGCTTCTGAAACATCAGTGCGTTAGTGTGTTGTGCACGTGCAATGGAGTACATGGACGTCATACATTTAGTTGTCCACAAAACATACTCAAGTTTTCAGCAAAAGGAGTAAAATAAACATGCAGATTCACATATGAAATATGCAGGAAATTCTATGAAATTGATAAACATACATGCACATTTATTTGGAACATGAGACTCATGCTGTTCCAAATTAAAACATGGGCAGGATAGAACCTGAATTTTTAATAAATAACTGAGAATGATATGTAATTTTTAATAAATAACTGAGAATGACTCAAATGGGGATACATGTACTGCGAACATCACCAATGATTCTTCATTGAAACTCATTGTGATGGTGGACATTCATACAAAATTTTATTGAAATCCTATGACCAATGGTCAGAGAACCATTATTCCCAAAACAATGAATGATAACTCTAGAAAGAACAAGATCCTTTGAAAGTACTCCCGGTGGAATGCCTCCATATCAATTTCAGTGTGATCCGATAAACCACGGCTGAGTTATATGCATGGATGGACAGATAACCATTATTTCCAAATAAAAGTGGAGGATAAATCTAGATCAGAAAACATGATTGCCATTGGACCCTCTTTTGAAAGCACTCTTGATGAAGAACCTATATATCAAATTTAATTCAGATCCAATAACCCATGACTATAAGCCCGGACAGACAGCCCCGGTGGATGGACAAAGTCAATCCAGTATACCACCCATTATTCTTTGAAAAGTTTGGGTATAAAATGTGTACATGCACTGTATGATAAATTGAGTGTTTTATCATAGCTGAATCCACATGTTAACCCTGTCTCAGTAAATACTCATTGACGAGCTGTTCCATCAGGAAATAAGATAATAAGTTCAACAAAAGCGATGTTGAACTTATCATCTGGACATTGCCAACCAATGGATATGAATCTATCTGTGTTTGTATTTTTTGTTTGTCTATCTGTTGTCTTATATTTCCTGAACATCCCTCCAGATGAATACTACAGTAATGCCCTAAGTAATCGACTCCTTAACCACAGCAGAATTATGGGTAACTTTTCAGGATTTAGTCGGAAACATGGATTGTTGCCATTCATCGGAAAGCTCTCCCCGATTATACGATTAATCGTGGCACCCCTACCTGTCGGAGGGAAAAAACATTACGAAGGTTTCATCGTAAAAGCATTGAGCCTTATGTTCAATGTAGAGAGAAGAGGCAAGCCACACTGTGGCTATTTTATCTAGCATCCGTGAGGAAAATTATTGTAAAATATTGTAATGTAAAATATTGGAAATTATTAATTCCAATACATTTGGATAAGATTTTGTCAGGGACCAAACTCCAAACTGGAGCTTAGTGTAGACGCCAACACAATATTGCATCCGGTGCAGTGTTAAAAAATCCCGACGAGAACCCGAATGACTCGAAAGAGCATTGGTTTATTGTTTTATGCAAAAAACGATATTTGTTTGAAGTGATTCTCGTAAACAAAACAAAATTGAAATATATGTTAATGAAATTATCCACACACGGACCACTGTCATTAATAAGACAGTATTGTAGAATAAAAGATTGTTGAACAATTGTAAAAGCGAATTCCGAAAATTGGAAAACACATGCGTAGTGCACGAAATTAGGAAACTGCGTGGTGTCGTTCGCAATATCGTAAAGAGAACGTTCATTAAAAATGAAGAGATGAAAGATGCGACTTATCTTGCGATGTAGAAGAAATAAAAGGATCGTAAACTTACTTGTCATTCGCTTCTATAGCGAAAGGACTCATACGATTGGTCCAGAGGTAAAGTTGTTTAGGTTTGACAGTGCACGACGTACTGTAGGTACTTTGTACCGATTTTTAAAACGACTTCTATGATCTTGCAAGCAAGAAATATATAACCATTAGTTCATTCAGTGTCCAAGATATATTTGACTGAGATATAATGTCATTATTGTTTGATCACTATTTAAAAAAATGAATGTAGTGGGTGCGTGTGTTATTGAGGGATATAGCGCTGTGATTGTTGGGGAACATAATGTGAACCGCAAAGCAGTTCACAATAAATGGGCCCCCAACAATCACAGTGCCATATCCCTCAATAAAACACGCACCCACTACATTCATTTCTTAAAGACATATTATGTACTTGTTCGGCTGCGTGAAACTCATCAGTTAGTATTCAGGTGCTATGCCAACTGGAGGATTGTACCATTCTACTAACATCACCGAAAATCTGAAGCAAATCGACCGTACCACTCCATAGAAATCATCGTCTGAACTACGCTCAAATGTAAATATTTACTTCTCGATTCGGGACACATCTATCGGCAATAAACTAACGAAAACGAAATCGCAATCAAGAGTCACTGCATTTAATTAATAGTTAACAATGACGGTGTGTGTTGTCAATTTGGATATAATATTTGTAAAAATTACTACTTTGAGCAAGATTTTTCTCCATTTATATTTGTTCACCCGACCGGAGTGTTTCACATCACTTTAACTTATTATGAACATTTCTCTCCAAGAACTAGGACTCCTTCTTGTATTATCTGTCGTCTGCTTATTTTTCCTGAAAATCAATCCTGATGAATACTAGACAATTCCAATGTATACTTATATAACTGAGTAGGAGAATCCATTTAGTATAGAAAGGGTTAAACTTATGATCTGAACATCCCAGAGATGAAACATCATAACAAGATCTTACACCACAGGCGCTGGCATATTCTAGTGTTCCAAATATACGTGCAGTCCCAAATGTGCTAAGTCGAAATTTAATAAACATGCAGGGAAGGCACATGCTGTTTAGACCATTATAACCATTTGTAATTATGGGACAGAGAAATTGCCCAGAATGTGCATAAACAAACACATGCGTTTCCACAGTGGCAGATCCTATCTAGTCTGTGAGATGGCTATTGTGATGTCTGTTCTGGTGTCCCTCTTCCACATAATGAGTCGATTACTTAGGGCATTACTGTAGTTGTAAAATCATAACAAACATGACAGAGTTATATTACTACTAGTAGTAAACTCTTGCGATCAATCGAGCGTAGAAATCAATTAAATCTGATTTACGGAAAGTTGCTGGGAAAACCTGATCTATTTTCAGGTCTGATAATAAGTTATGTTAACCCCTGAGGTATCTGACATCACTCACAACTTTTGTTAACCTGTTGTTTCATTAATGAGGTGAACATCATTAGATATCTCGATTTTTTCGTTACCTTTTAACATAGGAATTGGGCATAGAAACTTGTGATCATATAATATTACTTATTTTTACGTGCTTCTGAAACATCAGTGCGTTAGTGTGTTGTGCACGTGCAATGGAGTACATGGACGTCATACATTTAGTTGTCCACAAAACATACTCAAGTTTTCAGCAAAAGGAGTAAAATAAACATGCAGATTCACATATGAAATATGCAGGAAATTCTATGAAATTGATAAACATACATGCACATTTATTTGGAACATGAGACTCATGCTGTTCCAAATTAAAACATGGGCAGGATAGAACCTGAATTTTTAATAAATAACTGAGAATGATATGTAATTTTTAATAAATAACTGAGAATGACTCAAATGGGGATACATGTACTGCGAACATCACCAATGATTCTTCATTGAAACTCATTGTGATGGTGGACATTCATACAAAATTTTATTGAAATCCTATGACCAATGGTCAGAGAACCATTATTCCCAAAACAATGAATGATAACTCTAGAAAGAACAAGATCCTTTGAAAGTACTCCCGGTGGAATGCCTCCATATCAATTTCAGTGTGATCCGATAAACCACGGCTGAGTTATATGCATGGATGGACAGATAACCATTATTTCCTAATAAAAGTGGAGGATAAATCTAGATCAGAAAACATGATTGCCATTGGACCCTCTTTTGAAAGCACTCTTGATGAAGAACCTATATATCAAATTTAATTCAGATCCAATAACCCATGACTATAAGCCCGGACAGACAGCCCCGGTGGATGGACAAAGTCAATCCAGTATACCACCCATTATTCTTTGAAAAGTTTGGGTATAAAATGTGTACATGCACTGTATGATAAATTGAGTGTTTTATCATAGCTGAATCCACATGTTAACCCTGTCTCAGTAAATACTCGTGGACGAGCTGTTCCATCAGGAAATAAGATAATAAGTTCAACAAAAGCGATGTTGAACTTATCATCTGGACATTGCCAACCAATGGATATGAATCTATCTGTGTTTGTATTTTTTGTTTGTCTATCTGTTGTCTTATATTTCCTGAACATCCCTCCAGATGAATACTACAGTAATGCCCTAAGTAATCGACTCCTTAACCACAGCAGAATTATGGGTAACTTTTCAGGATTTAGTCGGAAACATAGATTGTTGCCATTCATCGGAAAGCTCTCCCTGAGAGCTTTCCGATGAATGGCAACATTCCATGTTGCCGACTAAATTCTGAAAAGTTACCCATAATTCTGCTGTGGTTAAGGAGTCGATTACTTAGAGCATTACAGTAGCTAATACCATTCAAGTCTGAATTTAGTGTGTCTGACATTTGCAGAATGAGATCCCCATAGGGTGAATATAGTCACGCTATCCTGCACAGCAGGCTAGCATCACCAAATTTACCCTCTGGTGACCTCATTCTGCTTAGGCCTCAACTGCTATAGGAGACTTCGGATCAGGTTGAAGTTCCCCAATTGAAATTGGTGATGTTCACACATTAGTCACCTCGATTATTCAATTTATCTTCTTCAAATTAGGGGATATAGAAACTCAACAGTCTAAGGGAAAAAGTAACTAACAACAATGTTAATTTGAGCCTATTGGTACTTCCCAGAAGATGAGGCCAAATTAGAATTATGTCCCCGCTGTGCGTGATAGCGTCACTAAATTCACCCTCTTTGCACCTCATTCTGAAAATGTCAGACACACTAAATTCAGACTTGATACCATTGTATACTTTATGACTGAATGGGGAAGCCTGAATTTAGTGTCTGACATTTGCAGAATGAGGTCATAAGAGGGTGGATTTAGTGATGCTACACTGCACAGCATGGGCCTCATCTTCTGGGAAGTATCTATAGTCTCAACTTAACATTGTTTTTGGTTACTTTTTCCCTTCTGTTCAGTTTCTATATCCCCCTAATTTGCAGAAGATAAAATGCATAATCGAGGTGACTAATGGGTGAACATCACCAACTTCAACTGGGGAATTTCAATCTGATTGTAGGTCTCCCATAGCAGTTGAGACCTAAGCAGAATGAGGATCCCAGAGGGTGAATTTGGTAATACTAGCCCGCCATGTGGGATAGCATCACTAAATTCACCCTCTGTGGACCTCATTCTACAAATATCAGACACACTAAATTCAGGCTTGTAAAGAAAGGGTAAACCCTGGGAAACCTAGCATTTTTTAGTGAATACGAAAATTGTGGTTTTCCTCATGGCAGGTCACATGTAGAAAATTAGAATTTTCTTGTATACGCGCTCATGAAATAAGTCTTTTGTTCACTCAAATACAAGCATATATTTAAAAATAGAAAGTGAATATATCTCACGGATGTGTGATATTGTAGGACAAATCAACAGACAGACATAAACAATGGACCCTATGGACATCCAATCTCACTAACGTCAAATTACAAACCTGTTTTATCATATAAGACATGATTTCGTTGTAGCCCATCTTTGATATCTTTCGTAGTAACGATGCTAGCTTTGGACTTCTCTCGTTGGTGAGATGCTACCACAGCCTGCAGAGCCATCTGAAGACCGTTTAGTGCCGACCTCGCATCTCCATCACACAGGTTAGATAACATCTCAATGGCATCTTTCTCAATACAAACCTGCCTTGAATTAAAGACATATTATGGATCTGTTCGGGTGTGTGAAACTGATAAGTTAGTACTCAGGCACTATGCCACCTCAGGGAATGTAGCATTCTACTAACATCGCCGAAAATTTCAAAGAAATCGACCATACCACTCCACAGAAAACATCGTCTGAACTATACTCAATTGTAAATATTTACATCTCGATTGGGACGCTACTATCGGCGATAAACTAACACCAATTATTTCGGTATCGAAATTCATTGCGTTCTGATTAATATATCAGAATGACGATGTGTTTTGTCAATTTGGATTGATATTCGTAAAAATAACTACTTTGAGCACGATTATTCTCCATTTCTATTTGAACACCCTACCAGAGTGTTTCACATCACTTTAAGAGAGTTAATTTTAAAGATATATTCAGGGTTCCAGATCTCGAGTTGCAAAAATAACAAGAACAACATATGATATCTTATTTAAATCTACGTTTCACTGTAATGCACAGGAAAAATGTTGAAAACCAAATTTGACATATAAACTAGATGACATATCGATGGGAAGAAAGGCTGCTGACCAGTGACCAATCAGGATGAGCCTTTTAGGAGTACTGTACACTAAATTCGGCCATATGGGACCATCTCCTTTTCCAGTCATAAATTCATTTTCATTAGGGACCTTGTCAAATTGCAAGCGGTAAATCCGCCGGAGAACGGAGTATTTTTCTCCGCTCTCCGCTAAAAACTCCGCTTTCCGGTCAGATAAATAGCGTAAAACACGGCGGAGTTTATCGTGACGTTGAGCGGGGTTATAACGGAGTTTCCAATGGGAGTTTTTATTACGTTCATCGAGTTTTTGGCAGAGTTTCAAGCGGAGTTTTCTTCCGATGTTCATCGGAGTTTTTGGTCGAGTTTCAACCGGAGTTTTCTTCCAATGTATCCGCTCATGTTTGAGTTTCCCCTAAAACTCCGCTTAAGTTTATATTAAATAGGAAACACGGCAGATTTAGTTTTTGTTTCGTTCAAAGCCCCGGTTGACGGCGTACAATAATTTCATTCTTAATATTGAAAGATGTAGGCAATTGTATGTGCACACGATTTGGGATTTTGTACATGAGTGTTTTACATGAAATCACCATAGAAAACCAATATTCGGCCCCATCCGTCTGATGATCACTGCGATCCAATACCCACAATTACAGATTGCGTTCGACTAATTATAGCCGGTAGGGCGTTGTTATTAATATGTACGCCCCTGTATCGCCTACGCTATATTTGACAGAGTTCAGCCCCCTGCTACAACAGTCTGATTATTGCCATAGCGTGCATACTCAACTTGTAAGGGAAATATAATAATATTCTGAGAATTAGAAGGTATCACGCGATCTTTTTTTGTCAGATATAGGCACATATATGTATAATATACCAGTAAGTACATATGTTTAATAAAGTAATTTATAGTATTATATGATATACATATATATATGTACCAACATATGTGTGCACACACAACTTGACAAGATTTGCAGTTGACAAGATCAGGTTGTGTCAAAAAATCTCCAATGCGTATATCAACACTCGCTATTGCGTCACCGTCTAATTATAAAGTAACAGGTGGGGGTTTAAATTTGTTGTGCACGGGAACCCTCCATAACACGTGCTTCGATTCCAACTTGGACACGGATTAATTGACTTGATCAAGTTGCCCACGCAAATTCCTGTTTGCGCGGATGCCGAAATTGACACCTAACGCTCAAACGTAGTCAAACGTCATGTTAGTTGCATTGTCATTACGATGTCGTAAAGTTCAAAGATGCCGCCGGTCAGCTGTGACCTTGATGTAACAACGCTACAATAGACCGATACATATATAGTAACGACTTGTTACACCGAGTTATCATAATTATATTCTCGTTGCTTGCGGTTAACCAGTCATACAATTCGTGTCACGGCCGCGGTGACAAGGTTACACACATAGGCTACATGTAAGCTGACACATGAATAATTTCATTACCGAAAATACAGTATAACTATAAATAATTTTGTTTATGCCCGAATCGTTGAGCTTGTCGAACACGCAACAGGTATTAATAGGCCTATATATCAACGAATCTGCATAAATTTGTTCAGCCGATCAGACCTGACTAAACAGTGGTGATTATGGAGCTAATTTATTTGGCGGGGGGGGGGGGGGGGGGGGGGGGGGGCGCCTAAATATATACATATATAATATAGACTGAAGAGAGCAAAATGTAATATATATTTATGGAATAAAAAAATTCTTATCTGCAAAATTTTGCCGCTGGAAGTTTTAGTGCAACTCTTCGATAGTGGACGTCATGGTTGACGTTACTGTTAGAGAAAAACTGTTTACTTGGGGAATCATACCATGCAGATTTAAAAACAAAACTAACCCCCCCCCCCCCCCCCCCCGAATTCAACCTTACACAATTTAGGTTGAAATTTTCCAACTTCAACTTTCCAACGTTGGAAATTTCCAACACAACATGCTTAGGCTTATAAATGATTCTACGCCACTGGGATGACCCTTTTCTAACTTGTCAGAAAGACAACAGTTGGGTTATAAAATCGACATCATCCTAAAATGACTATGATACCGAATTTTACTCTGGCCAAAACAAAAAACGTCGTTTTGTGCGCACGTCCCGGTGGTTGTTTACCGATACATAACGTTTCGATGAGACACAATTACAACGTAGCAAGCTGCTGGACCCTTTTCGGGCTATTCTCAGTGACGTTTGTCATCAATGTAGCATAAACACGCACCCTGGCCCTGTGTAACTCATGCGGTATACCTGCATGCAATCCAAGTTAATTCAGGGACGCGGTAATATGATGTTAGTTCGAGGGTTCAATATATAGTCCGAGGAAATAGCTCTAGGGTGCAATATCTCGAGGGTTAAATAGTCATAGGGTTCAATGGTATGAGGGTTCCATAGTCCGAAGATTCAATAGTCTGCTTATTCTGTCCATTTTTTTCTGATTGTCTAAATAATAAATAGGTGCTTGTTAGTAGTTAGTAAATGACACTAAGGTACGCTACCTGACACCCCCTACTCCCTAATATGGGTGGACTGGTCCAACAAATGGGCTGCTCCAAGCCACGCCTACTCCTTACAAGGTAATGGCGGGACATTGAATAATTAGGGATCAATGGGATTTGAAAATTGGCGGGAAAACGTAAATAGAACTACAAACTACTCTTGTTTTTCTTCAATAAGATGCGTTAAATATAACGATGTTTTTGTCGAATAAATGACCAATAAACATGGGGAAACTTCAAAGTGTAACCAAACACAAATTTGATGATATAGTCAGATCCTGCCCAAATACAGGTATAAACCCCCCCCCCCCCCCCCCCCCCCCCCCCCCCCCCCCGGTCACCTGACACATAATTACGCGATTGTCTGCATTCACCACGCTTCATGCAGTTATTATATCGAATGAATTGAAATAAATAAATATGTACAAAACAACAACATTTATTTATTGGGAGTTTTTTGACTGCATGGGCCCAGGGAGGATTTCACAGTAAAATAATCAAAAAAATAATCTAAAAAGAAATGGGACATGCATAACAACATAACATGCATAAAAACATAACAACAATACAGTGCAATTGTGTCCGCTTTGAATATACTTTACCTATTTTGCAATTTTTGTGTCGAATTCCAAAGAGTCAAATACGGCCCAGCTGAACACACAGGTCCCCCAAAACAAAAACTGACCCCACCCCAATAATACTTAATCCTATCTATAGGATTAAGTATTATTGGGGGTGGGGTGGGGTAAAAAAAAAATTCTCGGGACATGTGGCTGAAAAGACCCATTTAAATTTGTCAAGATATCAGGCGCCAACAATTTAGAGCCTGAAAACTCTCGAAGTCCTACTAGAAGATGCATTTTCAGACTCCCATTCCCATGAACAAGGACTCGATAATTGATAATGTTCATAAATAATTAGGAGATAAACATACCCTGTTGAGTTGTACATTCTGGGATTCGAGCATGAAAACAGTTTGTGAACGAGCCGGCTTGCCGGCGAGTTCACAAACTGTTTTCATGCTCGAATCCCAGATGTACAACGAAACAGGGTACGTTTATCTCCATTGTAATTCAATCTAGCAAGGAATTTGCAAAAAAACTGTATAAAAAGTATCATTTAGTCATTTTCATGACACGAATCGAGACTTTCATTTCGCCGTTGTCGCCGTGCACAAATCATTGGGTGTGTCCATTGCATTACTCGGAACACTGCTCCATAACCATTTCCTGTGGGGCGGGTTGGCTCGTTTCGCTACTCCGTTCTGCGCCGATCAAATTGTACCGTACCACATTCAGATTTGATGCACGCTGAAGCGGCCGATGAACGGTATCTATAGACAACAACGCGCGGGTGTGCTCGTTTCGCTACTCGTTCTGCGCCGATTACATTTGACCGTGCTACATTCAGATTTGATGCACGCTGAAGCGGCCGATGTCGGTGAATCGAAAACGAAAGTTAGCCCTCTCGGCCAATCAGAATGCTTGATTTTAGTGACAAATACTCAATTGAATTACAATACCGGTTATTACAGGTTATTAGGTTATGCTTAAATATGACGTACTCCCCGTGCAGGTGACTGATCATGCATGTTCGGTTTGTTTATCTTTGAGCACGTGGTCGTCACACAGCGCGCGAGACAGAAAGCTCACTACGTCACACCGCGTGCATACAGGTGCGAAGTGTACTGTTGAATTGGGCTGGGGTTATTAATTCGGGGCTGTATATATAATGTTATGATTTGCTCAGCTCAGCTTCATGGGGTGAAGGGGGAGATCTCTCGATCTTTTCGACCATCCGAAGCGCCCTTCTACTCTATTGCGAGTCAGCTCAGCCTCATCAACGTGTCGATCACAAGCAATGGAACGCAGATCGCTTACTTTACATTAAAATTACAATTATTCATGATCTTTTATCAAAATTTCAAAGTACGTTACAATGTTAAAAATCGCAGTTTCAATATGTTGAATTTATATGAGTTAAGTTCACATTGAAATACCGCCCACCACTACAAATTTTTAAGTCCGCTTGTAAATTTTGATGATATTCCAGATAATATTATTTTGAGAACTGATCTTGTGATATAGTATTCACTTGCCCCAGATATATATAGGCCATGAATCCTGACTGAGTTTTACTATATTTGACTATATCATAACGATAAGCCAATCTGTGGACTTTATTTTATACCTAGAGTTTCTCCAGTAGGTTTAAACTAGCGGAGTTTTATACCAGAGTGGCCTTTCAGCTCTGAACCTCATCACTCTCGTCGGAACGGAGTTTTGTTCTGCAATATTAAACAGCCAGACAGCGGAGTTTACCGCTCCTGTTTCAGCATTGGGCTCATCGGAGATTCTGCTCTCGCCCAGCGGAGTTTTTTATCTAATAACAGCGGAGTTTACCGCTGACGTCGCAGCGGAGTTTTTCACTGTTTTTGCAAATTTTGACGTAATGACCACCGGAGTTTACAGGGGAGAAAACACTCCGATGTGCGTTGCAATTTCACAAGCGGAGACGGGAGTTTTTAGCGGAGAGCGGAGAAAAATACTCCGTTCTCCGGCGGATTTACCGCTTGCAATTTGACAAGGTCCCTTATACTTACCATGTTGTTTGCATCTTTATAGAGCATATGAGTGTATTTTACACTAATCCATGGCTCAAATTCATTCATTTGTTGCATATATTCTGTTGAGTATAAAAGGAGATGGTTCCATAAATTTCCGGATATAGTGTACAGTACCCCTTTAAGCAGTTTTAGAAAAATAATTAAATTTGAGACCATTTATTACTGACCATGTCAGGTATAAGTAAGTTCTCCACTAGTAAAATCTAACTTACGATAAAAAAAAAAAATTGTTTTACAGTTACCATTTTGCAGAAATCAGTGACACAAGAAGGATTTTTATTTCTTATCCGTGATGACAACCTCAGACACAAACTGATCATTAAATTTCATAAAGAATAGGCAAGTGGCTTTACAAAACATTAAAAGGTATATGCCGGTATTATGAGAAACACCTTAAGTACATGTAGTTTCATCACATTAACCCTTTGAGTGCCAGGTCGATTTTTGTATCAACCCATATACCCTGTGCCAATGCATTCTCTTATATATGCGAGTCGACCATAGGTCGCCTCGCATATATAAGAGAATGCATTGGTCTAACATTTTTTTTTTTTTTTACAATTTTTTACAATTTTATAATATATTTTACTATATTCTTTAACAGACTTATTGTGTAGGTTTAGGGCCGATTAGATCGGCCCCTGGCACTCAAAGGGTTAAGAGGTATATACGATATTAGGAGAAACACCTTAAATAGTTCATCCCTAACACATGAAATGGTCAGATTCTTCTCAAGATACATTAAATTCGAAAAATATTGCCCAGGTCTCGATAAAAAGATCAATAAGATATTAGTGAGAGATCGAATGTGAAACAAAACCTTTTTGTTTGCCACTATATTTACCAGTACACATAATCCAGGCATCGGTACGGGTAGGTGTCAAATCTCAAGAAAATTTATATGACTATCATTTTATTAAGTGGAAATAGGCTGAAAGCTACAAGCTGTTATATTAACATATGTTCTTTGAATCCATATTACTATTTGAGTTTGTATTACCACTGTAATTGGGAAGTCAAAATAAATCAGAAAAAGATGAGTCCCAGGATGTACGATTCTGTGTGCAGGTTCCCATGCTGTTTTACATCTGTGCCAAATTTTAAAAACATTTACTAAAAAATGACTGAATACAAGCTCGGACAAAAGATGAGTCCCAGGATGTACGATTCTATGTAAAGAAGGGCAATAACTCCACCAAAATGAGTCCGACCAAACATAAAATCGCAGGTGCGCAAGTTCCAAAGTTCTGGACGGACGCACACACGGACGGATGCACACTGACACATGGACGAGGGTCATCACTATAGTCCTCAGACATCCAAAATTTAATTGCTGCAGATACTGACCCTTTGTTTAACTGATGAATCTTTGCACTGTTCACTACTTCAATGCTGAATGATTCAACAGCTTTCGTCAGGATGTCAGTCATGTCCTCAGTAGATAGCTTATCCAAAACAGTGACTCGGCATCGGCTGAGCAAAGCAGAGTTGACTCGAAAAGATGGGTTCTCCGTTGTTGCACCAATCAGAATCAGTGACCCATCCTCAATACAGGGCAACAAGGAATCCTAAAATAAAAGCAGAATAATCTTGGAACAATTGATTAAATACATCCCAAAACTGTGTAATACAAAAAATAGCAATTACATAA
This sequence comes from Siphonodentalium dalli, assembly GCA_032622095.1. Taxonomy (NCBI): domain Eukaryota; kingdom Metazoa; phylum Mollusca; class Scaphopoda; order Gadilida; family Siphonodentaliidae; genus Siphonodentalium; species Siphonodentalium dalli. Next base: position 203,424,785 of record CP136062.1, read on the forward strand.
AAACAAACTATCTGTTTTTGTGCAAAAGTAATTCATTGTAACGTTTCACAAATCTTACTGGACATCGCATCAAAAATAATGATCGAGAAAAACTCTCTGCGAAAAAAAATAATGCACCCACGGAAATGATGGAAAAGAGATACGTCCAGCATCAACATGAGTGAGTAATATATGTAGCTTTGAAAATAGTAACAATTATCTCAGGTGCAAGGAAATGACTACTTTTCATTGACAAAAATTCAAGTTTTCTCCGAACAGGTTGCCCCCATCACATTATATGTTTCCCAAAGCGGTCTCATTTATTTCCCCCTGATGGCAACCCTGAGAGTAGGGAAGTTCTGAATGTATTATCTGGCTTTTATGTTACTGGATGGTACTGAGGATCATAACGGAAACTAGAGGTGTGACTGTCCCAATGGGACTACGGATACCCCCCTGTTTTTAAAATACTACCGGTAAGATGTTTCACATGTCAGTAAACATTTAGTTAAAATAATAAAATAACAGTTCCCATTGCAGGTGTACAACCATAACCCTAATCTTAAACCTATTGACTGAAAAATGTAGGAATAAAAGCTTGGACAAAATTATGTATGTTGCGAAAAAAATTCTAAGTCGAAATAGGGGAATAACTCCACACAAAAAATGTCGGACAGACGTCATAATCACAGGTGCACAGGTTCCCATGGTACTAAATATCAATGCCAAGATTAAAAAACATTGACCGTAAAATGTAGGAATAAAAGCTCGGACAAAATTATGCATGTTGCAAACAAAGTTTCTAAGTCGAAAAAGGGGGATAACTCCACCAAAAAATGTCGGACAGACGTCATAATCGCAGGTGCACAAGTTCCCATGGTACTAAATATCTGTGACACGTTTTAAAAATATTGACCGAAAAATGTAGGAATAAAAGCTCGGACAAAAGTAAACATGTTGCAAAAAATTTCTAAGTCGAAAAAGGGGGGATAACTCCACTAAAAAAAAGTCCGACAGACGTCATAATCGCAGGTGTACAGGTTCCCATGGTGGTTGATGTCTGTGCCAAGTTTCACGGAAATTGATCAAAAAACAACTAAGAAAAACTCCGGACAAATTTGTGTCCACGGACGGACGACGGACGGACGACGGACGGACGGACAAGCTGACTCTAGTATACCCCCCCTAACTTCGTTGCGGGGGGTATAATAAAAGGGCTCCGGCCTACTTTTTATGACATGCCCGATAACATTATACTATTGAGATGACATACAATTGCGTCATCTCCTTATTTAGAAATTTGAGTACAATTAACTACGTATGATTTACAATACAATCTGTAGTAAAATCCTTATTTGGTGTGTAACGTAATTATATATTTTTGGAGAAAATACGAACTGGATTAATAAAATTTAATATCATTGCAAAAAAAACAATTCTATTAGGTTCAAGTTTTCTATCTGATCATTCCCCAGTCATGACGTAACATATATTAATGGATTTTTAACAGACAATGGGTAGTATGGGTTGATTAAAATGAGACTTGGTGTGATTTGAATGAAACTGTTGTGCATGCCGCCATGTATTTGATCTTCGTCGGACTTCATCTGGTTCTAAGCATTTGTTTATATACAAACTTTCTGTAACAGAATTTCTCTTTTGTTTACATAACAGTGTACGATTTTGACAATAACATACAATTTATGCAGTATTTATGATAGGTATATGAACAAAGTCTGTCTAATTTTTAATATTCTTTCTGTTTTTGGCGGTTTTAATGAATTTGACTATTTCAACAGCAATATCCACCCCGAACGTCATCCGTATCTTTAACCCTTTGAGTGCCAGGGGCCGATATTATCGGCCCTAAACCTACACAATAAGTCTGTTAAAGAATATAATAAAATATATTAAAATTGTAAAAAAATTGTAAAAAACAAAAACAAAAAAACAAAAAATTGTTAAGCCAATGCATTCTCTTATATATGCGAGGCGACCTATGATCGACTCGCATATATAAGAGAATGCATTGGCACAGGGTATATGGGTTGATACAAAAATCGGACCTGGCACTCAAAGGGTTAAAGATTTAAAATTATTGATGTCATGATGCCATACACATGTGTAAAAGGATACACATATTCAATGTTCTCAGGAGACAGGTAAGAAATAACTTGACCAGTCTCTTGAGGAATAAAGAAATTTTGTACACTATATATGAGCGTTATTAATTACCTGCTGAGACTTGGAGTACCGATGGATTTCATCCAGGAACAGGATAGTTTTCCTCTTGAACATTTTCAGATCATTTTTGGCAGATGCGATGACGTTCCTGACATCGTTCACTCCAGATGATGTTGCAGATAGGGTTACAAACGTCGCATAACCCATCTTTTTGCAGTTGTTTCCAATTATTCTTGCAAGTGTTGTCTGTGCAATCCAAGAATCAAAAATAAGATAGTTGCAGATTATAACACATTTCCTGAACAGATAGTTATAGAAAATTTTAATGTGACATTTATAGCAGGCAGGGAGATGGCAAAGAGGGTATTTCACCACCATCCAGGGGTGGCACCAGAGGGGGGTCAAGAGGGGCATACCCGTGGAAGCAGATTACCACAGTTCATATAAAAGGCATTAAGTAGCTTAACCCTTTGAGTGCCAGGTCCTATTTTTGTATCAACCCATATACCCTGTGCCAATGCATTCTCTTATATATGCGAGTCGACCATAGGTCGCCTCGCATATATAAGAGAATGCATTGGCCTAACAATTTTGTAATTTTTTTTACAATTTTTTACAATTTTAATATATTTTATTATATTCTTTAACAGACTTATTGTGTAGGTTTAGGGCCGATAATATCGGCCCCTGGCACTCAAAGGGTTAAGTGTTATCTAACAAAAGTGTTATCTATATAATGTTTATACAGCCATAATATGAGGAGGATGCTGGCCCCTAGATAAGATAAGATAAGATAAGATAAGATAAGATAGATTTATTGACATAAACACCATAATATAAAGTTATTATACAATGTTGTGTACAGTATGTGTTTTTCTTGTACGAGTCCAGGTTGTGGTGAAAAGTCATATTGTACGAGACACGCCAGTGTCGAGTCCAATATGTTCTTTACACAACAACCTGGACGAGTACAAGAAAAATCATACTGTACACAACATTGTATAATGACATTTTTATTATCCATCTGTATGTTTATCCAAATTTTGGAAATAAAACTTTTGTGGTTATTTTTGGTATTTGTCGGCACTTAATTCTCTATAAAATCCTGTACCGTATATTGATCATCAGAAAGCATGATTTGGAAAAGTAAACACGGAAGTGAGAAAAAACTCAATGCGGAAGTGAAACGTCTGCTAAAATCCATCAATGTTGCGCGCGCATCACAATTTAACCGATTCATTTCGCAATAGAGTTAATTCATGACGTCACGGAGTCCAATATGAAAAGTCATATTGTACAGTCGGGAGTCCAATATGACTTTTTCCAGGACTATCGCGTGGCGGCTTTTGCCCAATCGGAAATGGTGTTAGTTAAGGGATGGATAATAATAATAGATAGATGTCAAAAACACAATGAACATAGTGGTATGCGAAACAGAACACAATGAACATAGTGGTATGCGAAACAGAAATAACAGTATCAAGTAATAATATTCATAAGTACGGCCAATATATATATTTTAATGTGACATTTATAGCAGGCAGGGAGATGGCAAAAGAGGGTATTTCACCGCCATCCAGGGGTGGCACCAGAGGGGGGGGGGGGGGGTGGGGGGGGGGGGGGGGGGGTCAAGAGGGGCATACCTGTGGGGGAAACCTGCAATGGCCAGTCCGGTAGTTTCTGCGATAGTATAGCCCCCCCATCAGGGATCGTAGCCCCTGAGTCGGGGAAATCCTGACACCACCCCTACCACTATCACTTGGGTCAGAACATTCTAACTAGTAGCTCAGGTTTTGCAATCTAACCATTGGCAATTAAAAAAAAAGACACCAATGACAAAGAAAATTGGCAACTAGTCACATACATGTATCTGTATCTGTAGATATCACAGTGCAGGAACCAATTCTGGTTGTAGATGCACTGGTCCAGGTGCTACAACGGCCGAATAACTTTATAACCCTGTAGTGACTCCAGTAGCGTTCTTTAACGTGCACACACCAAGGCGTGTACACGGGTCAGCCATTAATGTCCGCGCCCGATCGGACAGCGTACTGCACCCATGACAACATACCTGGACAAGTGTAATGGGGAGAAGTCGGCATTTTGCATTCGGATCTTTATTCAGTGATCTCGAATGAGACTTTTTAGCCTGACAAACTTGGTATCTGACCGAGTTCTGATTTTTGTCAGAATACCCTGACCAGGTTGCATTCCCCGGTCCACTAGCACGAGAGACCAGTACGCTACCTCTCGGCTACCGACTTCCTATGTATATATATCATAAAATCTCAAGCTCTTGTAGATTCATTTCTTCAGTACATGTATCTTTTCTTATCTGGTCATGTTTATTTGTATAGTTTGTGAAGATATTAACCCTTTACCCAACAAACCGGCCAAAACCGGCCAAATAAAGCTTCAACAGCCTAAAATATCTTCGGTCTGTCTCAATAACACCATACAAATATGGATATCATTGGAACCGGCTCCTTGACCACATTGTGATAGTTACAGTTATGCCCTGTGCCAATGCATTCTCTTATATATGTGAGTCGACCATAGGTCGCCTCGCATATATAAGAGAATGCATCGGCCTAAAAAAAATCTTTTTTTAACACTTTTTACCATTTTTTCTTACATTCTTTAACAATTTTATAATTTTTAATGTGTTAAGCCAATGCATTCTCTTATATATGCGAGGCGACCTATGGTCGACTCACATATATAAGAGAATGCATTGGCACAGGGCCGTTCTGTTGGGTAAAGGGTTAACCAATTCACTCTCGAGTGGATTCTCCCATTCTGTGTTAAAAGTATATATAGTAATGGTCCATTATTGATGTCAACCAAGTCCCCGAAATTGGCCACGGCAATAAGCAATGCCGTGGCAACATGTGGGATATATAATGCCACAGCATTAAAATTGCCATTGGACATTTTTCTAATTGCATGGGCAGCAACATATTTTATTTGCATATAATTAAATTGGATTAAGGCACAAGTTACAAAACTCTTGACCTCGCTCCTGACAAAACATTAAAGAACATAATATTTACATAAATAATGATTCACATGTAATCTAAGTAGTATAAAATGGTATATGGTATAATAGATGTGTATAGGAGGATATGTTGTGTCCATCACTCTGTCAGGGAGGGCTTATATGCTGTCGTTTGAGTTCCTTTATGATTGTCGATAGTATAGCAGCCTAGTCGCTGTTTGAACAAAATGGTGTAACTCTCTATTTAAATTGTAATTTACTGAGATGTCACCAAAAAGTTGTTTTTCGACGGTGACATTTGATAAACCTAGACCTTAAATGATTAGCTAGAGTAATTCTTGGAAGTGTGAATAGTGCGCAAGTAAAGAAATAATGACTTGCATCTTCAACTGGTACATTATTCATTTGTAGGGATGTTACTTTCTGTATATAACAGCTTGGGAATCTACATCTAGCCCACTTAATTTTCGAGTCTCTGATTATTTTTTTTATAGTGACTTGATATATGGTTTTAATAACAATCTATGCCATAAAATATGATTTAAATACTGTAATTCATCACTATTTCAAACATCTGTGTCTCAGAAGATGCCCACAGAGAAATAGAAAACTGCTGAAGACTTCCCCCCTCTGGAACCCAGAATGCAACATAATTCAAACTTGTTCAATGAAAAGGGAAGAACTCTATCTTTAATATAATAGAGTTATTCCCCCTGCATTGAAAATAATACTGATTTTTACTTCAATATTGATGAATTAGCATTAGCAACTCAACAAAAACAACATGTCCACAGTTTAATACACCGGATAAGTTGATAATACAATGTTTTGAAGCTTCATCTTTCAAATGGTATATAAAATGGCATATATATTTTATATAAAGTAATATGGGGGTTCGAAAATTAAGTGGGCCTTTAAGTTAATGAGGCCAGTCATTTGCCTCCCAAATGCTGTATCACCAACCTGCATAGCTTTACTTAACATACAAAACTAAACATATGAAATCATATATTAATGTAAAAAATTACATACGAGTAGATATATGATTTTTCATTTCAGCCCAGCCATTATTGTGGAAAATTACGGTAGAAGAAACTATCAAACTGTCCATGAAAGGCATCATATAATAAACCTACCTTACCGCAGCCTGGAGGCCCCCATAAGATCATGGATGGAACCTGATTGTTCTCCAACAGCCCGCGTAACATGTGACCTGGTCCAATAGCTTTAGATTGACCAATAAATTCTTGTAGAGTCTTTGGTCTGACCATTTCAGCCATCGGAACATTGGAGCTGAGTTTGTCCAGTACAGATTGGGCTGATTTGCCAGAGATATCACAGTTAGTTGTTTTATGCTGACTCGGGTTATTATCCTCTCCTCCAGATTGACTTAAATCAGTAGAAGCTTCCTTGCATCCTGATGCACTAAAATGACGATTAACACATTGCATTATATTTGTGGTTAGGGTGACACAGGAATTTTGATCCACTGGTGCAAATTATGCAAAAGAATCATCCAAAGGTCCAAAAAGTTACTGTTGAGATCTTGGTGTTAGCTTGAAATCCACATGGTGTGATATGGCACAAACACTGAGGTGCCAATACTTTCCACAGAAGCCAGTCACACAAGAACGAATGCAAAAAGTTACGGAAAATTTTACATGTAGTGTATGTACACACCAATGACCATAACCACGTCTTGAACAATAAGTATTTCCTACTCTTCACAAACACTCGTTCACTGATGAATGTCTAATTTGGATTTACAGATTGCCTTACCAAATTACATCAGAGACAACATATTAAGTGAACACAGGTATTAAGTAGCCAGTACACGTCTCCATGAGCCATCGCTCAACTACACCAGCAGTCACATATACTGTATAAGAAGCTTTAAAATATAAGGTGATAAAAGTTTAAAACATTGAATTAAAATTTGTCCGAAAGTAAAGATGGTTCAAAACAGTAATCATGGATAATTCTGTGCATACGGGATGGTAGACGTTGCGAAACAAATGGATTTGGATTGACCAAAGTATACATGTAGGATGAGCACAAAGCTGAAGTCCATGCTCAATTAAAAGGTATCAGGAATATAAGAAAAACTTCTGAGGTCCTAACTTGTAGTATAAAACATGAATAAACATTAAATGTTTTGAGCACATCCTTTCTCGATGACATTGCTACCACCAGGGAACCATCCCTGCTAAGATTGTATATTTAGTGCTCATGAACTGAGTGCTTATTCATAGTATTATTAACATCGTTATTATTGTATCTCATTTATCAATTGTTAACTTTGTTAATTGCTTTCCATTACCTAAATAAAATTTATTTTATTAACAAATCTGTTTATGAACGAGAGGCCATCGGCAGATGTTTAACCCATCCATTGGTGATAGAGTTTTGATGTTGAATTCCTGTTATGTACTAAAGAAGTATACATATTGTATTGACAAATGAACATAAACATAAATTCTCAAATTATTGGAATTTATGGGTCCTATTGCCAATTTTGCACTAGTAAAGTCACTTTGACTTTGGTAGGCATATAATAACATTGGAATAACCTAGGAGCCCCTAACCTGAGATAAATGAACCCAGATCATACCCTGGTGGTCAGTGTAGCTCACAATAAAAATAGTTTAGACGTAAGTTTGGAGTTTTGGATGATACCCGGGAAGATTTGAAAGGGCCATCGGCCCTCTCCTACAACCCACTTTGAATTCTGTAATTCCGCTGAAGAGCGTTTGTCAGTTTGTAAGTAGATTGATATATACCCATGCACAGTAGATGTTTGCCTACTGTGCATGGGGTGGATGGCACCGAAGCAAAGCCCCACCCCCATTCCGAACCAGGACCGGCAGAGAAGACTTACCTTGATTTCTCTGTGTGATTTATATGTGTTGATATATATATTATTTTGAGTTGTGAATAGTTGTAATTTAGTGTCATATTTAGTGCTTGCATAGACTCCAGTTGCCTTAGTCTGTTGTATTCCGGGCTTGTACTACGGGCTCAACGCTAGGAAGAGGGTGCAATGCCAGCTGATTGACTTAAGGTCGGTTGGGGCTCCTCAACTCTTGATGGTGCAATGCCCGCCTTCCACTCCTGTGCGAGTGTCAGAACCCGTTGACCTGGTTGTGGTACAGTTACGGATGAGGGAGCAGCTGAGGCCAGACTGTGTTGATAAGCGTGGGCGTGGGTGAAAGCGTGTATTTGCAAATTTGTATATGTAGTTGTTAGCAGTTTTGAGAGAGATAATTATTCAACAGCTTATACTATGGCCACAACAGCTTATACTACGCTGCCCGAGGACATTCATCACGCCCAAGGGCCATCTAGGGCGTGAGCCCGCTAACCTAGATATTGATATTGGTGTTAGTCATGTTTTGTGTTCAGGTTTGTGAGCTTGTAGTTATGTGTAATGATTTTACAAGGTTAGCAGGTTAGTTGGTTGTTTGATGGAGTTAATTACTCAATGGCTTATACTACAGTCAGGATAAGCTTATCTACACCAACCCAAGGACATTCATCAGCACCCAAGGAGCCATCTAGTTTAGACATTACAAAAGTGTTATCTACATGTATATAATGTTTATACAGCCATAATATGAGGATGATGCTGGCCTCTATGACCCCTAACTCAAAGCAGATTACCACAGTTCATATAAAAGGCATTAAGTAGCTTAAGTGTTATCTGGCAAAATTGTTTATATTAATCTATAAAATGTTTAAACAGCCATAATATGAGGATGCTGGCCTCTATGACCCCTAACTCAAAGCAGATTACCACAGTTCATATAAAAGGCATTAAGTAGCTTAAGTGTTATCTGGCAAAATTGTTATCTATAAAATGTTTATACAGCCATAATATGAGGATGCTGGCCCCTATGACCCCTAACTGGAAGCAGATTACCACAGTTCATATAAAAGGCATTAAGTAGCTTAAGACCTGTTATCTGGCAAAATTGTTATCTATAAAATGTTTAAACAGCCATAATATGAGGATGCTGGCCACTATGACCCCTAACTGGAGGCAGATTACCACAGTTCATATAAAAGGCATTAAGTAGCTCTCAATAAAATGGTTTCACACATTACAATGTTTTACAAGTAGCTAGGACACAAAATCCATAACCTCCAATATTAATGTTCTAAGTGCTCAGTTGCCAGTAAAATTCAATTAACCATGATAATATGAACAAATAAGAAACTATGGTTCCTGGCAATAATCCATACCAAGTATTAACAACATCAGCCATTTTGGACTGGAGAAAAAGAATTTTAAAGAACTTATTTGATTTAGTGTTTTCTGACCCTTTTGTTGCCTCCTCTATTGGACCATCATGAAACCCCTGGCATGATAAACTGATAAAAGACCTAAATGCTCTATAGTACACAATATATTTTGTTCGTACATAGGACAGCATTGATTTATGTTCTTCAGATGAAATCCATGAAAAACCAATAGTCCTCAATGTTAATCTTCTGACCCCTTGGTGACCCCAAAAATTCACTCAAATATGAACAAATTATAAACTAGGTAGGCCTATTATAGCAATATGTCATACCAAGTATAATACATGGTATATAGCAATATAATACATGACAGCTAAATAGAGCTTAATTTCAAAAAAGCAGATTACTACTCTAGGTGATAAAAGTTCTCACAGTGGATAGCATGTTATCATCAGGAAACCTCAATTCTGGATGATTCTAGTTGAAGAAGAGCCATAACTCTGTATAAATAGGCTTCTTTATACATATAGAGCAAGTTAAAAGAGTCTTTTGAAGATCTGTTGCATGGCCAGCCACATAACAGAAATTAGCCTCACAAATACATGTATCAATTGTACTAAAAATTTAGCCACATACATGGTGCAGGTGAGAGCAGACAGACAGACAGACCGACGGATGAATGAACAAAAGTGGTAAATCCGGAGGTTGACAAAATGTGTCCCATTTTATGGTATGGGTAGCCTACAAATAAAATGTAATTTCCCAATCAACCTGCCCCAAGGTCCTAACCGTCCAAGATCCCAATCGTCCGAGGTCCCAAACATTTGACAATCATTCAATTGAGCCAAATAATTTTAATTGCATTCAAATTCAATAAGAATTTTAGGTTATTAATCAGTGTACATTATGCTTTAGCATAATTGGTTGCTCTACGGAGCAATCAAGTTGAATTGCTCTTCAGCACAATTGATTGCTTTTTTTTCTTATTAAATTTTTTTTTAAGTGTCCAGGCCTGGATATTTCCACCCCCAGCACCTACATGACAGAAAATCATTATGGTTTTATCGGGCTCCAATTTGTGGTTCAATATTTCAAGGGCCCATCATAGAAAATGTTAATTCTGTTTGATTCTGGGCATATAGTATAGATGTTGGGATGGGGAGATGTCCAGGCCAATGATATCCCCCCCAGCCAACACCTACATGACAAAAATCCTCTTGGTTTTATTGCTTATTTTGCTTTGAGCAGTCATGAAATTAACTTTTTCCTAGAAAAAGTTGTGTTGACTCAGGATTTAGGGTGGGGGGGAGATGCACCTGCATGAAAAAAAATTCCTCTTATGTTTTTATCCCTTAGTTTGCTTTATATACATGTAGTCATAAAATGGCAAGAAATTAACCCTTTCATTACAGGACGCAAACTTCAGCCCAAAATTTACTCGACGGGGAAGTCGTGTGAGATTGCCGCCCTGTGTTTATATTACAGCAAGCTCATGGCTTATTACGCCACCGTAGTGTGGTGTTTCTAGCTTTTGGTTTTTTGATATCGCATGGTCGATCGATAATTCACTGGGTGATTGTACATTCGGCAAACCTCGTCAGATTCCGTCACCGTTTCATCGTACCGATAATTACGAGAGTACAACTAAGATTGGCACATGTGTTTACGTCACCGGTGTAATTGTGGGGACATGCTTCTATTATGAAGGTTTGCTATCCCGAAGGTCCGCTATTCCGAAGGTTCTCTATTCCGAAGGTTTTTGTTATTTTTAGGTTAATTCTATATTTTAAAGTATTGAGACTAATTTGAGAGGGTTCATTTTCACAAAGATTCTTTATATGGAGTGTGCGCTCACATCCGAACTGATCATGCGCGCACACCGATACAGATACAGGAGGAAATAACTTAACTTAGAACATTAAATGTGATTTTGTTTTGTTTTCGCTGGTTTTCTTGAGATTTTATGTCATTACGTGGGCCCATACCTTTGAATTCTTGGCATATACTATGAATGTTGTGGTATATATGGACCCTCCCGCATTGGGACATGACATAGGTTCAGTTGACTTAAGTGGTGTTCTGTGTGTGCTCCAATTTGGAGTTCAATATTTTAAGGGCCAAGTTTAGAATTTTATGGGTCCATACCTTTGAACTCTGGGCATATAATATGAATATTGGGGGGCATGTCTCTATTCCGAATGTTCACTATCCCGAAGGTCCACTATTCCGAAATTTCTCTGAATGTTCGCTATTCCGAAGGTTCACCAATCCGAAGGTTCGTTATTCCGAAGGTTCTGTGTTCCAAAGATTTTTTTTATTTTAAGGTTAATTCTATATTCTAAAGTAACGAGAGGGTTCATTATCACGAAGATTCTTTTTATGAAGGAAATAACGTAAAACATTAAATGTGATTTTGTTTTGTTTTCGAGGGTTTTCTTGAGTTTAATGTCATTACGTATGACCTTATTTCTCATTACATATTCACGCCAAGGAGCCCACACAATTGCTATGTTACGATGCGATTTAATGTGATTATGTGTGACCTAATATCTCAATAATCTGAGGCAAGAGTACGCCTGCTAAAGGCGAATTATAACAGTTGGGGGTATAACGCTCAATAAATACTGGAGGCTATAACAAACTGCGCAGTAGAATATCGCTGAATGGACGAGTATGAGATGAGCCTAAATGCAATTGTGACTTTGTTTAAAGGCCCACTTAATTTTCGAGTCATTAATTTTTTATAGTATATACGGTTTTAATAACAATTTATGCCATAAAATTTGAATAAACTACTATAATTCATCACCATTTGAAAGGCAGAATACTTCTATCTCCTAGTTTGAAAACACCTTCAAAATACCGCGTCGTATATCTAGCAATAAGCAACCAACATGTCCTCCTCGGCTTTCCATAGATTTCAACGTAATTTGATACTTATGGGTATTTGTGTCCGGGAAGTGTTTTGAACGGGTCAAATCGTGACCCCCGACCTGACCTTGACCTTTAAAACTGTCAATGCAAGGTCAATTTGGGTAAAACGGACAAATTTCGGCGAAATTTTATACCTAGGGATACTTTGGTCCGAGGAGAGTTTTGAACGGGTCAAATCGTGACCTCGGCCTGACCTTGACCTTCAATATGGCCAATCAAAGGTCAACTCGGATAAAACGGATAGATTTCGACGAAATTTGATACCTATGGGTACTTTTGTCGGGGGGGGGTGTTTTGGACGGGTCAAATCATGACTCTGACCTTACCTTGACCTTCAAAATTGTTAATTAAAGTTCAAGTTGGGTAAAACGGACGGATTTCGACGAAATATGATACCTATGGGTAGTTTTCTACGGGTGGGGGTGTTTTGGACTGGACAAATCATGACCCTGACCTGACCTTGACTTTCGAAATAGTCAATTGAAGGTCAAATCGCACCTTTCACCGGAAAGCAGATGGGAAACAGCCCGGGTGAAGTCGGGCCTATCAGCTTGTGTAATAAAGAAGACAGTTTGATGAAAGTAATGTATGCCACGAGAAACGGGAAAACTTGGAATATGGAAGTACGCAAATTTCCCGCATAAAATTTGAAAGCTAGTTTATAGAATAATTGTATTATTATTTATATTTATGGCTAATAATACGATCTTGGTGGCGTTACCATTTCTGACTATGGTTTTCTTGTTTGGTTATTGCCAGTGGGTGGTAATCCGGCTGTGGGTGTGGCCTCTGTGGAAAATTCTATTGATTGTAATTAGACACTATTACATTGCGCTTCTGTCCAATTTTAATTTACATGTGAATTTGGCATGAAACAAATTCATAAAACATGTAATACAACCTGCATATTTGTCTCACCTATTCTTTGAGGATTCTAATTCACCAGATTTCTCTTCCTGAGATGGAAAGTTATCAAGTACAACTACATCGTCATCATCTGTTGAAGATCTTTTCGGTTTGGGGTTTGTGTTCTTTCTATGAAGAGAACTGTCATTGGTTGTTTTTGGTAACTTTTGAGGTTGCAAACATCCCCAAGCCCCGTCCGATTTCCGCTTTTTGCTGCAACCCTGAGAACTATCAGAAGTGACAGAGTTTTTCACCTCAATTTGCGGATTAGATTCCGTGTCATTCAGACATTCGTTAACATGGTTAGAAAGTATTGCTATATGAAACGTTTTACCGCATATTGGACATGACATAATGAATGTTATTGGTGTAAAAGAGTTGCAAATATTTGTCAAAATCACCCGGAAGTTGACTGCTTTTCGCGGAAAATAACGCGGAATGGCTTTGAATTGGAACGAAACTCATTGACCGATAAGTGATGAACAATGACCGGGGGGGGGGGGGGGGGGGGGGGGGGCAATCGAACAAAAATAGCGAAATGTACCGGTACCCAGGAAATGCAAGTTATGGTGTAAATAACAGCTTGAGTGACGCTGAACTGGTCTCCCGTACATGCGTGTTGTGAGCTTTTTTTTACAGATAACATAGAGACAATTTTACAAGTAACAAGATCGATAGGCTGAACTTGAATGAAATACAAAATCTGGTTGGTTAAAGTCAGCGACTCTATTTAGGAAGGGAAATTGCTTTTGTATCAGCGTGTATTAGACCAGGGCGCATATATATATATTCGTGACCAGTGTTTTGACGTGGCTTAATTCGTAGCTTTTAATACTAATGGCCTATACCGGTAATAATAAAATAGTCGCAAAACTTTAAATTTCAAAGTATACTATTTGTCAAACAAGATATTTAACATGGTGGAAACATTTCCTCCGCCAGTACAATGGAATCGATCTCCATGGTGCCTTGTGAAGTCTGGTCAAAACAAGCTAAATATAGCTATAGATGAGATAGTGACTTCCGGTGCCACGTTGTCATCAGGGATGTGGCTAGAGGGGGGGGGGGGGGTGTCCACCTTGGGAAATTCCAACTGCACCCCCCCCCCCTTGAGTCGGAATCACACCAACACAACTTTTTGCATAATTCCATTTGCACCCCCCCCCCCCCTTTAATCAGAATCACAGACCAAACACAAGTTTTGCATTTTAACCTGAGAATTGCATAAATCCTAACATCTAGTAGCCTACTCCAGACAAATACACACGGCTACGGGTAAGACACCAGGACATTGTGTCCGTCCATGTTTGTTCAGCCCGGTGTGAGAAAATTTGGAAAACTATACAAGAAAATCGCAAATCCTAGCATCTAGACTGGCCTCAACTGAAGCTTCCCTAGTGTTGGAAATTTCAAACCTCATACTCCCTCTTAGGTTGGAAAAATCTCCAACTGATGACCATTTCAGTCCACAAGTTTGACCGAATGTACTAAACTATTGTTTTGTTAAACCTGGGACTAGTATACTAGTCCCAGGTTAAACTAATTAGCAGTTGTGTATTGTTCACGGGGGAGGGACAGTGACACAAATTCGAAAATTTTGAAATCTGAACAAGAAAATCGCAAAATCCTAGCATCTAGACTAGCCTCAAGTCTTCTTAGAGTTGGAAATTTCAAACCTGACACCCCCCCCCCCCCCACTTAGGTTGGAAAATTTCCAAATGATGACAATTCCAATGACAATGTTGACCAAATGTATGACAATATTGTTTTCTTAAATTTAGTAGCAGTTTTGACTAGCCGCGGGGGAGGACCAGGACACAAGCTTTCCAAGTGTTGGAAATTTCCAACCTGTCACCCCCCCTAAGGTTGGAAAATTTCCAACTGATGACCAGTTCAGTCCAAAATTTTGATAAAAAAATAGGAAAATATGCAAATATTGGTCCAAAAACAATTAATTCCCCCCAATAAATTGTTTGAAAATCAAACGACAAGAACATTTTCAACCCATTGTTGGTGTGAAATGAAATTTCCAACTGTTGAAAATTTTGACCAAAGTTGGGGGGGGTGAGACACACCCGCCCACACTGCCCCTCTAGCCACATCCCTGGTTGTCATCTTGTGGTGGTATATGAGGGAATGAATATTTCCATTGTAAATTTCGCAAGTGCATCCTGGAGATCTATTTGCACAGTCATGCACCAACGCGAGTAGGCAATGTAAGATCTGAACAATCTCTAAAATTCCTTGGTATTATAATTGATGAGAATCTCACCTTTAAACATCACATATCTATGCTAAGTAAAAAAATATCCAATGCATTATATTCCATAAATAAGGTAAAGCGAATGCTACCCAAGAACTGCCTGAAAACACTATACTTCTCTTTGATCCACAGTCATCTCATATATGGTTTGTCAATTTGGGGTCATGCCGATACAGGAGGCACTATCTTTAAACAACAGAAAAGGGCAATCAGAATAATATCCAATAAATCATATAGAAGTCACACAGAACCCATTTTTCTGCATGAACATATTTTGAAATTCCACGACTTATATCAACTACAAGCTGCGACATTTATTTTTGACTGGAAAAGAGGAAATCTTCCCAAATCATTCAATGAATCATTTGATTATACAACTGCTAATACCCGACAAGCAGGCAGTCTAAAAGCATCGACTCCTAGAACTGCTTTTAGTTCTGTGTTACCAAAGCACACATTCCCTAACATATGGAACTCATTGGATAAAAATAACAAGAACATAATCTTTCGAAATAGATTTAAAAATGTACTGACAAAAAGTTACATATCGCGATACTCGTCACAAATTAAATGTAAGAATTCATTTTGTCGAGATTGCACAGATACATAAACTGCACGACATGAGCCCCACCATTAAACTTGCTATTGAAAAAGCCAGGTATGTTCACCTTACATTTTGGCTGGAAGAACGCAAAATTAGTCTTTACAACTAGATGAGTACGATCAAATTGAAAAGAAACATTGAAAGACACTTGCTCTGTTCCATTCCAAAGGAATAATACTTCAGCCAGACTCTGTACCTATGATAAAGTAATACTAAGCCCAGTCCATGGTAAACCGTCATGTGTGCAATAAGTTTGGATACACCATTCCGTTATTTCAAAATACCATTCCATTTCTCGTTGTCGTTTTATGACTTAAATTACAGCTATATATAGGGGCGGCAGGAAGACGGCCCATTTTGGCCATGCCGCTCCTGTACAATATAACTATGTTCACTTTTGTATATTGTATTGTTACAAATATCTATATATTGTACAAATAAATACTACTACTACTACTACTACTACTACGAGTTGGAAATGTTGACCCCATTCACCCAAGGACCCTCCATACCAAATATAAGCAATAAAAAGGCCCGACGATGGTTCTTGAGAAATCGTTTTAATAATTACTTTGGAGGGAAATAGTTAGGCCTATATGGCTCGAGGGCTGTCTTCGCAACTATTTGACCTGGCGACCTAATTTTAAAAAATCTGAATGAGAGTCACCCAGGGAACATCCACATTAAATATGAACCCATTCGATCTTATGATTCTGGAGAATTAAGAAGATTATTCTTGAAGGACGGACGGATGGGCGCCGGTGCGGCTTGACGGCGGACGGCGGACGATGATTAACAAGAAAACCATAGTCAGAAATGGTAACGCCACCAAGATCGTATTATTAGCCATAAATATAAATAATAATACAATTATTCTATAAACTAGCTTTCAAATTTTATGCGGGAAATTTGCGTACTTCCATATTCCAAGTTTTCCCGTTTCTCGTGGCATACATTACTTTCATCAAACTGTCTTCTTTATTACACAAGCTGATAGGCCCGACTTCACCCGGGCTGTTTCCCATCTGCTTTCCGGTGAAAGGTGCGATTTGACCTTCAATTGACTATTTCGAAAGTCAAGGTCAGGTCAGGGTCATGAGTTGTCCAGTCCAAAACACCCCCACCCGTAGAAAACTACCCATAGGTATCATATTTCGTCGAAATCCGTCCGTTTTACCCAACTTGAACTTTAATTAACAATTTTGAAGGTCAAGGTAAGGTCAGAGTCATGATTTGACCCGTCCAAAACACCCCCCCCCCCCGACAAAAGTACCCATAGGTATCAAATTTCGTCGAAATCTATCCGTTTTATCCGAGTTGACCTTTGATTGGCCATATTGAAGGTCAAGGTCAGGCCGAGGTCACGATTTGACCCGTTCAAAACTCTCCTCGGACCAAAGTATCCCTAGGTATAAAATTTCGCCGAAATTTGTCCGTTTTACCCAAATTGACCTTGCATTGACAGTTTTAAAGGTCAAGGTCAGGTCGGGGTCACGATTTGACCCGTTCAAAACACTTCCCGGACACAAATACCCATAAGTATCAAATTACGTTGAAATCTATGGAAAGCCGAGGAGGACATGTTGGTTGCTTATTGCTAGATATACGACGCGGTATTTTGAAGGTGTTTCAAACTAGGAGATAGAAGTATTCTGCCTTTCAAATGGTGATGAATTATAGTAGTTTATTCAAATTTTATGGCATAAATTGTTATTAAAACCGTATATACTATAAAAAATTAATGACTCGAAAATTAAGTGGGCCTTTAAACAAAGTCACAATTGCATTTAGGCTCATCTCATACTCGTCCATTCAGCGATATTCTACTGCGCAGTTTGTTATAGCCTCCAGTATTTATTGAGCGTTATACCCCCAACTGTTATAATTCGCCTTTAGCAGGCGTACTCTTGCCTCAGATTATTGAGATATTAGGTCACACATAATCACATTAAATCGCATCGTAACATAGCAATTGTGTGGGCTCCTTGGCGTGAATATGTAATGAGAAATAAGGTCATACGTAATGACATTAAACTCAAGAAAACCCTCGAAAACAAAACAAAATCACATTTAATGTTTTACGTTATTTCCTTCATAAAAAGAATCTTCGTGATAATGAACCCTCTCGTTACTTTAGAATATAGAATTAACCTTAAAATAAAAAAAATCTTTGGAACACAGAACCTTCGGAATAACGAACCTTCGGATTGGTGAACCTTCGGAATAGCGAACATTCAGAGAAATTTCGGAATAGTGGACCTTCGGGATAGTGAACATTCGGAATAGAGACATGCCCCCCAATATTCATATTATATGCCCAGAGTTCAAAGGTATGGACCCATAAAATTCTAAACTTGGCCCTTAAAATATTGAACTCCAAATTGGAGCACACACAGAACACCACTTAAGTCAACTGAACCTATGTCATGTCCCAATGCGGGAGGGTCCATATATACCACAACATTCATAGTATATGCCAAGAATTCAAAGGTATGGGCCCACGTAATGACATAAAATCTCAAGAAAACCAGCGAAAACAAAACAGAAATCACATTTAATGTTCTAAGTTAAGTTATTTCCTCCTGTATCTGTATCGGTGTGCGCGCATGATCAGTTCGGATGTGATCGCGCACACTCCATATAAAGAATCTTTGTGAAAATGAACCCTCTCAAATTAGTCTCAATACTTTAAAATATAGAATTAACCTAAAAATAACAAAAACCTTCGGAATAGAGAACCTTCGGAATAGCGGACCTTCGGGATAGCAAACCTTCATAATAGAAGCATGTCCCCACAATTACACCGGTGACGTAAACACATGTGCCAATCTTAGTTGTACTCTCGTAATTATCGGTACGATGAAACGGTGACGGAATCTGACGAGGTTTGCCGAATGTACAATCACCCAGTGAATTATCGATCGACCATGCGATATCAAAAAAACCAAAAGCTAGAAACACCACACTACGGTAATACTTTAAAATATAGAATTAACCTAAAAATAACAAAAACCTTCGGAATAGAGAACCTTCGGAATAGCGGACCTTCGGGATAGCAAACCTTCATAATAGAAACATGTCCCCACAATTACACCGGTGACGTAAACACATGTGCCAATCTTAGTTGTACTCTCGTAATTATCGGTACGATGAAACGCAATCGCAACGACGAGGTTTGCCGAATGTACAATCACCCAGTGAATTATCGATCGACCATGCGATATCAAAAAACCAAAAGCTAGAAACATCACACTACGGTGGCGTAATGAATATAGCTCCACCGGAGACGAGCTAAAACGGTACACATTGCATGTGAAGAGAATCGTTTACCAGACAATTGGTCACGGTGGGGTGAAAGTCGGCGACACAGAAAGGCTTTCATTGCAGCCACTAAGGATCTGCAACTGAAGGTTATAGAACCAGATTAATCTATGTTAATTGCCTTCTCATATATGAGTGGTCATTTTGCAATTCTAGGTGAAGAATTAGGTACTGTCCCACTAGGTTAGTGGCTGACAGTAGCATAGAGACTCTCTTTCCAAAAGCATACGCAGGTGACCAACCGGAATCACTTCATCCTGTGAAAAGCCTATATTCTATTCTGCGAATATGTTCAGTTACTATACCTTCCAATGCAGCCAATGCGCATACTTCACAGTGCATGATACGCCGACATTTTGATAAGATCGTTTCAGTCCACGGATACAATAGGAAACTATTCAAGCGGGTGCAATTCGCACACACCGGATTAGGTCATAACAGCGATGAATTTGATGTCTATCAAAATAACCTCACTTTAAAAGGCATATAGCAAGGAAAAACCATGCACAAGCACGTGGGTGGTTACCAAATTTGACCCAAAACACCAATTGACTAGACGTGGTATTTATTTCACACAAGATTGAAGGTGTGCTGCTGGTAGTTATCAAGACCATATAGTTCGGTCAGGAAGTTATGTGACTTCCAGTTCTTGCCATATACCTGGTTCAAAACCCTGTCCAGTTTCTGCCTTTCATCAAATGTCAATATTGATCCCTGGATATTCCCAATAATCCGGCTTTCAAGCAAGACATGGATCGTAAACCAGTCTCCTGTCCGCAGTTTCAATCAATTCTCCGACACAGTATTCAAAAAACAGTAATTTCATGTTATGTATTCCACTCATAGCTGTAGAATGGGTGTAGCTGGGCATTTAATGCAGGACTGTCGGGAGAATTGAATCAACTGATGGGAGATTGGTCTAGCGATGCATATAATACAACATATATCTCACTTACACAATATAACATACATTCCATATAGCTAAATAATGAGATCAAATTTTGTCTGCATCAAGCCATTCTCAACGACTCGGTCATGTCAGCTCTGAGGAAATAACCACTTACGAATGAGGTCATTTGTGATTCATGTGAACATATTGTTTATACCGTGTAAATCTTTAATTGTGGGTGTACTGTTACAAGGGAGCTATTGTGGAGCAAAGGCATTGCCCTTGTTGACTCTTTGGGGAAGGTGGTCAACATATTGCTATACGCTATAAATCTTTAATTGTGGGTGCGTACAGTTATACAAGGGAGCTATTGTGGAGCAAAGGCATTGCCCTTGTTGACTCTTTGGGGAAGGTGATGAACATATTGCTATACCCTATGAATCTTTAATTGTGGGTGCGTACAGTTATACAAGGGAGCTATTGTGGAGCAAAGGCATTGCCCTTGTTGACTCTTTGGGGAAGGTGGTGAACATATTGCTATACCCTATGAATCTTTAATTGTGTGTGCGTACAGTTATACAAGGGAGCTATTGTGGAACAAAGGCATTGCCCTTGTTGACTCTTTGGGGAAGGTGGTCAACATATTACTATACCCTATAAATCTTTAATTGTGGGTGCGTACAGTTATACAAGGGAGCTATTGTCGAGCAAAGGCATAATCGCTTGCTGACTCTTAGGGGAAGAGACCCCATAAAGCGAATCCAACTCCTACTATATACATGTTTCCTGTTGTACTGATTTGCAGGCAACTGCTTGCTGCATATACACTAGATCATGGCATGAATCTCTACTCTGGCTAACGCCTGTAGAGATCATGTTCCGCTAGAATACAAAACCTTGGAACTTTTTGAAGTTTTGAAGGGAACCATATATAAAGTTGAATAAATAACGCGGGGAATATATTTCTTAGTTGTTATCTGTTTATTAATAATGTAGTTCACTGTAGGTGAAGGTCCCAACTCGCAATTTCACGATTTAAGTGAATTTGAGAGCGATTTTGCTTTGCGTCGCTTACAATTGTGGAATTTTTCTTGGGTAAATAATTCAATGTTTTTTGCGATATCGGCTCACAGAAGTCACAGAAAAGCATGAAATTTGGATTTGGGACATTCATCTACAGCGAAGTACATTATTAAGGAACAGATAATAACTAATAACTATAATTCCTGCGTTATTTTTTCGACTTTATAAGGTTCCCTGTCAACACTTCAAAAAGTTTCCCGGTTTTGTACTGGTGGAATATGATCTCTGCGGGTGTTAACCAGAGTAGAGTTTCATGGCATGATCTTCGCATGCACCACAACTTGACATTTTTTTTGCAATTGTGAATATTCAGTACAGATTGTTTTCTTCCCTTGCGTTTCCGTTCTTTATAATGGCATTCTATTCCACTTGCCAGTCACGTTCATCAATCACCATTTTATCAGTACATGTACAAGATATTGTGGAGAACATAGTGGAGACTCATAATCCATTTCATGTATTGAAGGGCGTTGCATGGCTTGGCGGCCATTTATGTATCAAACATTTCTATAGAAAATTTATCTCAAATAATGGATCAAACCTCACAAATCTCGTCCGATAGAACACATATCAATTTGGTCAACTATAGTTGACAAACTATAGATATATTCGAAATCCTATTTGTGTTTGCTGTATTGTGTATGCATGGTATGTCAATGTGTTGCTAAATGTTGAATTTGTGTGTTGATTTTGGTTTGTATATTGTATATGAGTTTCATGATCTGGTATGGTTTGATATATGTTTCTGCATGTGAGAATTTCCCATATAATCATGTTTTAGGTCTCATCTGATAAGAATTGTTTTGACACAGGCTTTCATTGATAACCATATATCCAGTCTATTGAACATAATCCCATCCATCTCCTAATGGCAACCCAACCATATTGAGATTTTAACCCATAGACATAACATTTTAAGTATTTTTATGATATCAAAGGAAATACTACAATAATAATCATGCAGAGAATTTTTGAAACAATTTCCTTTTTGATAGCAATTTAAAGGTACTCAATCCGATAAAACTCCTCTCAATTACTATTTCAATGGCTTCGGGGGTCAAAAATATTTGATTCGAGTCGAGAAAGTCACCCATCAAAGCTCAGATTTGTTAGATATCAATTTTAGAAATCTATTATTTTTCATTATCGGGAATACTTTCTGGCCCAGATCTCAGTCAAAATTGCGTTATTATTACCACTTGATTTTAGAGTTATCCATCCTTGTCTGTTTGAATAAAGTTCTGGTGTACAAATCTCGAGCAGGATACGAAATTGACGGCAATTATTAGTACTCATCTCGAGAACATAACAAATTTCAAAAATCAATATCTAATAACTCGAGCTTTGTTTGATGGGTTCCTCGACTAGAATCAAATATTTTTTACCCCCAAAGCCAAAGAAATAGTAATATAGGACCCTCGATCGGATTGTTGTTGTTGGAATCTTTACGGATTGAGTACCTTTAATGTTCATTTGGTGATTTTGATATCCAAATTTCTGACTTGGGAGACCATAGTTGAAAATGTAAGTATACCAAATGAATGGTTTTGTTGTATTTTACACTGAAGATGGCAAATGTGTAACTGTGGTTGAAACACTTCACCTGAAGTTAAGAGGTAGGGGTGCAAATATAACTTCCCAGAGCTACAGGTAGTTACAATTCAGATGTAAACAAAGGGTCTGGTTGGGATGCAAAACTTTGGAAATAATCCTTCAATAGTAAACTGTTGTCTATTCCAGAAATGAAGCAATAATCTCAAGTTGGAAATCGCAAAATTCCATGTTGAATTAGCATATTGGTACTTGGCTTCTTATATACTGTACCATTATGTGCGTTCAAGCGTTATGGTTTACTGTATCTTTTCTGTACTAAAGGTGAGAACATATCCAATATTTTATATGGATTTTTGGTCTCTCAAAGTTGACAGAAATGTCAGTTTATTTCTAAATTTCAATGAAATTAGAGACCTGGAAATGGAAATTTTCACTTGACACCAAATAGTACTGGAAACGTCAAATAACCTGTTTAATCTGTGACTGATACAGGCAAGAAACTGTCAGGAATTAAGAGTATGCCCAAGCCCTAACTTGAAGTGGCTTGGCCAGGACTTCCAAGTCAGGGCTTGGGCATACTCTCAATTCCTGACAGTTTCCTGCCTGTATTGATCTATGTCTTCAACTTTCGGTAAGAGTTTGATTTGTTTACACATTTTAATAGGAACATGGTCACAGGAATAAACGATATCTTGCTGAAAACAGCATGGCCAATATCACTATAAGGAACACCCACCACAGGATTGTCATTAAGTAAACAAGTAAAATATATAGAGAGTAATCAATTGGTTCCGAGAATTACGTTAAATAATTCACGAGAGGTGAGAGACGTCGGTAAGAAACGAGTGCGCGTTAGCGCACGAGTTTCTTACCCAAACGTCTCTCGCCTCGAGTGAATTATTGAACGTAATTCTCGGAACTAATTGATTACTCTATTTATTACACTTCTGCATCAATTTGGTTCGCCAAATAGGATTAAAACACACAGAATGAATGCTTAAAAGTCCCGATGTGGATAAAGATCAACCATAGAAAATTCAGTCTAGATCAGTAAGCGACGTAACGTCAATGACGTCACGGGAAATGACATAATTCACTAGTGACATTACCAATTTTAATTAACAGCATTTTCAATGGAAATCGCGCATAGGAGTGTAATAAAAATATATAATAAATCAAAATTAAAAATGAGCACACCACTTTAACAATAGCATCGCTATTGATATAATGCTACCACTACAATTAACCAAAATTATCATGTGCATTAATTTTGAAAATTATTGTCTTTTTTGTTATTACAAAGACACATTGCTTGATCCCAACAGATATTGGATTGTTTATTGTGTGTGATTGCTATTTGAAAAATACAACATTGTTGTTAATCTAGTGGGGAATTTATAGTTATAACATTTAGACATTTAATTCTAAGGAGTGTCAAAGGAATAAGTCATTCAAGTAAATCCAGAGTGGAATCCCATAATTTTACAAATGCAGACAATATCTGGCCATAATGCTGTAAGGTGATCATGATAAAACGATTTTAGGTGAGAATACTTTTTATTAAGAAAGTTCATATAAATGACTAACAAAAAGTATGAAATGCTCAACAACTAGATTGTATATAAATACGGTCTGCTGGCTACCATGTTCTTTGCAAGCCTTGAGTTTACTGCTCGTATACAAGCCTTGAAATAAGCTCCATTTATTAATATATAGATCATAAACCAGTCTGTCAGTTAATGCCTTCTTTGAAGTTCTTTCTATTGCAAATTTCATAAATAGTCAATGTTTAGTCATAATTTAGAAAAAAATAATTTCATTCTTGTCTACTACTAAATTGATGGCGATGGCTTGATTGCCATGGGTATCATACCTGTAGAAGCCGATGGCGATGGCTTGATTGCCATAGGTATCATACCTGTAGTACAGTAGAAGGCAATCAGTCCAGTTCTCTTATGGTTTTGGAACGACTGATTTTGACATTTTGTCATTTATTGTCAACAATTTGCAATGCATGTTTTGTTGCAATGAAAACGATGAAGATGATTGTATTGTGAAACCACACATGAACAGCATGAGCTCATTGCAACAAAGAACAGAACCAAATTGAATCCATTTTCCTTGCAAAGAACCTGATTGCCAGCGATAAGCAACAAATAAATGAATTAAAAAATGGTTTTAAACCTCGCAACATTAAATACATAGTACTAATAATTAGAGGTATCAAACCATTTCTAGCACCAACTCATCAAAATTAGTTTTGTTTCAACTCAAACCCTTTACTATTCTATACAGTAATTTGGGCAAGATTCACTTGCATCCAGCCACAATACAAAATATATGCAAATGAAAGCCATCTATTTCAGGCAAAATACATAGATCCAGATATAGCAAATTATTAATATATGACAAACTGAATTATCATTGCATTAAATAATTAATGTTGTATTTATCATATTCTGGGAATATCATAATGATAGACTATTAAAGCTCATGGGGATACTCTCAAAAGTTGATAAATACATTAAATACTCTTGTATGGACAGAGAAAGACTTATTCAAATAATAGAATTTAGAAAAGTCGGGCCCTAAATTTTCTTCAACATGGAATAATAAAAGAGTGTTCCTTGTTGATTTGTTCCTTGTTGACATGGTAAAAATAAAGAGCGTTTATATCACATATGTGTATAAAATTGGAATCAGCTGGAAAATTGCTTTAAACATTGATAGTTTTTTTTACACAGCTTCTTGCAACTATCGATCTATCTAATCCCACCTTCCAAATTATATAGATAAGTTTTTGTGGGAGAATACCCTGTCTAGCCTTGAAATTATTTTCCTTGACCATATCTTATTAACCCTTTACCCAACAGAAGGGCCCTGTGCCAATGCATTATCTTATATATGCGAGTCGACCATAGGTCGCCTCGCATATATAAGAGAATGCATTGGCTTAACACATTGAAAATTATAAAATTGTTAAAGAATGTAAGAAAAAATGGTAAAAAAATATTTTTTTTAGGCCAATGCATTCTCTTATATATGCGAGGCGACCTATGGTCGACTCGCATATATAAGAGAATGCATTGGCACATGGCATAACTGTAACTATCACAATGTGGTCAAGGAGCCGGTTCCAATGATATCCATATTTGTATGGTTCTATTGAGACAGACCGAAGATATTTTAGGCTGTTGAAGCTTTATTTGGCCGGTTTTGGCCGGTTTGTTGGGTAAAGGGTTAAGTGTGAATACAATTTTAAACCCTTTTTGGTGAGAATGAGACAGTAAATTTACTCTTCTGCACTAGTTGTTGTTGAAAATAATGTTGGCATTTAGCATAGGCTTTATCATTTGCCAATGAAAATAGCTGTGTGAGTGAAGTAAACAAGATGGCTTTCAGTTTTATAAGGACTCAATTTCCTGGCCAAAAGACTTTTAGCTTTGACCGATAAATTCATTATAACTACAGCAAGATATTTTATAGATGATATGAAGAGGTACCCGAGCGATTCTGCAAATATAAAATATATGTCAGCCCAGTTCATTCTGATACTGGATTCATTGCACAATAAATATCAAAATGGTTGAGAAACAAAACTTACAAAAATATAAATTGCACAGGCATACAAAGGTTTTGTTCTACCAATATTAAAGATGAAGACTGATCAAGCCTGAGTTTACTGTGCCTGTCATGTATAGAATGAGGTCCCCAGAGGGTGAGTTTAGTGACGCTATCCCGCATAGCAGGCTAGCATCACTAAATTCATCCTCTGGGGACCTCATCTTCTCTGGAAAGTTTCTTTATTATCAAATTTCTATAGACATAGATTCTATTTCTTTTTTAGTTTAGTTTTTCTATATCCCCAAATTGGCAGACGATAAATGCATAAATGAGGTGCCCAATGGGTGCACATCACAATATTCACCATTTGGGAACTTCAATCTGAGTCAATGTCTCCCATAGCAGATGAGGCCATGAAGAATGAGGTACCCAGAAGGTGAATTTAGTGATGATAGCCCACTATGAGGGATAGCATCACTAAATTCACCCTCTGGGGACCTCATTCTGCAAATGAAGGCTCAATAAATTCAGGCTTGAGACTGATCACAAGTAATTATAAAAGCTTCTTCTGATCACATATAAATAATAAAAGTTGTTTCTGATCACATGCAAATGTACTCACAATTGTAACAGATATCATTGTAACTTAAAAACAGATATAGATAATAGATATGAATTGTTAGACATAATGCAACATCGTCCATGAATAGGATGATGAAACAAAACATATACCATATTTAATGCAAGGACATAGCGTATGGGGGCTATACATGTCAATGGTAAACCCAATCTCAGATTTCAAGCAATATAATACTATAGTTTGAACTAATATTTTATTGTTTTATTATTGAACATTTTGTGATATCCGAGTCAAATATATAAACATTACTTATTGTTTTTTTCTGAGTTTTGACTTTTAAAACATTCTAACCACATACCGGTAGATACAGGTAGTTATGATTTTCGTTGTCTGCTTTCTAGAAACTTGATTTGTTGGGAGTCGCAGATGGAAAGTTTAATGTTAAGGTGGGGTCCATATGAACATTTTCAAAACTTATATTTTTGTGGCTATGCAGCAGAAATTCTGAGGTATACACCCATACGGTAGCTACATCCCTGCTTTGTTGTGCACTATATTAGCATTCACCTCCAATGATTTCCATTTAATCAATTACACCTGTACATTCTCATATTTGCAAGCAGATATGTAAGTAAACTATGTCTACTGGACGGATTGACATTTGGAAGAACAATGTGATACCAATCATACTGAATTGCCATGAGTATTTACAATCAATCATAAACAATCAAACCGTAGTACTGGCCCTACCTAACAGTTAGAATTAGTCAATTTCAGCTAATAAGAGTGTCCAACCAGACCTTTTAGTGCCTTATTAATATTTCAATATGAGCAATACTTGTCTTCCAATAAAGATTTTTTAAACTATATTGAGAAATTGAAAATAGCTGACAGTATATAATTGCCAATAAAAGTCACACCTCTAGTACTGTAGACGTGTGCAATTAACCCTTTACCCAACAAACCGGCCAAATAAAGCTTCAACAGCCTAAAATATCTTCGGTCTGTCTCAATAGAACCATACAAATATGGATATCATTGGAACCGGCTCCTTGACCACATTGTGATAGTTACAGTTATGCCCTGTGCCAATGCATTCTCTTATATATGCGAGTCGACCATAGGTCGCCTCGCATATATAAGAGAATGCATTGGCCTAAAAAAAAATCTTTTTTGAACATTTTTTTTTACCATTCTTTAACAATTTATAATTTTTAATGTGTTAAGCCAATGCATTCTCTTATATATGCGAGGCGACCTATGGTCGACTCGCATATATAAGAGAATGCATTGGCACAGGGCCCTTCTGTTGGGTAAAGGGTTAACTGAAATTGACTGTATCAAAGAATCTCATCTGATTCATTTAAGTTATTTACAAAGAACATCCTAGAAAATTATAGAAAATATTTTGGCAATATAAATATTCATTTGATGGCAAGGAAGACTTTTTGTCAATTTTGATTGTTGGCACATTTCGGAATACACAATAAGAAACATATCCCCACCATTCATATAAAGGCAGTTTGTGGGATCAAAATGGCAGTACTCATACATGATCTAAGCCAATCAGCATAGTGCAAACCAAACAGCAAATTGATCCCAATATATATGAGCCAATCAGATCAGTGCACATAATAAGGTAGGTCCAAACTTCAGACAGCATCAGTCAGTTCTTCTTCAAATGGCTCTGCTAGTTCGATGACACCCGAAGCTTTAATCGTAACATCTTCAACCGGCCAGTCCATTGTGTTTGCTGGTACATTTTCTATTTGACGAACAATATCCATACCTTGAAGGACTTTGCCAAATACGACATGTACTCCATCTAACCAGTTAGTTGCTTTCAACGTGATGAAGAACTGATTACCATTTGTATTAGTACCTGCAATGATCCACATGGTGAAAACAGATTAGCTTTGAACCAATATCAACTATCGGACATGATATCGGCAGAGACTGGGAATTCGGACAAGGCCATGGCAATTTGGACATGAGTTCTGCCAATTGTCAGATATTTTCAATGTGCTGTCATTGAACATTCTCCCATGAATTTATGGCAAAATCTATGGAAGTGCCCTCATTAAAAAGAGTCAATATAGCTTGTTTTCATATCGGTATATATTTCATGTGTATAAATATTTGAAAATTCCGTATTAATTATTTAGTGTGTTTATTCATAGTTCCATGGTAGCTATCAGCAGTCAAAGACGGTGTGAGGTCAACATCACTGACTTCTATGTATGCATGCCAGGGGGAAATATATCCCTTTAGCCATTTTTTTGCCATTTGACAAATTTTTTAGCCACTTCCATTTAGTTTTGGCTTTTGGCTAAAATGGTGGAATGTTAGGGGGAGATGTTATATTGGAAATTTCCAACAGTTGGAAAGTTTGAGGTACCAGTAAGAAGTTTGAGGTACCAGTAAGAAACTTCCAACCCTAGTGCGGGGTGCAAATGGAATTCTCAGAATTGGATATGTTTGTCTGCATCAAGGGGGTGGGGGGTTGAAATTGGAAACCCGGCAGCCATGTGCCCGACAACATGAAAGCAAATAATATTACTTACCAGCATTAGCCATACTAAGATATCCTGCTCCATGGTGCTTCAGGACAAAAGCTTCATCATCAAAATACTTTCCATAAATACTTTTTGAGCCAGAACCATCTTTTTTATCAAAGTCACCACCTGAAAGAAATTATTTAGCTCATAATAAAGGCGCATATCATCCGCAGCCAAATATCTTCATTCTATGTGAATAAAAGATTCAAACAAGATCTACTGACAGACAAGGCATTCAATCGCTTGAAAATGAAATGCAATTATTTTTGGAAAAAACAGGATAAAACAGCATTTTCTATACATAAAGTAAATCACAACGAAATGATAACTGACAATAATTTTCTTCAAGAAGACAGAGTGAACGCACTTGGGATATTGAAATGTAATCGAGCTTTTTTCATCTGTAGAAGAAAGAAATCTAATCAATGTAAAATGTAGTACAGTAAATCATTTCCAAACTGAACACCCTTGTGACTGACCTTTCTGTTCGGTTTAGTATACATTCAGATGACCACAATTCAGTCGTAAATGGGAAGTTTTCCATCATAGGTAGTAACTGGTAGTTGTACTGGGCATGCTTACAACAAGATCATGAGTATAAAATGAATATCAAGCACTATTTGATTTCAGATGCGAAATCATGGAGCATTCTTGGTTACCTCCACTTGCAATGGAATCAGTCGTGCGTACATAAAATTGTAGATGGAAAGATTGCAGGTCAGTCAATCATGTGGTTAACCATGGCTTACAATATCTTAGATGCCATGACATCGCAATTGTGTGAACAGACTAGCTATCATTTTGTCGGACCCGGTTCCTCCACTTACGATTGAATCGTGGTCATCTGAACATCCACCAAGGTGTTCACTGTACGGAAAGTTGTGCCATCATTACAAAGCGCAATTATATCGCAAATACTACATTATTTATTGTTGAACATACGGAAATATTGACCCAATGTGCATGTGCGGTTGGTTTCCTGAGGTCAAAAATCATATATTCGGTCACTTATGAACTCAAAATTCCATTAGATTCAAGATTCAAGATTCAATAAGATTTATTTTGTATTCAATATAATTATAATATACATTGTATATATATCAACAGGACCCCACAAAAAGTTTAACTTGCAAGGGCAGGGCCCTTATGCTTGTATAATGATACAGTGTTATGTGTACGTATATTGGGTGTATATAGTGCGGGTGCGTATTTACAATGTGTGTATTATTGTATAGAGATGGGCAAGAAGGGGTGGGGGCATGGGGTGGGTCGGGTTGTGAGATGGTGATTATAGTCATTTTTTTTTAGTTGTTATGCTTTATCTGGTAGCCAATATGATCATCTTGATGTCTTTATGCTGAGACCTGCGCGATCGTCTTGCAATTTTCAATAATGTGGGGAATACCAGTATTTAAAGGGGTACTGTACACCAATTTCCTTAAATTCCCGGTGACAATAGCGATCTAATATGAATATTATATTATAAAATAACTAATTTGAGTCGACGATGTCTACTCAAAACGTTCCGGTTAACAGGCTATCGTAAAAGTTAAATTGAATTATTTAATATAAATTCATTTATGGCTGGAGTCATAAAATGGCGAATTATGCCATTACGAGTTACCGTTCTTGAAATCGCATCTGCTGCGTGTCTTTTATTGACAACCGTTCGCGAACATTATTGAGTTGCAAACAAAACATGTTACCTGCAAAAGGAGGGCCCGTTATAATCAATTCGGCAAAAAGGAGAAAGAAACAAGAGTCATAAAGCGTCAAGTACTTTTATAGGGAGTGAGATCGTTCGACGGAAGAGATTGAATGCATCAATCGAAGCTGTGAGCAATGAACTTCCGGTTCTTCCTGAGACCTGCGTCGTCTCCGGTGAAGGTCAAAAACATGGCGCGTAGTTTGAAATCGTAATATTTTTTCTTTCCAAGATCAATATTTTCTTCGCTAAATTAGGTTTATACGAAACTCATATAACACGAACACAATCTAACTTGAAAGTTATTTCAATGGGAGTAAAAAAAAAAATTCCTATCTCTGTGTACAGTACCCCTTTAAGGTGATCAATGAAATATGGGTGTAAATACTGCTTGATGAATTGGTTACGGTTATAGACAAGTTGATTATTTTTGCACTGTTGTTCAGATGAGTGACAAATAGCGACACATGGAGGAAATGTGGCATAAATTTGGTTGGCCTGTTTCTCACCGGGAGAGCAGGCCAGGAGAGGGAGGATTATACTATGAGAATAAAGAGAAGTTCATTAATTTCTGCCCCCTCTTCTGGACAGTCTCTGGATTACAGAGTTAATTCTTAGTGAGAATGCACTTTGTTGAGTTGGGGGGCGGGCAGTTCATTTGGTATGAGAAGGATTCGGTTTATAGCAGGTCCAGTTTTGAGAGATTTTGCTGTTATATTGCTATATCACTAACCTTGTATCATAAAATCTTTTATGACTCTGTGAAATAAGCTGCCCTCATAGCCGAAGCCATTCTCACCAGTTGCCAGCTCCCGAAAGTTCATCACCGTCTTTGGTGCCACATCACCGAACAGGCCCAGAACGATTCTACCGACATCATTCCCAGCAATATTTAAATCCATAAATACCTTGTCTGTAACGGTGGCGGTCTCTCCATGTGCCTATAGGGAAGAAAATAGAGAGATGAGATTTTGAACCTAATGCATGTTATTTGGAGATCCTGATTAAATTAATGATAATTTTGGAGATCCTGGTTAAATGCACATCTCGAATATTGTAACCGAATGCATATTTCGGAGATCATGGGTAACCAAATGCATGTTTCGGACATGTATATTGCTCTCTAACAGATAAGACTTCTTCCCACAAGACATGGGAGTTGAACAAACAAGATTACCACAGGCAGGTTTTAAAGACTGCAGATTTATTGGTGAGATTGGGATTCATATGCAACCACAAATGGACATTTATTTTATTTTAATAGAAGTACTGTAAATTGTTTTTGAAAATTCCATCTAAAATTATTGCTGCTTAATGTAATCATAGTATATAGTATATATTTAGCTATATAGACGTGTTTACATGCCAATTAGGCAAATTTTTTTATTTTTTTGGGGTTGAAATTTGAAGAAAAAAAGTCCAGGTCTGCCCAATTTCGGCAGGTCGGTCGGGTAAGGCCAAAAAAAAAAACATCTGTGTTTCCGGTTACCCGACCGACCTGTCGAAATTGGGCCGACCGGAACTTTTTTTCTTCAAATTTCAACCCCAAAAAAAATACAAAATTTGCCTAATTGGCATGTAAACACGTCTATATAGCTAAATATATACTATATACTATGATTACATTAAGCAGCAATAATTTTAGATGGAATTTTCAAAAACAATTTACTTCTATTAAAATACATGTCCATTTGTGGTTGCAGATGAATCCCAATCTCACCAATAAATCTGCAGTCTTTAAAACCTGCCTGTGGTAATCTTGTTTGTTCAACTCCCATGTCTTGTGGGAAGAAGTCTTATCTGTTAGAGAGCAATATACATATAGAAGACATTCTATATCAGAATTTAAAGTTCCTCTCCCCAGTCAATCAAGGATTCATAGTGTTCATGCATAGTTACTAGTATGTATACAGACAGTATAAAGATGACTGCATGTCTACCATATCAAACACCCTTCTGTGATGGGCACTAAAAAAGCACATGAAATTATCTACTGGTTTGTTTGGGTGTAGTTGAGGGGTGTCTGAGGAACATTTACACCCTGTGCAATGTGTCTGAGGCGCATGTGAGATATGTGTCTTAGGTCCTGAGGTGTATGACCAAATATTTAAGTGAGGTTTGAATTAATATCATACAAGTTATGTTATTATAAAGTAATAGAAAAGCCCTATTATGGTGTATGTCTTGGGCCTGTTGATATGTCAATATTGTACTCTGAGGAAGATGTGCCACCACAATCTAAACTGAGAGAATAATTACAAGAGAGCTGCATAATTGAGTGCCTGGGAGGCATTTGTTTGTTCACATTGACAATACTTATCATATTATTGTGCTACATTAACTGTTTACTTGCTATATACATGGACAGCCTTAACACAAGTATAGTAAGCATTAATGTACTTCTTAACTGTTCGGGGGAAAAATAAAAAAATATTACCAAAAAAAAAAAAATCCCTACCTACCTACCTGGAATTTTTTGGCACCGTAATAGGAAACAAATAAGTTGTTTTTTTAGGCCTAACCGGAAACACAGATGTTTTTTTTTTGGCCTTATCATATTAGTGTGCTACATTAACTGTTTACTTACAATATACATGGACAGCCTGAACACAAGTATAAAGAGTAAGCATTAATGTACTTCTTAACTGTTCAGGGAAAAAATTAAAAAATATTACCCAAAAAAAAAAAAATCCCTACCTACCTACATGTACCTGGATTTTTTTGGCACCGTAATATTTAGGAAACAATTTTTTTTTTTTGGCCTAACCTAATTCATGTTTTGGAGATCCTAGGTAACCAAATGCAAGTTTCAGAGATCCTGAGTAAACGAATGCATGTTTCAGAGATCCTGGGTAACCTAATGAATATTTCGGAGATCCTAGGTAACGTAATGTATGTTTCGGAGATCCTGGGTAACCTATAAAGCTAATAGCACAGGTAATTTAATGGTAAGCTCCTTGGGTTACATTCAAAAACCTCAAATCTGTTCAATTGTTAGTTGAACGAGAGGCCGATCACGATCGGCAGATGTTAACCCATCCCTTGGCGATAAAAATTTAATATGATCGGATAAATGAGAGTTTTGGTGTTGAATTATAGAGTATACTGTTATGTACTATTATAGACAAATGTACATAACACAAATTATTGTAATTTATGGGTCACTGGCATTTATATAAGAGAATGCACTGGTACAGGATCTGTAATGCTAAACCGCCACAGCCAGCAAGCCCATGGGTTAAATGTGTAGGTGTGACCTGGACATGGAATACTTGGGTTAAGAGAGTCCAATTTAAGTTTACAATAATAATGTGCCCTAGTATACAGATAAGCAACCTCACCACTGACCCATTAATATCAATTATATAACAGAGCTGTCAAAATATCACAGGAATTGTTTATGTTGAACACTGACCTCTCTATTAAACCAATAACAATTATAATGATATCAGACCATCTGAAGATATAACTCTGCAGCACAGATGTCCAAGTCTACTGTTAATATCATGTGATGTTTATTGTTGAATCTTTATTTTAAATTAGATGCCATAGCCTTCTTTATCAGATTATTTGCACATTGGCATAAGAGACATCAGAAAATAATATAGCCTTATCAATAGCTAAGTAGTCCAAAGGCAATTGGTGAATTGATTTAATGTTGCTCCAAACAGATTTACCAGTACATAACACAAGATTTTGGACCGATTTAATCAAATTTGGTGTGGTGATTCGGGGTACCCTTGGCAGAGTTATAATGGTGTTAGTTTTTCAAATTTTTGTAACTTAAAAAAACAAAAGTTTTTAATTATTTAAAAAAATTAAAGGGACACATTGGAAATCTTTTTATCAACTTTTATCATAATCATCAATATCTAAATGAAAACAAATGACAATGTCAATGACATTTTGTTTATTATTATTATAAAAGTTAAAAATAAATAAAAAAAAAAAAAAAAAAAAATTCTTCAAATTGTTTTTCGAAAAAGGTTCATAACTCCTTTAAAATTAATCGGATCAAACCCATATTCGAACTCGATCTGTATTTTGTGCTGTGAAACCAAATTTAGTTCCAATCAGATAAAAAATGTTTGAGTTATGGCAGAATGCGTGAATTCTATGTTGAAAAAGGACCATAACTCTGTAACAAAATCTCGGATCAAACCCAAATTCGAACTCGATCTGTATTTTGGGCTGAGAAACCCATATGGTTTTAATCGGATATAAAATGTTTGAGTTATCGCATTACTCGTAAAGTGTCTACAGACAGACAGACGGACGGACGAACAACGAGTGGTCAATCCGGGCAACGACACTATGTTTACCATACTATGGTATGGGTAAACATAAAAATGTTGTTTGTGGGGAGTGCCAAAGAATTTATTCATGCAGGGAGAGAGAAATCCAAGATGGCTGCCGGTGGCCATGTTTTTATAGAAAGTTGTTCAAATTTTATATCTTTCATCTAGAAGTCACCCTGATGAACCCTGTTAAGTTTGTGATCAATTGGATGGAAAATGTTTATTTTTGTGATTTAAGATTTAAGAGCAAAATTATAAGATCAGATGGCTGCAGGCGGCCATCTTTTTTATTGAAAATCATTCCAAATTTTAAAGCTCCCATCTAGAGGTGATCCCAAACATGGCTGTACATTTTCAGAACCATTCTCCAATGTGGGCCCAAGGTGGGGGGGGGGGGGGGGGGGTTGCCGATGGATTCAAATGTGAAATCAAAGATGGCCACTTGGGGGGGGGGGGGGGTTGCCGATGGATTCAAATGTGAAATCAAAGATGGCCACTGGTGGCCATATTTTTTTAAAAACAAAATTCGGATTTACCAATAATGGGCATTTTAAATGATTATTTATAATTAGTATTATGAAGAGAACAAAAAAAATATATATTTTACAGAATAATTCCTTTAAACTGTACCAGTCGGCACATTCTACTGCAATTATGCATATTAATTTTCTATCAACACATTCCTTGAATATTTAAAGACTCTCTAAGCACTACAAAATAAACTAATATTTTAAATTAAAAGCCAACCTACAGACATTATTTTTTCTGTCATGTAACCCGAAACACAGCATTTTTTCTTTGGGCCAAACTTTGCTTCCCAAGATTTACTCTGCATTTAAAAATAATAATCACTTTAATTGAGATCTATTTTGAAGTTTGAAATTTCCAATAACTGATAATTTTGTCCAGTGTTCGTGGAACCCCCTCTCTGTGGCCCCATCACTTTTAATACAAAAACGCGCACCGGCTGTTCTTCGACATATCACGAAATTAGGTGACGTATATAAGAACATCATCTCGGAATTCACAATGAATCTTGGAAAGTTCGATGGCATTGAAAACACCCAGATGCACATTTCGGAATAATCAATGTATAAAACGAACTTTTTGTGACAATAATCTAAAGAAAATAGTGCCACGTTGTTCTAAAGAAATCTAAAGAAAATGTATGCCATGATGCCACGTCACTGCCAGTGGCATTCATTTGGTGGATCGATAACTCGCCACAAAATTGTTCTCAAAAACTTTGAAAACTAAAATGTTGTGCCGAATTTTAACTTATAAAGACTAAATAGTTTACCGTGAGAATGAAACAGAAGACACACAGCAATCCTTGCATAAGCGATGATAATTGTACGACAGCCATGTTCTGTGATGTTCTTCGAGAATGTGGGATGAATTCAATGAGTTGGACACGTCGGCAAAAGGATCTAATTACAGAAAAAGAACTGGAGCTCCAGATGCTGTTCCGCTAGATGGCTCCGCTTGCGATAAGCTATACAGATTTCTTCTGACTAGTATCCAGTTCTCTTCTTATATTGTAGACTGTGCAGCTGGACTGTGTTATATAATCTGTGTTATATAATCAGGGAGCCTGCTGGGTTCTATTTGCACAATCGATTACGAAAGATTTGATGGCCCAGATATGTTACGCCCCAGCTGTCTAGGATTGAATAATAAACATGTAACTGTTTAGGATTTAAGAATAACATGTAACAGTTCAGGAACATTCAGAGAAATCGGACCTCTTATAAGTTCCGCATTCCTGGCGTTTATGCCTAGGGGCCAGAGACCCACAAAACCCCCCAAAATGACTTCCTATTTGCACTTTTGAGCACAATGCTGATTTTTATATTAATAGTGCTCCAGCAATTACTGATCAACAATACACAATTTCTCAAACGAAATATCCTGGCGTTGTCATTTCAGAAGGTTTTTTTTTAAAGTACCCCCAAAACCCCAAAATGACTTCTATTTGCACTTTCGAGTACAAAGCTGATTTCATATTAATTGTGCTCTAGTCATCACTGATAAATAATACATAATTTCTGAAACTAAATTCCCTGGCGTTTTCATTTCAGAATGTGTTTTTGAAAGTACCCCCAAAAACTCGAAAATGTACTTTTATTTGCACATATTGTCGAAGACAAAGCACATTTTTCCTCAATAGTTATCCTGCTATCGCTGGTAATAAAAACATCGTTTAAGAAACGAAATTCCGTGACGTTTTCATTTAAGAACCACATGTTGACCCTACCCCAATAATACTTAATTATATAGGAGTAAGTATTGTTGGGGTGGGGTATTTTTTGTTCTGGGGATCTGTGTTATATCGTGATGATCAGCAGGACAGAGTTAATTTCTTCTTGAAACACAAACTTCAATTCGGTAGTCATTTTCATTGTGATTCGAACTCTTATGCGACTTGTGGAATGCCAAACCTATCAGCACATTCGGCATTATACATAGATGCAACCACAGGAGCTTGGAATTTGGTCAAAACCCCTCTTTTATTGGCGGAACCACCACCCGGGACCAAAGGTCCAAAGGTCCCGGGTGGTGGTTCCGCCAATAAAAGAGGGGTTTTGACCAAATTCCAAGCTCCTGTGGTGCAATTAATTACCACCTGCATATAGGAAAAGCCAGGTGTGGATTGCCAGGGAGCATTTGCATTTAGCGGATTATGCGTGCATGTAGAATTGCACATGAATATATCTGTCTCAACGACAATTATCGAAATATGAAACTAGAGATAATATATTTGGTACACATGGCATCCTATCAAGATAGTTTACTTGTTAGTCGAATATCCATGTCCAATTGGCGATAAGTAATTCTGTATAATCACCTTTTGAAAAGACGAACCAAATTGGTCAGAAATGGACTTGCATCTTGAGACAGGGAACTTGTGCATGGGATGGAGAGGAGAGATTTACGAATGATACCTTAATGCAGCTTGTATTTTGCTGGCCCAGGTGTGGCATGTTAGTCCACCTGAGCTTAACGTTTGTTAACATTACATTTGTATATAATCGGAAATAAAGATGTGCATCACTATACGACTACCGTATATACTCCGCTGTGACATGGGGTATGGACCCCGAACGTTCAGACGCTGTCAAATTTACCTGGCAAGTTTATCGGAATTTCGTTGTAGAACCACTGAAGCTAAGATCTGTATGATTCTTGGTCAGAATCAATTGTGCAGTAACACGTGGCATTTCATAGTTCTCATAAAAGCGATAATACAATGGAAAATATACAATATCTAATTGTTTTTGTCATTTTATCGGGAAGAATTTTCAAAATCCGCATTGGGGGAAATTTTCTAGAGTTCTTTAAAACAAAAAGATCTATTTACGTGTATGGCTTTATTGTCAGATATTTCGTTCCTTGTGGAATATAAACTTCAATGAAATTTTAAATTTATATTATAAAGATGGAAGAAATATGCAACAAAAACAAATTAATAATGAAATTATTATTGTTGTCATTACAAAATCCAAAATAGCGAACAAAATGGTGTCCGGAAGTGGAAAAAAATATATACCATGCTAAATCGATATCTGATAATAATGAGCCATATCACGAGGATTTGGCCCTTCAGTGTCCATCAAATTAAAATAGATTTAAAACACAATTTCGAAGAAAAATCAATTATTATTTTAATGCCCAGAAGGGCCGGAATTGAACTCACCAGTGTACTGAATACTGAATACCAATAATATGAACCATTAATTAATGCCCATTTTAGCAGAAACGAGGGCATCAATATCCAAAATAGGGACAAAATGGCGACCGACAGCAGTAACATTGGGCAAGTTTGGCTAAAGTTCGCCAGACTGTTTCCATGGCATCGAAAATAACAAACAAATATATATTTTCATTGATTTAAATTGTAACTAAATCTTCTAATATCGAATATAATTTATAGCCAATAGTCCTATCGGTATATGCCATGAGATGAGTGTCAAAAAACAACCAAACTTGTATCCAAACATATCCAGTGAGTGTCCAAAAACACTAAACTGTCTCAACGAGTGTCCCAAGTCTTTTAGGAGCCTAAATGAATGGGCGGCGTTCGTTGCAGAAATATTCACATTTGCTGAAATCACCATAAACAGAAGGAATATTAAAAAAATATATAGTTTTGTTCAT
This sequence comes from Siphonodentalium dalli, assembly GCA_032622095.1. Lineage (NCBI taxonomy): Eukaryota > Metazoa > Mollusca > Scaphopoda > Gadilida > Siphonodentaliidae > Siphonodentalium > Siphonodentalium dalli. Next base: position 203,464,605 of record CP136062.1, read on the forward strand.
ATGCCAAACATAATCAGCACGTAAATAGTATATTGTCGTCAAGACGTACGATGGTGTATGTAAACAAGAGCCTGCTCGTGTTACAGAAGTTTTGCTTCTGTTTACATAACACAGCGCAATTCTATTGGTAATCACACACAAATGATATAAACGCTCTTTATTATTTCCATATAAGGAAAACTGTAACAAATAACGCTCTTTATGTTTACCATATCCGGATCTAAACAAAAGTCAGGTTCTGTAACGTTTTTTGCATGCTTTTGTTTACATAACAAAGGAAAAAACATTTGACAATAACATATATACTGTTTATGCCATATTTCTGATTGGTATAAGAACAAAGTCTGTCTGTATATTTACTATTATTTCTGTTTATGGCGATTATTGCCGGATGTGAATATTTTAACAGCGTACCCACCGCCAACGCCGCCCGTATCTTTAAGTCCACGCATCGGTGGTCTCTCAAACCACCATCTTATTTAATATAGTATACCATGCAAACCAACCCAGTCCGTAGAACGGGCTTCCACAATTTGCCAAACAGTGTATCGAACCACCCAATACGCACCACAATCGACCCAACTAGTGTCGCAAATAATCCAAATGGTGTCCAAACGCGCCCTAATGAGTAATCCAAACCATCCAACGATTGACAACACATATCATCCGGAGAATGTCCCAAATCATGCACGTGGTGTCCCAAACCTCACAACGAGCATCCCAAACCATCAAATGAGAACCCCACACCATCCCACGTGTGTTCAATGCAAACCAATCAATGAGTGTTCATATCCATCCAATGGCCACCCGATGCAACATGACGATTGCCTCAAACCAAAATCATCCACAGAATATCTCAAACAATCCAGCGAGTGTCGCTTGGTTTGGTAAACCCATTGGATGTTTTGGAACACTCATTTGATGGTCTTAACCCTGTAATGGCTGTAGTTTCTTGAAATTTAGCGAAAACCCTGTGCCATAGGGCGCATCGCATATATATAAGAAAATGCATTGGCCTAACAATACTTACCTTGGCCATGTAAGCCACGGAATTCTCTTATATATGCAAGACTCCCTATATAATATATGGGAGACTCGCATATACGAGATAATGCATGGCACAGGATCATTAATGCTGTATCAGCACAGCACCCATCATGAAAGGGTTAAATACTCGGTACATGGAAGATTTTGTACACTTGTTTGGATGTATTGAGATGTATTGAGATACAAGTATATGGTTTGTGACACCGTTGGAGGGATTGGGAACCTAATGGTTGCATGGTTTGTGATACTAGTTTTATGGTTTGAGACTTTGAGTCACTCGCTGGGTGGTTTGTGACACACATTGCATGGTTTGAGACACAAATTGAATGGGTTTGGACACTATGTGGATATGGGACACACGTGTGGTGGCATGGGGCACTAATTTGTCGATTTGTTCACTGATTGGGCCATTGAATGGATCGAGACGACTTTTGATGGTTTGGGACACCTGTTATATGACATAAGAGGACTCTCCTCGGATGACGCGGGACTCTAGTTGTGAGGTATTTGGTGCATATTAGACAGTCTTTTCCATTCGAACACTCGCTGGATGGTTTGACACACTCATTGTGTGGTTTGGGGCAATCATTGGATGGATTGACCCACTCGTATGATTTGGAGCACTCGTTGGATAGTTAGGGACACTCATTTTTGGTAGTTTGGGACAAAACCTATGTAGTTTGGAACGCCAGTTGCATTGTTTGGGGGCACTATATACCATGCACTGTGGTTTGGAACAATCGTTGCAGGGTTGCGACAATAATCGGGTGAATTTAGATGGCTTGTGATGGCTTGTGACACTCATTGTGTGGGCTTGGTGGACCATCTGTGTGGGTTGGGAACCAGTTGCATATGGTTTGGGGCACTACTTGGTGGTTTGGGAAACTCGTTGGGTGTATTATTTACGATGTTTTACTCGGGACAATATTGAATTTGGGACACCAGACGTATGGATTGGGATACTCATTGATTGGTTTTGGATACTAAGTAGGTGACTCAGTATATTGTTTGGTACACCCGTTAGGTGGGTTGGGACACTCATTTGATGTATTCTGAAACTAGTTGGTGGCTTTGGAAATTTGTATGATGGCATATTACTGTTATCGGATTAGGATTGACATCATGTATGGTGGCGCAACTGGCACCTATGGTGAAAGTTACCGTAAAATTCTCTTTTACTACTTCCGGTTGCCATTTTGTCCTCCATTTTGGATTTGTTCAGTCATATTATGCATGAAATGACAGGCATATGCCATGGAAACAAGAACAATGGATTTTTGTTGTAAATTTATGTAGTGAGTGGGGGTATGCTCCCGAAAATGGCCGCCATATTGGCCGGTACATACACTGTCACCTTTTAACGTCGAAATAGTTTGAGCAGACATCCTTACAATACAAATGTGAATGAAGTTTAATCCTTGGGGGGGGGGGGGTGTTTGCACGTACTAACCTGGTTCCCGGATTAACATTTCAATTTTCATTTTCTTACATGTTATTCTGCATTTTTGTTTTAACCAACAATAACGAATTTTCCTCCCGGAAACACGCGGAAATTTGGGCTGTTTTGTAATATTTAGCAGTTATGGAACGTTTGTGGTCAGTAGCATTTACAGAATTGACACCAAATACAGCTTATTATAAATTTATTCCGGGTTCACCTAAAAATTGTGCTTTGTATTCGACAGTGTGTGCAAATAAAAGTAAATTTTCGGGGTCTTTTTGGGACCCGTACATTCAAAAACCACTTCTGAAATGAAAACGCCAGGTTATCTCGTTTCAGAAATTGTGTATCATCGATCAGTGATGACTAGAGCACTATTAATACAAAAATCAGCTTTGTACTCAAAAGCACAAATAAAAGTAATTTTGGGGGTTGGGGGTACTATCAAAAAGCCCCTTCTGAAAAGAAGAAATTTGTGTATTATTGGTCAGTGATTGCTGGAGCACTGTTAATATAAATATCAGCTTTGTACTCAAAAGTGCAAATAGAAGTAATTTTGGGGTTTTTTGTGGGGTCTCAGACCCCTAAACGCCAGGAATGTGGAAATCAGATTTTTTAATTAAAAGGTTCCTGGGGAGGAACAAATCTGGGGCATCAAACCTTTCGTACGCGATTGTGCAAATAGAACACAACAGGCTCTCGGATTAATAGCTTGTCACGTATAGCTTGGAGTTTCCAAACAGGGACCATTTTGTGGAATAATTATGTGAAACATATTGAACCTAACTGTAACTTGGCCACTTGAAATCACTTAATAAAACAGGAAATATTTGATCAAATTGATGGAGGAGGGTGGATAACACGGATTGATTACCCTGTTAGTGTTTCTATATAAGGTATGAGTATTTATTTAGTAGTTATTACTAAGTTGGCTAAACTCACTATCTTGTCCCTTTGCAGAACTGTCAAGCTGCCTTTATGTTATATTTATATATCTATATTCTTATATCTATACCATATGAATCTCACACTCTGTAATTTGCTTTTTTTTTATATGTGCTTATGCCTATGATCAACTGTCTACTTGTTATGCACCTATTAGCCATTAAAAATATCCGTATCTACCTATCTATCTGTCCAAGATAAAATGATAACTAGACTATTCCCCGGCTGTCGACATCGAACAAGCTATAAATAATTAAAAGTCCGTAGCGATTTCGATCCTGGTTTCTCGAGATGTGCAATTATATGTGGCCCAGAAACACGTTGTCAAACAGACGGTCTCGGACAAAATTGCGGATGAGGATGGATAACTCTAAAATCAAGTAGTAATACGGCCAAATACCGTGATAATACGGTCATATTCTGTTGAACAAAATGTTGATAAATAACACGTTTTGGGAAATTTGATACCATAGTTGACAGTGGTTAGCATTATTTTGTTGCAATTAATCGATTCTGATAAGTGAAGCGTATTTTGAAGAAATTTTGTTGTTGTTGTTGTTGTATCATGATGATATGGGGACCGTCTGATCGCATTGCGTACCTTTAAATAAATAACTAATGATTATACCAACGACAAAAACGACTATGATCTCAAACAAAGCAAATCATCACAAGTACGTAATGGCTAAGTACGTTTCTGGTTGCGCAGTGTAGTACGTCAGGTCATTGCGCACGAGAATCAGTTAACTCTAAAAATGATTGCCAATCGAGTGAACCTTACTTCCTTCCAGGGGGCGCTTTTAAAGATGTCAGCCTCCATGAAGTGGACGTGAGTCGTGATTGCGTGTGATTTCTACAGTCATAAAGTAGTGAAAATATTCGATACAGACAAAAAAAAAACGAACCAACAAATTTAAAATAGATATAATATATATACTTATAGTAACACACTTTCACAGTAATCACAAAAAAATAAGAGGAAAATACGCCATGGGAAGGAGGCGACCAAGAAATCGAAGTCAGAGAAACAGACCAGATAGGTTCACCGAATCGGAGATTGAAGCATTTAAAGAGGTATTAAGTTAAAGACGCACATACATTTGATCAATTCTGATGAACTCATTTAGCAATGCAGATAAGCATCACCAAGAATCCCCTAGCTCCAGGGAAGCTCTTCAGATTTACTCTGATGCCGTGATGGATCTTATAGATTATTAGTCTGACCAGACGTGGTAATATGGCTATGGCCATCCACGTCTGACCGCGGCGGCGCATCAGCTTAGACGGCTATCTAATTTTTTTAAATACACTTAATTTTACGAATCAACTAACATAGTCATTAATGTTAACAATATTGCAATATATATTAGCTCTGACACCTACCAGAACGTGTGTATAATTCCGTAATAATTTAATCCAAAAATCCAGTCGGAAAACATGTTGACAAAACATGGTTAAATGGCCGAAGCAGGAGGAGCTAACATATCACATGACTACGTGCGTCTCGTGCATGGCAAACATGATTCTGCAACTCGCATTACTGTACCAGGATGTTAACAGTACGCATGTGTATCAAATTGGTGTTGGTAATTTGTAAAAACTACACGCATGCGCAGATTGTAGTTCCCCTCAACTTGAATTGTATCAGGGCAACCTGAATTGTACACTCAATGTGAACGCATGTGATTACCTTGCCGTGCGCTCGGGGAACTCACAGGGGGATTCATGAAATTACGGGTCACATGCAATGGTCGACGAACACACGACATGTCAGTGTTTACGTTCTGTTATCTGTCGGATTTTAAGGATAAATGACACGTAGGTGAGTGGATGGTTTCACACTTGTATTTGTATTTAGTTGATAAATACATATGCGTTGGTCCTAATTGTTACTTTTATAGGAATTATAGCCGCCTATGTTGTTTGACGCACGCCATGGATCTTTGATGGCATAAGCCATGACACAAAGATCAAATGGATCTAATAGATTATGGGAGACCAAATTCACATTTATTAATATTAATAATATAAATTGCCGAAGAGAGAACCAAACAATTGATATATGTATGACATATTTATTCTTGAACGATCCATGCGGAATACACATAAACTTGTTAATATGTGGCATACAGCCATGCGCCAATTATATGCCATATATACCCCATGGCAGAACATAAATTTCCCCCATGAGGTATGGCACGAGTGGATGACACATACCTGCATACGCACATGCATGAAATAATATCAATAATAGACTGTACACGTATGGCCACAGCACATGCAGCCACATACCATGCAATTATATGTCATAGGCTATAGGAGGAATGAGATTCCCCCTATAGAGTATGGCACAGTAATATGTGATTATGTGAAGAATATGTGGCTGCAGGATCTGTGAATCACTGAATGAAAAATATATATGATTAATATTGATTATGAAATGCCCGCCAAGCCGCCAAGAAGGTAGAACTGCCATGACATCATGCTGACAGGTATAGTAGTGATGGACCAGAAGGTCGAAGTCAAGTTGATTGCTGGGTAGGAGCAGGAGGTAGCTTCTGAGGCCTCCAAACAGCACACCACATCAGAGGGCGCCATGCACAAGACCCTGATGACGTTGACAGCAAGCAACCTGAAATGAATTACTGGCAGCAGAATACATGCTAAGGCCAAAGCGAAAAATAGGCATGTTTCCACTCGCCCCACCTCAAAACCCCCCGACGAAACTCACTTTATTTATTTTCCAAATCCCGAAAAATAAAATACGATGTATTTACTATTTCCACGTGAATTAATACTACACTATTTATATTGTTATATATAGACCTCTCACATAAACAAGCATACTAAAATTGTCTCCTTATTTGGTTATTAAATCGACCCACTGACAATAAAATTCCGTGTTGTGACCGATATAGCAACAGATTGTAAACAAAAACAAACGCGCACGTGGTTTTCAGACACACTGTAGGGTGATGAGTTTATGACCGCATTATTAATGTACGTCAACTAACGACATGCCCAAATATAACGGCAAAATAATGCTACACAATATTTACGCGAACGCAATCGCAAAGAATACATCTGTCCCAAAACTTCCAACGGTGTCTGAAAAGAACGGACTGTAACAACCGGATGATATAGGCCTACGGTAATTTACCGAACGGAAGCCGGAGTGTATATTTACCGGAAGATCTAAAACAATTTTGCCAACATCCGGGAAATAGTGTCTACATGTCGTCCCAAACAAGTGCCAGCAGCGTGTTGGCACTTAAGTTTTTTAAATGCATACACATGGCGCAAGGCAGAAAAAAAATGACAAAGGTTCCCCACTGCAACACCTTTTTTCAAGTCTATGAAAAGAATCACCCCAAAGGCCTTGACGCCCAAAACACTACAATCAGCTGTAAAACGAATTTCGAAAGCAATGATGCACATGTAGATTACGGTAAATACAAGGCACTGAAATTCAGTACATACATTGTTAGCCTTCACAATAAGTTCATAAATGACATAATTATTAGAAAGATAGCACAAATATGATATTTGAATTTCCCCGCGAAAAAATAAAGTGAAAAAAATAAATAAAGTGAAAAGCCACCCCCCCGCCCCTGTTTTTTTTATGGATGGGAGTGGAAACACACCTATTTTTCGCTTTGGCCTAACATAGGAAGTTATATATGCAGGGAAGTGAACTTGAATGCTTAGTGGCCAGGAATTCTGTTAACTGCTTGGATCAATAGGTGGCACAGGCGACGTGTACCTTCAAAGTTTAGGTGCAGCATATCATTTCCAGCATATAAATGTGTTTTAATTTGCCCATTGGCACCAAACGGTTTATAGGCTCGGATGTAGGATACTCTACGTTCGGCACAAAGTCGTTTTAATTGAGTATTAATTCTTGTCACTTTGTCACCAAGTGTAGCATGATTCGATCCTTCATTGTATGGTGGCGGTATGTTTGTATGCGTTACTAACCCAATCGCCAGTGAGTTGAATTAGCTCAGATGGGACCCCTGACTGAAAGGCCCATGAGGCCCCACCCCGGCGGAAGGAATGCATTGAGTAGAGATTAGGGCTTTCCCTATTAATCCCAAAAGTTGGCGTAAAAAGGATTGTGTTTGAATATAGCGAAGCGATGTGACAGAATGTGGTGAATATACTGAGCAAATAAAGGCTGGATGGGGTGGACTCCCTGGAACAAGTCATGTCATGTTCTTATACATAGTAACAGGACACAAGGGAGACCCAGGAATTGATTAAATCAGTGGTAATTTCAATATCTTTTGACCTTGCTGTATGGTTTTGGACCACTTAATGACCACAATAATAGCGTCACCATACATATATCACCCCTAGTCAACTGCTTGGTAGGGTAAAATTTGTCAGGGGATTCCGGCACTAAATTGATTTCCTCAGCATTATAATAGAAAGAATGCGACCAAGAACAGGTACCATAATGAAACATCCACCGCTTTATTCTGTCGGATAAATGAGTACATTGGCATCAACATATGAGGGGTAATAGGCAATACTTGGTGAGGAAGATGACATTTAGTTCGTGCTATGCCGCGTAACGCTAATTCCAATTTGAGCGCATCGAATGATGCAGCCTCAAAGTCAAGAATTTTGTGCATTTAAGGCCATTTAAGTAATTTTTTAAGAGACTGAACGGATTTGAATGAGCGAGACAAAAAATGAGTGTATAAAACTAGACTTCCAAGTTCCTGTAGATACTCGTAGGTGAAAATATGCACGGAATAACATATATGCATATTTGTGGCGCAGAGCACAGGCCCATGTTTAAAGTACGATAAAAATACAATTTTCCACTCCACATGAACCCCAGTAGGTGTATATCTCCTGTATCACAAAAAAATTGATGGAAAGCCCGAGCTGAGTCCCAGTTAAATATATGGCAGTAATGAGATTTCTTTTTGATTAATGCAACCAAATCGTCCACTTTTGGATAGGTCAAATTGACAGGCTCACCCAAATATTCTGCTGACGAAACTTGATCATTAACGGATGACCCGGGCGGAAAACTAAGATCCACTACAACACGCCGTTCAGAGCCGTTGTTTTTTGGAACTGTATTAAGAGGGCTGATTTTAACAGGACAATTGACAGGATTTGCATCGAATGGGCTGAGGATGGCGCTATATTCTTGTTCTTTCGTGATATATTTGTCGATGGCAACAGGAAATCCCAAGCACCTTTGTGATTTTTGCAAGAACCCGGTATTTGTGAATGTTTTATATTCCCAGCGAAACCAATCGGGAACCCATATTTGATCAACTGCCAAATATTAGCATCTGACCATGGAGAGTCGTCAAAGTCTGTTCTGTGTATGCTATCACCCTTACTGCTACTTTCACGATCACTTCCGGACAACGCTTGACAAGAATTAGAAGACTTGTTAACTTTGTGACATGCACTATGACCAATACTTCCGGATTTAACTCGGCAGGAATTTTCAGGTGTGTTAACAGTATCATGAGCGGTATCATCACTACATGCAGAATTTACCTGAAACCCATTCGCATTGTGAATTCGTTCTGGTAAGTGTGAATTGTTGCTAATCCCAATATTTGGCACACCACTGTCGCGTTTCAAATAACTTGGGTAGAATATTTCAGCTGATGGATCCAGCTTCGGTGATTTAAAAAATAGTAATTGTTTAGAAAGCTCGGGGCAGGCAGAAGATGATTCAGGGTGAGAAAGCTTCTCCTTTCGCAGGCGCCAACAAGTGGCACATATGTGCTCAACTGTTCTATTTTCGTCTAAAATGATCGCACGGTGCGGGGATTCTAAAAAACAACGATTTCGTTGATATAAGGTGCAATACCAAGTTGTGTCTGTGGCCCGTTTGGTGGGGTTAAAATTATCAAAGGTTTGGCTTCGAGAAACGGGCTTCTTACTCTTAACATGACTGGACAAAATCGGCAACTCAATTATGGAAGGATCGTCAGTCCACTGATTTTTTCCCAACTCTATTCGACGCAGCCAATCTGCGTAGAATGAAAGTAATGCATGCCAGTCATAAATGGAAAAATTATATGCTATTTTCTTTAATAATTCCAATCTCCCAGTTCTCTCGATCACAGAGATACCAGGCCTGGAAATTATTTCCATTTCCCCAGCGATAAATTGCTGGAACGTAAGGTTCTTAAACTCAACATTTGAATTAACATATTCATATGCTAGCATGGCATGGGGAAATATCTGAGGACTGACCACCCTGTCTGATGGTTTAGCAGTGATTCCAGATTTCAAATTCATAGTATGACCAACAATAGGATCGGTAATATGTTGATTAACTATGGTCTCAGGTAGAGTAACCTCACCCTGAGTTTGAAATTGATTTTCAATTTCATGAGAAAGGCCTAGATTATCAAGCCTTCTTGATAGTATCAAGTTGATACTGTGTCATTCAAGGAATCGACCCTTCGAAGGTCATCAATATTTACATGATTATTTTCAATAAAATTTTCATTTTGGCCCACTAGTGAAGAAACTTGACTACCTTAAATCTTGTTTGTAGCCTGTGATGTAGCTACGATCCTAGTCTCCAGTCGTTTGATCTCCATTAATTTCGCAGACCTTTGTTTGTGTTTCTCAGCTTGGTGGAGCTGTTTACTTAGCTGATCAATTCGTGCATCCAGCTGAGAATCACTTTCATTACATAAGTCAGTCATTTCGGCATCGCCACATGAGTCATGCGATCCATGTCCCATATCAAGGATTTCACGTTCAACTTCCGATTGCTGGAATTGTGTCACAACCGTTCTTCGCTTTTTCTGAATGTCCAGTGGAATAATGCTATCCACATTCGAACTGTTCCCAACATGATCTCGAACGAGATCTTCGTCGCCGCTTGCATCGGATTCAAGAGGGCTAATGGCAGTCTGATCATCAATGTCGTCGCCATCATTCATTTTTTTATAATTAATTTCTTTGCGTTTTCTCTGCAAACGATCAGCCATATCTTCATGTAATTTATTCAAATGGAGGAATAATGATTCCGTCAAACTAGTATCAAATCAAAATGTCAAAAGTTCGACTCAATTGTGTCGATTAGCGTTTGTGTTTGAAGATTGTTTTAGCGGAGGAAAATTGTTTGTATTTTCCCACATGGAAAGATCAAGAAAGGTAGAATTGAGTTATCTCTCTTCATTCATCGGCACCTGCTAGGCGGCTATAGTCTATTCCAAACTAATATTCCCTTATCTGCAATTACATAGTTTGACAAGACCAAACTAACACAATTGTGCTTCAGCGCAATTGAAATTTAATTGCGCTTCAGCGCAAAATTGAATTGCACTTCAGCGCAATTAATTATATATATATATATATGGCTAATCCACCCAGTTAATTAATGAATAAATCCAATAGAAAATTAATTGTGCTGAAGCGCAATTATTTTCCCATATATGGGAACCCCCAGTTAATTAATGGCATAAACTATCTATTCAGGGGTGTAAGCTTGTAACAATAATTGCGCTTCAGCGCAATTCAATTGCGCTTCAGCACAATTGATATGAATCAAGCTGGATTGCGCTTAAGTGTAATTGGATTGCGCTTCAGCGCAATTATTAATAAATGTGAATTTGGCCTCCCATAAGAGCTTCAGTAAGTTCAGTTCGGATCTTCTTTGACCCAATCTGGAGCTCATACCTTTTCTAATTACAGGCGACAAAGGACTCCTGGTGGCAGACTCTGCTTGGTTCTCTTCTTATGGTGACGCTAAAGACAAGATTCGACCAAAAGTTCCGAAATCCACACCTTCATGAGCTAAAATAAAGACATTTGTCATTTGTGCTAAAAAAAATGCTGTCTGTCTGTTTACTGAAGCGTTTATTGACCACATGTTTGTCATGCGCAGTTCAATGTTTCATGATGGTCACTAAAACGTGTACTGCGCCCCGACTCCGACTCGTTGCAAATGTGTACTCGGAAGATATTATGGAAAAACTAAATTCTTTTGCTAAATTATATGCTACTCTGCCAATTTATTACATATGTAATAAAAATATTACCGAAATAATTATTAACATACTTTTTAAGATAATTTTTGCTTCGAAAATACACTAAAAAGTGTACTCCAAGCCGGAATGAGAAAAAGTGTAGCTGAGTTAAATATTTATCTTGAATTTCATGCTTTATTACCCAATTCTACTAAATGTTGTATAATATTTTTAAAAAGTTGTAGAAATATATTGGTGATATGAAGTAGCCTAATTATTTTATTCAGTGAAACATAATCAGTTCTTACATTTGTCATAGTGTCAAAAAATGACATACTCCGGCCCCGACGCCGACTCGGGAAATTGTACGTGTACCAGTACTCGGAAGATATATGGTATAATTGCATCACTATACGTATATATACTTTATTATTTCAATGAACTATAAGTCAAAAAAGTCATAGTTATACCAATGTTAACTTCATTTAAACAAAACAATTATTTTCCTATTATAATAAATTGTACATCGAAATAACATTAAAAAGTGTAAAATGTTCTCATATTAGCGAAACAAATGCTAATTATACTAACCTATTTAGCAGGGTTTCCGCTAGGTGGTAGGGGAATGCGGCCGGTAGCCGTCAAGGGGAAAAATCCAGGTAAAAGTAGCCTGTTTTAGCACTGGTTGAACTACTTTCATTGTATCGGCCAATAGAATCGTGTGAGAGTAGAAATGGCAGATTGATTTGTTCCATTTCGGCCCAAGTGCCAAGCTATCAAACCTTATACATGTACCTGTAACTTTAAAACTAGTAAATTTATTAGATATAAATTAATTTACGAAGTACAGAACACCAGTTATTTGGATCCCGAGTTAAACGTGCTCTTGTGGAAGACCCAGCAGATATTTCGGATGCATAACTTATCGGAATATATTTTAGCAGATATTTCGGATGCATAACCTATCGGAATATATTTTAGCAGATATTTTGGATGCATAACGTATCGGAATATATTTTAGCAGCTGCAGTGTAAATATAGAAGGCTGATTACATATCTGTCCGATGAGTATTCTTTGTGGGCAGTGGTAAGATGCCTTGATGCCCGGTGCGGCTACTCCCACATTTCTCTCTCGCTCTATTACAAAGTGAACAGTATATTTTGCGGTATAAAACATGACAGGTACGATTAAAATACTGCTGTTTTGCATAACATAACTGTGTACTAACCGCAACGTAACTAACCAGCCTCAAAGGCATAGCTTCTAGCGATGTCAGTTCCGATCACTTCCTGTTTCAATTTTCTGTATAACAACGCGATTAGAGTGTTTACACTCACAAGATATAAAATAAATTCACCTTTTAAAATTCCTTAGTATTATTCCAACAAAATTCAGAAGTTTTAAACATCTTTATACCTTTATAGACATGCAGTATGTCCTGGGGTATGGCGGAGGGGAAAACTTGGCGAGGGGAACAGGGCCGTCAAGGGGACCCCCTGCCGGTATAACAGAAACCCTGTATTTAGTGACACTTTAGTTATAATATATGGCCATATTAATGTTGATAAATAGGCCTAACAAGTTTTGAGAATTTTTTACCATACAGTTGATAGTAAATCGATTCTGATAACTAAAGCTTATTTAGAACAAATTTTGTAGTTGTTGTATATACGCAATACGAAAGCAAACCTTATGCGTGTTAGAATACAAACACTGCTCGCGCAGCTATCAACGCGCGGCGGTGTGATAATGTCATTTTTTGACACCATGACAAATGTGAGAACTGATTATGTTTCACTGAATAAAATAATTAGGCTACTTCATATCACCAATATATTTCTACAACTTGTTAAAAATATTAAACAACATTAAAGGTACGGTTGGCCTTGGCGGTGGGTATCCTGTGAAAATATTTCCACCCGTCAAAAACCGCCACAAACAGAAAGAACATCAAAATGTAGACAGACTTTGTCCGTATACAAATAAGAAATATCACATAAACAGTATGTTATTGTCATATGTTTGACCATTGTTATGTAAACAAAAGCATAAAAAGTTACTTTTCTGGTGTTTGTTTATATTATGATGGTAAACATAAAGAGCGTTCTTTGTTGGTGAATTCCTGATATGGGACTAATAAAGAGCGTTTATGCCATTTGTGTGTGATCCGCCAGTAGCATTGTGCTGTCTTCTGTAACACAATCAGGCTCTTGCTTAGGTGAAATATAGTAGATCTTTATGATAACATGGTGTTTACGCGATGGTCATGGTATCTATGAACGAAACTGTATGCGTTTTAATGTTTTTCTGTTTACGGTGTTTGGAACAAATATGAATATTTTCGACAATTAAGGCCTCCCGTGCCTTTAAGTAGAATTGGGTAATAAAGCATGAAATTCAAGATAAATAATTAAATCAGCTACACTTTTTATCATTCCGGCTTGGAGTACACTTTTTAGTGTATTTTCGAAGCAAAAATTATATTAAAAGTATGTTAATAATTATTTCGGTAATATTTTTATTACATATGTAATAAATTGGCAGAGAAGCATATAATTGAGCAAAAGAATTTAGTTTTTCCATCATATCTTCCGAGTACACATTAGTAAACATTTGCAACGAGTCGGTGCGCAGTTCACATTTTAGGGACCATCATGAAACATTGAACTGCGCATGACAAACATGTGGTCAATAAACGCTTCCGTAAACAGACAGACAACATTTTTTTTTGCATAAATTAAAAATGTCTTTATTTTAGCTCATGAAGGTGTGGATTTCGGAACTTTTGGTCGAATCTTGTCTTTAGCGTCACCATAAGAAGAGAACCAAGCAGAGTCTCCCACCAAGAGTCCTTTGTCGTCTGTAATTAGAAAAGGTATGTGCGTCAGATTGGGTCAAAGTATGGAAGAACAGAGTCTAGTACAGATGTATATCATGTATTTGACTCAACAGGGTCTAAGAATCCCCTTTCCCTTGATCATACAGCCTCATGCCTTCTAAATGTAATTGTTAGGGTAAAGACTAAAGTAATCAGGTCTGGTTCATGAGTCATGTGTAGATCATGCCAACCATGGATACCGAACTCTCAGTCGAACCAGTGTGCATGAACTTGGAAAGTTAATCAGAATTTTGGAGTATTGGACCTTCATGATACAGATTATTGGACCAATACACATGGCCAATCACATGCCGATGTCGACAGGACATAATGTCGGCTGCCGACATCATAGTCGATGGCACATTTATTAATTTGGAGCAAAAATACACAACATCACGCTTATTGTGACCCATCACGTTTATCAATTTTTTGGGGGTAAATCCATCACATATTGTGACATTTATTCTATTCTTGGGTGATAAACAAACGAATATGGGGAACGAATCACGAGTGTTCTAATGTCAATACTAGAAGTCACAAACCACTAAATAAAACTGTTTTTGTTTGGCTGAGATGCGACATCGCTTCGATATAAAACCTATTTTGAGAGTCATGGTTCGCCCAATCTTTTACTTCGTCTACTTTTGGTTTGTGATAAAGCGCAAAACGTGAAATGGGCCGAGTTCACGGGACCCAAAACGATAGAAAAGCTGGCCCAATATTCGACAGCGTGCTATTCAGTTTGCGAGCCTACTGTTATTCATGCGGATATCTTTTACAATTAGGCCTACAGTACATAATTTATATCTTGTTACTCGTATTACTTTTAGACAAATTTAACTCTTGATTCTTGATTTATTTATCTGATGTTTTAAGACGAAAATAGACAACGTATTTATAGATACGAAAATACGGCATTAAGTGACATTAATATGAGACTCATGAGTATTGCCAGTGGACCCCGGGGTAATTATTCTGAGAGTCCATTATTCCAAGGTCATAAGCACCATATTCATTAACACATTAATGCTACATGTGTATCACACATTCAACTAAATAATTATTTATTAAGTATGGCTAATCCCTATATAGTATACAGTGGTAAAATGGTGTGTAATTTAGGTTATGCTTGTTTGATTCATTATTCCGATCCCAAATTATCAGCGACATGGGAATTTACTAGTATTCTAAGCCATATAGAAAGTATCGGAATATTGAAATAGTCGGAATTATGAACCCTCATGGAAAAGCGGAATAATGAACCCTCAGAATAATTAACCATTGGAATAATGAACCATATATACCCGAAGACCCCCCCCCCCCCCAACCTACCGGGTACAAGAAGAGAAAAAAGAGTCATGTGCAGTGTGTACTGTAGAATACAACAATCAACATGTAACACAACCTATGCCAACTATATATCATATGAGTAATAATATGTAATTGCACATATTGTCATACATAATGTATGAATGGGGTAAACAAGATAGTGAAGATACATGATGCATAATACCTAAATGTCACTTCCTCCGCACATGTATGATTCTCTGTACTATATAAATGTACACATAAGCCTTTATGGCTCAAGTTTTAATCATGCTACCATGAAAAGTAAAATCCGTAACCCAGCACATTTATTGTGCACCAGCACTATTATTCTTTTTTTGGTAAAAATGTCACCCAGCACTTTTATTTGGCCATCACTTTTATTTGGCACCTGAGAGTATATAGTCAGATTTGCACATAGGGTTGGAAGGAACTAAATGTTTTCCATTGGCGCAGTGTTAATGTTTGGCCAAGCCCACTAAATTTGCTACATGTACGAATTGCACGAAATCATAAGGTCGTGAAGACCAACCCTTCCGGCATCTTTTGCCATGTAGGAGTACGATCAGAGCCATGCCTGTTTCAACTTTTCTTTCCAAATTTTCCATACTACCCGACTCTTTGAACAAAATTTGAATGGCTGAAGAAAGCCAATACCCAGCCTTAATCTCCCGCAATTGTTTGGACACGAACGCATTTCAGACTAGGGAAAACCCACATTTTTACATGCCATGGGCATTATATTTCTTGAATTCGTAAATTTTAATTGATATATTATGCACCAATCGCAGGCCAGAATTTTTATAACTCTTATTCGAGATTTGGTGTAAAAACGAAAGGGACATAATTCTACTTATTTAGTTCCTTCTGACCATAATGTGAAAAATCGAGCTATATCAG
The DNA here is from genome assembly GCA_032622095.1 of Siphonodentalium dalli. Taxonomy (NCBI): domain Eukaryota; kingdom Metazoa; phylum Mollusca; class Scaphopoda; order Gadilida; family Siphonodentaliidae; genus Siphonodentalium; species Siphonodentalium dalli. Next base: position 203,481,110 of record CP136062.1, read on the forward strand.
TTTATAATCAGATTTTATTAGCACAAAGTTCATAGTTATTTCTGTCACCTTTATATGTTTGATTTCGATATGTTGATATGAGAATATTCAATATATTCCACCAGTTATAATTTTTTAAACTGAAAATGGACTTTTGACGATTACTTTGGCCATACTTGGGGACAGTTTTGTAATCTTCAAACTTCATATGATCACTTTATTTTGGAAACTGATTGTCCCCAGCTTCTATTTTTGCCATAAGATTGAGAAATAGCCAATTGGATTTCAAAAGAAATGTATTTGGTAGAAATAGAAAATTTCATACCAAAACTGTAGAACTTAGTTCGCACATTATGTGGAAATCTGACTTTTTAGAGCTAGACCTGGTAATGGTATGTTTGTATCAACCATTTTTGTACAATATTGAATTTTATTATATGACTACTACTATTCTCCTACAAATACCACTATTGTTTGGCGATAAATTCTTAGTTGTTGAAAAATACTTGTCTGATTCTGAGCTGTATCAGTATCCTTTGGTCAAAAACTTTTTTCAGTATGGTTTGAAATTAGGTCACCGGAGGTTTCGAAACTAATTATCATGTGTGTTTGTTTTAACCAAGCGCAGGTGTGTTCTATTGCCATGCATTTATCCGGACCAACCGATAGCATGGGATAGTGTAATGAAGTAGTTTTTCCCCCATGTGACATGGGACACTTCAAAGACATCTCATATAATAAACACTTTATTGGTAGAGTGAAGTGATATGGACCGTAAAATCGCGTCTGTTGACGAGGTCAGATCACTTCATAAAACTCGCTGCTTGCAGCAGTTTGTTTGATATGGCGATCTGACCTCGTCAACTCGGCGTGATACATCGACTCACATATCACTTCAATGTAGGCCTACTGATATCAGGGACCAGTTTAGAGGGCGACGTGAGTGAAGAAGTTTCCCTATTCTTGCTCATTTCACCATAATTTTGCCATCGGGGCGAAGTGCCAGTCACCCCAAAAATTCCAAAGTTGACCGTTGAAAATCGGAAAAATTCCCCAAAAAATTCATCACAATTTACTTGGCTTACAACTGCCAACTGTGATTGCACAATGCACACAATAATCCACTATTAAGGTATTATAAAAACAAATAACACCTGTATTGATTAAATCTGGAAGCATGTTTACAACTGAATCTGATTACTGACAGCTGTGGATTCATCCTTTTTGTATATTACTGTATTCTTTTTTTTTATGTTTTCTTTCACAGAAACAAAAGAGTCAAGGTGAATGGCACAATTATAACAAGCATAAGAATGAGAGGTTCCTTAAGTATTACCAGGTTGGTATCAGCTGCGCATAATTTGTGTATTATTTATTTTCAATTTTGCACAACTTTGAAGCTCTATATCTTAGTCATTGTCAGTCAAATTTTCATAATCTTCGGTTTGTTGATGAATGAACATGGGGGGGGGGGGGGGGGGGGGGGGGGGGGGGGGTGAAAGAGCATTTACAAACAGTGGGTTTCGTCCATTGAATGTTCCAGATTTATGGCCCATATTGAGTAATGGGACTTAGTGTGAAAAAGGATTTTACTCTTTGAACTACTAAACCCTTCGGAACACTCGACATCTCTCACCCGATCATCACCAAACTTCATTTGGGTATTCAGAGTGGCCACTAGATGGGAACTGTCAATTTTTTTTTAATTTCATTAAAAACATGTCTGCAAGCAACCATCTTGGATTTCACATTTTAATCCAATGGTACACCCTGCTGCCCACAATTATTGCAGAAATGTCTTTGAAAGTTTTAATACAGGCATGTTTAGGATCACCTCTAAATGGGAACAACAAATTTGTCCAATTTCCGATAAAAAAAACATGGCCCCTCAGTGGCCATCTTGGATTTTACTCTTTGCAAGACTAAATCCTTCGGCACACTCTACATCCCTCAACCAATCATCACCAAACTTCATATTGATAGATCTTCGGGGTGGCCCCTAGATGGGAACTTAAAGATGGGATCATCATTATTACATAATAAATTTTACAGTTCCATTATTATGCCCCGACTTATGCCCCCGACTTGAAGTGGATCAGTTACATGTATATGAAAATACTTGTCAAGTGCGAATTTGGGTATGATCTGATGATTTTTGCCAGTTATGGCCCTTTTTTCAACTTAGAAAATTTCAATTTTGTCCGTCCATACAAACATTTTGCATTATTGTTCAGCAACAGCTGGGCAGATTTAGCTGATATTTGGTATGGTGATAGAGCAGCATGGGGGAACAGCTACATGCATAGCGCAGATTTCGTCCACCCATTTTCACCAGAGTTATGGCCCTTTTTTTACTTAGAAAATTCAATTTTTTCTTGTTTTTTGGGGGTTTCCAAATGATAGCATGAGCTTTGGTGGTACAATTGCAAATCCCATATTTTTGTGGATCAGTTATATGAAAATACATGTCAAGTGCGAATTTGGGTATGATCTGATGATTTTTGCCAGAGTTATGGCCCTTTTTTCAACTTAGAAAATTTGAATTTTTGCTTGTTTTTGGGTTTCCGGATCGCTTGTTTTTGGGTTTCCGGAATTTCTAGTACGAACTTCTTTTGGAATGGTCATATAGACCTCCTCGGGATATCCGCAGTTTCGTCCATGCTTAATCCGAATGCTACGGTCGGGGGCAAATGCCACGCGACAGCGTACCTCTTGTATTTTACATTTGAGGGGATGACATAGTCAGGCATGGTTTCATGTTGGTCATAGAGAATTAAATTCAATTAATGAACCGATCAAACAAGTATGTTTAGAAGTAAAACAGGAAGCAAAAACTTCTCCATTATTTGTATTCATGTCCGCTTCTTGCCTCACAATTGTTCAGTTTATATGATATACATGTATTTATATTGCACTACATTTAATAAAATGTATATTTAAATCATGTCAGCCCTATGTAGATGATGTGAACTTGTAATGAGGTTAACTCAAATGATTTTCATTGCAGTCACAGGGTTTTATACCAGAAGAGGAGTGGGATGATTTCCTATCTATTCTCAGATCGCCTCTTCCAGTTACATTTAGAGTTACTGGGTGCAGGAGGTATGTGCAGTCAGCTTATGAAATTAGACACCTTTTTTTAGCTTTAATATTGGCACTTTAGATTACAATTTTCACCAGTACAGTGGTACACAATTATCAAATACTCTACAAAATTCCTTACAACTCAATAGTTTTAAAATTGTTTGACAGCGGGATAGACAGCCCGTATTCATTGTTGTGTTCTGCAGCGCTTTCTCAGATAATTACAGTAATGCCTTAAATAATCGACCCCTTAACCACAGCAGAATTATGGGTAATTTTTCAGGATTTAGTTGGAAACATGGCTTGTTGCTATTCAGTGAGAGCTTTCCGATGAATGGCAATTTCGACTATATCCTGGAAAATTACCCATAATTCTGCTGTGGTTAAGGAGTCGATTATTTAGGGCATTACTGTACAAGAAACTAACATGGAACATTTCCTGTATGAATGATCTACTTTTCACTATAGAGATTAATATTATTCACCATAAGGTGGTTTACCTGTTCATGCCCTCTGGATATTTGGTCCTAAGTTTGAAAATCCAGTTTTGTATTGTTTCGCCGACATCGAGTATTGTGCTCGATGTCTGAGTCAGTGTTTGAGACATGTGACATGATATCAGTGGTAGTTATGTTTACTGCCTAGCTTTAGTGAGCATTTTCACTATAATTTGTCAGCTTGGAAAATTGAAAAAATTCACTTCAGAAATGCACTCTAATTATCATACTATGTGCAAATTTCACCAAGACAATCATCACTACTGAAATGGATAGCACTAATTAAAAATCAGTGCTGAATTTCTACTAACACATGGCAATTTGGTATTTGTTTTGCTTAGATAAAGAGCTTGGCAATTCTGCATATATTTAAGCATACAGGTATTTAACAGTATATTAACTCCTTTCTTGGATGAAAATGCTTGTATCATTATTTTGATTCTATTTTAGCGAAGCTCAGGAGCTGTTGTCTATCATTAAAAGTCAATTCTTCAGTAATTTAAGTTGTGTGGAGGTTGACGGAAAGGCTGTGGAACCACCAAAATGTTTTGAATGGTGAGAATACAACTTAACCCTTTACCCAACAGAAGGGCCCTGTGCCAATGCATTCTCTTATATATGCGAGTCGACCATAGGTCGCCTCGCATATATAAGAGAATGCATTGGCTTAACACATTAAAAATTATAAAATTGTTAAAGAATGTAAGAAAAAATGGTAAAAAGTGTTAAAAAAAGATTTTTTTTAGGCCAATGCATTCTCTTATATATGCGAGGCGACCTATGGTCGACTCGCATATATAAGAGAATGCATTGGCACAGGTCATAACTGTAACTATCACAATGTGGTCAAGGAGCCGGTTCCAATGATATCCATATTTGTATGGTTCTATTGAGACAGACCGAAGATATTTTAGGCTGTTGAAGCTTTATTTGGCCGGTTTGTTGGGTAAAGGGTTAAATCTTAAGTGATAAGTATACTTTTATGAGGAAGAAGGTTTGCAAATAGCATCATAAGTCTTGATGGTAAAATACAACTAATATAAGAGTGGAAACAATAAATCTCATGTACGATTTGTGAATAGCATCACAAATCTTGAGTAGTAGGTAAACAAATAGAGTAAAATCTCTCCAAACCAGACCCTCTATAAACTGAATACGCCTCCATACCAAACGAACTGTCTGGTCCTGAATACAACCAAGTGCAGTCTCACTAAGAAATACCTCTATAATCCGGACCCTCACATTTCAAATACGAACAGGATTTTGAAAACTGAATGCGCAGGCATGTCATATCGGTGGTTTTGTACGAGTCATATCGGTGGTTTTGTACGATTGTCTAATATATTGGCCTAATCAGTTGTCTGTTTTTTAACTCACCTGAGACGAAGTCTCCGGTGGAGCTATACTCATCACTCCTTGTCCGTCCATCCATTCGTCCATCTAGCCGTCCTTCCATCGGTCCATCAACAATTCTTTGAATATATTCTTCTCCAGAACCATAAGACCGAATATGGCGAGTGGGTTCATATTTCGTGTGGATGTTCCCTTGGTGACTCACATTCAGATTTGTTAAAATGAGGTCACAAGTCAAATAGTTGTGAAGCCAGGGCCATAACTCTTTCCCTCCATAGTAATTCTTAACACTACTTTTTCTCAAGAACCATCAGGCCTAATTAGTTTATATTTGGTATGGAGTGTCCTTGTGCTACTGGGGTTCAGATTTGTTAAAATGGGGTCACTGGGGCAAACATGGTCAGAGCCACGGTCATATCTTTAAAAAAAAAAATTATTTTAGATTTAACTTCTTGCTCAATTTAACACAAAACATATAAAACAGATATTTTTTTAGATTTTAACTCCTTGCTAAAATTTGTTTAAATTTTTTTTAAAGAAAATAAAATTTTAAATTTAAATCAATATAAAGCTTGTCTGCCTGACATTCTCTCCAATGTCACTTGTGTATGAAATGAGTTCTTATCTTATCTGACGGTGTTTGATAAACAAATAACAGAAACGGCTGGATAATGTTTATTTGTGTCCTTCATTTCAATTTCAATTAGATTAACTCCCATGTTCTATGTTCTATGCAATTGTACAGACAGGTGTTACAATATTAAGTTTATATAGGCTATTAACTCCTTTTCATCTGTGATAATGATGTGTCTTATTTTTTATGCTGATGATTCCAAGGAACAATTATCAGAGGTGCCATGATTATAAACCTTCCCTAAATTTTGTAACTCATTTGAAGGAAAATTAACTTGCTTAAACTTCTATAATGTACCCTTTGATATTACTAGATTAATGGATCTCATAGTTTGGGATTTATATTTGGTTCAAAACTTCCAATAAGGGCAGATAAGGGCAGAGATAGGCCATTTTACACTCCCTCACCCACTCTATTTATGCTATGAATTCATGTTTGGTACTTGTATATAGATTCCAATATTACTTAATATTACTTATAGTCATAATTATTAATAATTATGATATATACCAGTATTATCAGTAAGGTTTTGATAAATTTCCAACAGTTGGGGATTTTGAAGTACCAGTTGTAATTTAGATTGGTCCAGTTGGGAGGTAATTGGCAATCATCTATTGGGGGAGGGGGAGGGTGTGCAGTTAGAAATTTGAAGGTGGACACCCCCATATCCCCTCCCACTGTTCAATGAAGACTAAAATTTCTGTCTTCTGCACTATCAATAACAGCAGTGTGCCTTGAAATTTCTGACGATTAACAGTTTGCTTCCTAGATATTCAGAATGAAAAAGATATATAATGCTGAATATAATTGGTTTAAAATTTAATTGCAGGTCTTGTTTATAAGTAACATATTTTATTTCATTGATTTGAAATTATCTTTTCTCTTGTAGGTATCCAAATGAGATGGCATGGCAGTTGAACTGCTCGCGAAAAGAGCTACGGCGCCACAGTCTACTGAACCAATTACACCTGTACATAGTGGCTGAAACTGAGAGTGTGAGTCATATCTATAATAACAACATTAAAAAGTTAGTTCCTGAAAATTGCATTTTAAATATTATGCAATGAACAATCTGTCAGTCTCTTACTGATTAGTCATAGTTGGCTGTTAAGTTTCACGTAGGGTCCTGCGAATTGGAGATTTTGATCGAATCGAATATCGAATCGAGTTCAGGAAATCGAATCGAATATCGAATCGAATCGCATCTGTGTGTTGCATTCTCAATTGGGCATGTTTTGTCAACGATTAGTCGATTTGTGAAACATTCTATGAACTACATGGACGAAGTTCCATCATAACTTATGTGGCGATGAACCATCGTTGGCAATACTATTAACTTTAAATGATAATTGTCGAGAGAGAAAAACAGATTAAAACGTCCATGCGGCCGTCACGACGATTAATATATAACCACTAAACAGATTATCGGAACTAAAATCACGCGAAATTTATACTGTTTGCATGTACAGTCAATTCCAATTAATCGAATAACGGTTAATCAAATAATTCGTTTATTATAATAATATTTCGGATTCCAAAACCATTTTAATAGTACATCTGTATTTTTTAATTGCTTATTCGAATAGACTCCCGATGGGACTATCGCTTAATAGAATAGAAAATTTGCAAAAATGTGCTCTGAAAGTCGTTATTTTCGTGCATTCTAGAACTCAGTTGAAGGTATTTCATCCAAAATATTATAGTTTATGTCAAGAAACCGCAGACAATCGTATTAGATTGAAAATGGGTGACATAAAATGTTTCAAAAGCGAGTGCTTTACGGTCATAAGTTACTATAAGAAAGTGATTTTTCAATTAAATGTGAATATTAAAATATTATAATAACACTTGTCTTGTTGTTTTATTGCCCAACATTGCCATAATTCACGCCATGATGATGATGATAAGGTGATTTGGGGGTCTAATAATTCACGCCATAAATGACAATATTAAATTTTGTAAGCAGTGCGGGTAAATCCTGCATCTATAGTCTATAGTTTATATCAATAAACCCGACGCTTTATTCGTGACGTTGTCCACGTAGCAGGATGAACAACATTACAATAGCGACTAATTGCATGTTTAACAAAAGCCAGTACTGTAGTTGGACAGACACATGTTAGCGACTCGGTTCTTTTGTATTTGATGTCTGAACATGCATAAAGAATTAGACTGTACAAACCGTTTTGTTCGTTTCACACTCTATGGCGCGAACAAAGGATTGTCCCATTAATGATGACAGCGTGTTTGTTTAAGTATTTGTTTGAGTACACCCGCTAACAAAGGGCAAATTAACGTGTCACTTGTAAAAACAAAACCAGGGCTATTATAAATGCGATGCTGTGGGTACACCAGTCATAATTACTCAGTCATTATGAACTCGAAACGAAAGCGCAAAGACCTCTCCGTTATATGTTTTAAAATAAATAAAATCATGTTCTATATAAATGGTCTTCCTCAATCACTATATGTGCTTCTATCAATCAAAGGTGAATAACTCTAACCAGTCCTTCAATGTAAACATTGAACACGTGCTTTTATCGATCGATGTTTTTACAATTTTCCCTCGGTAAAAAGTAACAACAAACACACAATCTGACAATGGTATTACAAATATTTTAATATTACATGAAACAAGCAATATAGAGAACAATATTATGAAGTAAATACACATTTAATAACAGGTATTTAAAAGTTTTTATATCAAACAAACATCGGTCAAGTCAGTGGTACAACTCGAAATTACGAAATTGTCAACTCGAAATTACAACGTTTTGGTGCAAATTCGTCTAATCAAATAATCGGCTATTCAAATAAAAAATTGCTGCACCGAGCATATTCTATTAACCGAAATCGACTGTATATGCAAAATTTCAAATCGACATTTGGAATCACCCATTGTTATAAACTTGAAGATACAACAACAGTCGCAGGGTAGCCTGTTTGTGTAGTGCTGCATGGATGCTTCTTGGACAGATGATTCCATAGATGGATCGTTGTCCCCGATGCTTGCGATTTATACACCATTTTGCATCCATCACACGTGTAAGTCCCTGCCTGCAACCTTATCATGTTTAAAATAAACATGAATAACAGACATATTGTCAACTGTCAAGGAATGCTCCGAAACTGAAAGTCAACTTCAAAAGAAAATACGGCCAAAATGCAGTTTTCAATACCATGTTGTTTAAATTCTCAGCTATATTACATGACGCAGAATCTGAGACAGATAGACGGTGGATAACGCTATAGGTTGCTCTGTCTCATAGGTATTATAGGTATCACGGATTGTCCTCCTGGATTGCCATAGGGAAAACCTCTTTAATACCGAAGACCACCCATTTCTCCTGCACGTGTCCCCAAAACATCTGATTTTCGTCGGTAAAATGAACAGGTAGACATCAAAATGTTTTACATGTGGCTATTTTGGGACCATGGACTTGGGCCTGTGAAACGAGAAATTCGCTTTGTGTGGCCTTATAATTTGCATCAATTTTACTTCTTTTTTTTTACAGGGTAATATAAGTCGACAGGAAGCAGTCAGTATGATTCCACCTATCGTCCTCGATATTAAGCCTCATCATAAGGTAAGAGTTACTCTACACTTAGATGTACTCTCGAGTATATTTTAGGATTGAATGATATTTTCATCATTCCACAGTTCCTAATTTGTACTAAAACAGATGTCTAGTTGGCACCAGTTTTCATTGACAACCAGTCAAAATAAAAAAAATTCTAAACTGTAATGTAGCAGTACACGATTTATTGGGTTTTAGGGGGGTCTGAAAAATAGAAAAATAAGTACCGTTGGGGCATAACAGCCAGTGTAGCCTGTGTTAAATGTGTCATTACTAGTTTGAAGGTTTAGTTATTTTACAAAACTTGGAAAGTTCACAAAAAAAGTGAAAAATTTGAATTTGCAACAGGATTTTTATATTCAGTGAAGGCCAACTCTGTGTTATTGGTTACAGGAAAATAGCCCGATTTATCTCCCTGAATTATGTCATCTGCGATTGCAAGACAATTTTCAATTGCTACCATAACTTTTTTTCTAAGCTTAGTTACTGACATTCGCTCTGTCATGGTCTGTTTTTGGATAGAAAATGGATAAGTTGAGTAAAATAAATGGGTAAAATTGAGCGTTTTGTGTATATGAACTAAGGGGCATAACTCAGTGACAAATTTTTCTGAAGAAACAAAAGTACAGACATGATTACACCTTCAATTGCTGTTGAATTTAAAACATGCTTGATGGGACCTATGCCAAAGTGATGGCTCAGCATAGACTTGATGTACAGTACCCCCTCCCAGGTTGTCCAAAATTGCTCAAAATTGTGTATTGCTACCTTATCTGTAATCCAATAACATGAATAACTTTATTGCCGAAAACAATTAATCCGCAAGTTGTATCCATTTGCATGATTTAATAAGTATTGATTCCTGTGTCATTTATATACTGCTATCATGATGAACATAACGTTGTAGTATATAATGCTTTTCGCCAGGTTTTGGGAAACGGGTCCTGTATCCGCCGAGGGGAAAATGCAGTCAATGATTTCAATGTCGTGGAAACACTAGTGGACCTACTTTTGTTGTATCGGCCAATAGAAGAATCAGAGTGCATCCATTTCTACCCAAGTTACTATGCTATCAACCGCAATAACTTTAAAACCTAGCAAATTTATTAGATAAAAATTAATTGCCAGGTTATAGATCACCGGTGGTGAAGACCTTGCGTTGTTCCCAGTATACGGAAACGCGCTCGTTGAAGTTAAAGGACTCACTATTCAAGACTCGGCAGATAGTTCGGATGCATAACGTGCCGGAATATAATACTCAGCAGATAGACGATTAGCAGGTTGGAAGCAATGAAGGAATAGAATAAAGGCGCAATGTTTTAGTTCTAAATATCAAGCTAAATTATAATGAACATAGATAAGATGCTTTGAAAAAAATGGAGTGATATATATATTTTACGACATGAAGATAGAATCAGTGGGTATGATTAAATTATCGGCAGTCATTTTTTCGTAACCTAACCGCAGCAACGTAACCAGCGGACTCCAAAGCATGTGTTCTAGCGATGTCGGGTTTGATCACTTCCTCAGTTCATCTAACTGTGTCTGCAGGTTGGAGCTAGCGTGCAACGTGCAGAGCCGTGTGTGCTCGTTCAGAATCCGGAGCATTTCAGTAAAAACTAAATAAAGTCTTACTCTAAATTCTAAATGGAACACATCGACCCTGCACGTTGAATGTTAGCTCCGGCCTACAGACATACTGACATCCAACTTTTAGTGTCAGATCGGTCCGAGACTCCGAGTGTGTATTCTCGCTAGAAATCAAAGAAAGTTGACAACTATTTAAATTTCTTAGCACTGTCCCAACAAAATTGAGAAGTAAACATCTTTATACATATGGCATATGTCCTGTGGTATGACAGAAGGGGAAAAATTGGCTGGGGGAATGGGACCCTTAAAGGGACCCCCTGCCCTACTAGCGGAAAGCCTGAGTATATATTTAGGATAGTGTGACTTGGTGAGTGCAGAATATGATATGTTCCACAACTTGTTCTTCAATCCCCTGCAACAGCTCCATACATACATATGTAATTATAGGTTACAATAAATACATAAAACACTCTACTTGCTACAAATAATCTCACTCCACTTATATTAATAAATAAATGAACCGTGATTTCAATCTGGTCATGGGATTTTGACCGCGTGAAAAATTAAGCAAACTGCATGAACCCCTTTCCACGAACCCCAAAGGGGTTCATGCAGAGTATTCTGAAATTTATCGCGGTCAAAATCCATGACCACGTTGAATCTGCCATATCTATTATATATTTTGAACTTCTGTCTGTATGTATGTGTGTATGTATGTGTGTTTTAGACTCAAAAACTGCTCTACCTATCCGACTCAAATTTGGTATGTAGGCCTACTTTGATCCCGTGAACAACATGGGCGGGTCCAATTTCACCTCGCTCATATACGCCCATATAGGCATGTTTTGGACCTCGACGGATCGGACTCAAATATGGTATGTAGGCCTACTTTGATCTGGGGAACAATATGGGTGGGTCCAATTTCACATGCGACTATTTCCTTGACCTCGCTCCTATACGCTCATATAGGCATGTTTCTGGACGATCGAACAATAGTTTTTTTCTTACTCCTAATACTTTTCAAATAGCCTGGATGAAGTTGGGCACATCAGCTAGTATCACTTATATTTATATACTTAAATAAATTATGACTTGGATTGTTCAATATCTTTCCCAATATTTATTCAACTTCAGTGGAATCCGTGGAGTGTCTAATCTCTCAATTCTTCCAATCATAACACAATTTAAAAAAAAAAAAAATTTATACTGATCATATATGATTAAGTTATATTATAGTCTATTATTTGCGAGTATACTGCAAAACAATACCGGCATACTACTGAAAATAAAACCATAGCATTTAGATGGATAGAGCCTACCAGTATATATTACACACACAGCTGAAATATGTATAAAACTGTAATAAACATCTTTGCAGGTAGTTGATAGCCTTAACCCTTTACCCAACAGAAGGGCCCTGTGCCAATGCATTCTCTTATATATGCGAGTCGACCATAGGTCGCCTCACATATATAAGAGAATGCATTGGCTTAACACATTAAAAATTATAAAATTGTTAAAGAATGTAAGAAAAAATGGTAAAAAGTGTTAAAAAAAGATTTATTTTAGGCCAATGCATTCTCTTATATATGCGAGGCGACCTATGGTCGACTCGCATATATAAGATAATGCATTGGCACAGGGCATAACTGTAACCATCACAATGTGGTCAATGAGCCGGTTCCAATGATATCCATATTTGTATGGTTTTATTGAGACAGACCCAAGATAATTTAGGCTGTTGCAGCTTTATTTGGGCGTTTTGTTGGGTAAAGGGTTAATCTGGAAAAGCCCAGAATAATTCTTAACACTAATTATAGACCATAATAAATTTCTCCTGACACTTTGCATTGTTAAATTCAAATGTGCTGAATAATTAACCCTTTACTCAACAAACCGGCCAAAACCGGCCAAATAAAGCTTCAACAGCCTAAAATATCTTCGGTCTGTCTCAATAGAACCATTCAAATATGGATATCATTGGAACCGGCTCCTTGACCACATTGTGATAGTTACAGTTATGCCATGTGCCAATGCATTCTCTTATATATGCGAGTCGACCATAGGTCGCCTCGCATATATAAGAGAATGCATTGGCCTAAAAAAAATCTTTTTTTAACACTTTTTTCTTACATTCTTTAACAATTTTATAATTTTTAATGTGTTAAGCCAATGCATTCTCTTATATATGCGAGGCGACCTATGGTCGACTCGCATATATAAAGAGAATGCATTGGCACAGGGCCGTTCTGTTGGGTAAAGGGTTAATCAGTCTACAGATTGTTCATGTCCGATAAATTTCTGGAGTCAATGTGTTTATAATCCTATGAACCACATTGACTCAATTTAGTTCATGGTTTATGAACACATTGACTGAGGTGGCATGTCTATTTTAACGCTATGGGAAAAGTGAAAGCTATATAAAGTGTATGTAAATATATAACAATGGTATTGTTATGTGAAATCTCGTTATTGGAAAGTTATTTAAGGTGCGTTGGTGCAGCATTAATTTATCCTGGCCAGTGCATTCTCTTATATATGTGAGTCTCCCATAGGGAGAATGGCATATATAAGAGAATGCACTGGCTTACAAGGTCAAGGGAAATTTAATTTAGGCCAATGCATTCTCTTATATATGCGAAGCTCCCTATGGGAGACTCACATATATAAGAGAATGCATTGGCACAGGTTATTTACAAAATTTCTTGAAGCTCTGGTCATGGAAGTGTTAATAACGGAAATAAGTCGATCTATGTTTTACATGTAACTGTTGATGGTAGTTGTTTTATTGACTTTGTTAAAAGCTATGTTATTTCACATGAACCAACTTCTGGTGCCTCAAGTCCCTTTAACCCTTTCAGTGCCAGGGCCAATCTCATCGGCCCTAATTTACGGTCTGTTAAATTGGCCCTAAAATTTTTTTTTTTTTTTTTTTTAGATTTTTTAGATTTTTTTGGGTTGAATTTTTTTTGGGTATGCTTAAGCATGCTATAGCGAATTTGAAAACAAACTGGATAAAACCTTGGACGCATGTTATAACTCAAAACTATCACCAAGTATTCATAGTAATAATTTTTATGCCCATGAAAAACATAAGATTCCCTGGCACTAAACCTACAAAATAAGTCTGTTAAAGAATATAAGAAAAAATTATTAAAATTGTAAAAAATTGTAAAAAATAATAACAAATGATGAAAATATGGGTTGATACAAAAATCGGACCTGAAAGGGTTAACCCTTTACCCAACAGAACGGCCCTGTGCCAATGCATTCTCTTATATATGCGAGTCGACCATAGGTCGCCTCGCATATATAAGAGAATGCATTGGCTTAACACATTAAAAATTATAAAATTGTTAAAGAATGTAAGAAAAAATGGTAAAAAGTGTTTAAATTTTTTTTTTTTTTTAGGCCAATGCATTCTCTTATATATGCGAGGCGATCTATGGTCGACTCGCATATATAAGAGAATGCATTGGCACAGGGCATAACTGTAACCATCACAATGTGGTCAATGAGCCGGTTCCAATGATATCCATATTTGTATGGTTCTATTGAGACAGACTGAAGATATTTTAGGCTGTTGAAGCTTTATTTGGCCGGTTTGTTGGGTAAAGGGTTAAATAAAATTGCCTTTAAATTTCAGGTATTGGACATGTGTGCAGCTCCTGGATCAAAGACAGCCCAACTTATAGAATACCTGCATTCTAATGAATCAATCCCAATCCCAGATGGAATGGTTGTCGCTAACGACAGAGATAACCAACGCTGTTACCTCATGGCTCATCAGGTTAAACGACTTCAGAGCCCTAACGTACTCATTATTAACCATGATGCTACCCTTCTGCCAAATCTACGTCTCTCAAAACAGGTAGGTGCCTGTTGGTGCACTAAATTAAATGCCTACATAACATAGTCCTAATGTACTAAAAGTTATCTCTATAAACCAATACAAAACCTACATCTCTCAAGGTACTATTTACCATTTTAAATTGATAAATACAGCATGCATTAGATTACTGAATGGATTCTTCCACAATGTTACAAATGTATACAAAGAAATGGTCCATTTCTCGTTCTTATGGTTGTACAGTTTGTATATGCAGATGGTGGGCCAAGATACACCTTGGTTTTCATATCAGGAATGTTCAGCTAATAAGTTAAACAAACATCCTATATGCTCTTACTTTAGCTTTAACCCACACAGAAAAATTCTATTGTTTTATAACCTGAAGGAGAGACTACTTAGGCCATGTTTGAATATGGATTTCATCCAATTATTTTTACATGAGTGACGGTAAAGTAAAGTTTGAGCTATTGCCATGGGTTGGCATCTGTTGTCCGTGTCTGCGTGCATCAACAAATTCTTTTGGCACACCTGACAGACCGCATCTCTCATCCGATCTTCACCAAACTTCATATGTAGCTTCAAGGTAACCTATAGATGGGAGCTATCGAATTTCGATGAGAAATATGGTCACCCGCAGCCATCATGGATTTCAAATTTGAATCCATCAGCACACCCTATAGCCCGTATTTATGGCTGGAACATTTTTAAATTTTGCAGCCACAATTGTGATCACCTGTAGATGGGAGCAATCAAATTTAAACTATTTTCGATGAAAAACATGGCCGCCGGCAGCCATCTTGGATTTACTCTTTGCATGACTAAATCCTTTGGAACACCCTACAGACCACATCCTCATCCAATCACCAAACTTCATATGGATCTTTGGGGTGACCTATAGATGGGAACGAGTCATTTTGACCGAAATTTGTTGAAAAACATTGCGGTCAGCGGACATCTTGGAATTTACACTTTCTATGACTAAATCGTTCATCATACCATACAGGCCACATCTCTCATCCGATCGTCACCGAACTTCATATGGATCTTCGGGTGACCTCTAGATGGGAGCCTCCTCTATTTTTACTGAAATTTGTTAAAAAACATGGCCACCAGCAGCCATCATGGATTTCAAATTTGAATTCATTGGCACACCCCACAGCCTGCATTTATTGGAAAAACATGGCCGCCGGCAGCCATCTTGGATTTTACTCTTTGTATGACTAAATCCTTTGGCACACCCTACAGACCATATCCCTCATCTGATGATCACCAAACTGTATATGGATCTTCGGGGTGACCTCTAGATAGGAGCCTCCTATTTTGACAAAAATTTGTTGAAAAACATGGCTGCCAGTGGTCATCCTGGATTTTACTCTTTGCCTGACTAAATCTTTTGCCACACCCTACAGACCACATCCCTGATGCAGTTGTCAACAAACTTTATATAGATCTTCATGGTGACCACTAGATGGGAGCTATCAAATGTTTTTGAATTTCTTTTGGAAAACATGGCTGTCAGCAGCCATCTTGGATTTTACTTTATATATATCTCTCTCTCTCCATGATGACATCTAGTATTACTTGAGACATTTGAACTTTCCGCATTCCTAATCGCTCCATTGACTGTAACACATGAAATTATCCCCTTTCCAAGTTGAGCTATAGTGTCATTGACACTTTCATTTCACTTAGAATTTGCCTGATTTGATAACATTTTGGTTTCCAACTGCTAACTCCAGTTTGGATTATTTGGTCTGAACCAAATTTGGTATGTTCATGAGCCAAAACTACAGGCCAAGTCTAATATGGGTTATATCCAATTATTATTTCAGGATGGTACTTCAAATGTAGTGCAGTATGACAGGATTCTGACCGATGTTCCATGCAGTGGAGATGGTACCATGAGAAAGAATCCAGATGTGTGGCGAACATGGACCCCAGCTAATGCTCACTGTCTACACGAGTATGTTTGTTTATTAGAATGCACACATTAGTGAATTTAGCCTGCTGATACTGACTTTGTACAGAGTAGATCATGCTATGAATCTCTACTCTGGCTAACACCTGTAGAGATCGTATTCCACCAGCACAAAACCTGGCAACTTATATAGTTGAATCAATAACACAGGGAATATATTTGTTAGTTATTATCTGTTCCTTAATAATGGACTTCACTGTAGGTGAAGGTCCCAACTCGAAATTACATGTTTTGCTTTTTGTGAGCCAATATCGCGATAAACATTGAATTAATTACTGAGGAGAAATTCCAAAATTTTAAGCGACTCAAAGCAAAATCGATCACAAAGTCACTTAAAACGTGAAATTTAGAGTTGGGATCTTCACCTACAGTGAAGTACATTATTAAGGAACATATAATAACTAAGAAATATATTCCCTGCATTATTTTTTTCGACTTGATAAGGTTCCCTGTCAAAACTTCAAAAAGTTCCCAGGTTTTTCACTGGTGGAATATGATCTTTACGGGCATTAACCAGAGTAGAGATTCATGAAATGATCTATGTATAGAGGTGAATTTTTTTGTTTGCAAAAAATAGTGGATCAATCAATTGTAAATACAGTGAGGGTTCAATGCAGGTTTTTTTCGGGGACAACTTTTTTCTGACCATGATAAGCCGAAGAGAGAATATGAGGCTCGCTCGGCTTCTCTGACTAACTATTTCGGAGGTGAATTTGGACAGTTCATCAATATTAACTTTTGAAATTTTAGTAATTGAAGGCCTAAATTTATGTATTGTAATGGGGGCTGATACTATTTATACATGGGGTATGATGATGATCCGATGCACCATAAATACGGTACAGACACAGCCTCTGCTTAACCGTTTTAGTGTGTCCCCTGTCAGGCGGTCAAATCGATCGCACACACAAGTATGGAAGATGACCTGATGTTAGCATATTTAACGTATTCTGCATTTGAACAACCCTCAATGAGTAAAATAGAGTTCCACTGATTTATTTGGGTAATATTTCCTCAACTGAAGTCGAAGCACCATATATTTTAGGACGCCTGCAGTTTGGGTGCCCAAACCGGTTACCTGTATGAAAAGCGCCCTGTGTCCATCGCTGACAGGTCACGTTAGAATGTGGGTTTGGATCAATGAAAATTGACTCAGAATTTATTGTTATTTTTGGTGTTCGGATGTTAACCTCTTCGCTGCTATGATGTCCGTAACTATTACGGACGTAAAAGTGCATGCCGTGTGCTATATGGTCCGTAGGTACTACGGACCTACTTCAGCACACTAGAAGTAGGCCATTATACATAACTGGAACTCAGAGATTGGTGCATCGGAATAACTGTATCTCCAAGTTTCTAACAGTGTATGATGTTCCACGATTGTGAACGATAATAGCCTTTCAACCGAGTCAGTTTTATAGTTCTTGTGATATTCCCGTTATAGTTTCCCATTGGAAAATGGCAATAACGTCAACAGCCCAGCACACGACGTCATAACGTCATTTAGCAGCGAAGAGGTTAACTTAAGTTATATTTATTCGATTGCTTTAATATTCGGTATGTGATTTAATCACATGAAATTACAGATTGAATTTTACTCCTGTTGAATCATTTATAACAGATATATGCCCATTTATAACAGATATATGCCCATTTTAGACTTACAATTTACTGGTTATTCTGGTGTCTAATAAAATAAACTAGGTGTGGTAACAACAGTTGGACGCAAAGTTTAATAAAATGCTTGTTCCCATAATTTTTTGTTTCTAACAAAGCTACCTAAACATTTGAATGTTTCTCCAGATGAAGATCCCCTGGAGATTTATTTTCACTAATTGAGACTTCTTATCATTCTCTTTCAGCATGCAGCTGCGTATTTTGAAGCGAGGTCTTGAGCTTTTGTGTGTAGGTGGACGTCTTGTCTATTCAACATGCTCCCTTAATCCAGTCGAGAATGAGGCAGTTATCAGCACCATGCTCAAGAAATGTGAAGGTCAGACCAATAGCAAAGACTTCAATCTATTTTATCCACTGCTCAATACCTCTATTGACTACATAAAGCCTGCCTAATAAATGTTATGTTTATTACATCAATGTAAAAAAAGGGGGGTATACTGTTTTGCACCTGTCCGTCCGTCCGTCCATCTGCGTCTGTGCATCTGTCCGTATGTCCGTCCGTACGTCCGTCCGATGTCTGTTCATGTCAGAACTTGAACAGTAGTGCTCGGATCTCAATGAAATTTTGTATGGCTGTTCATTACTATGAGGGCATTCAATAGAGGTTTACATCGTTTTGTTCGGATTTTCCATTCTAGAGTTATTCATCTTTGTTTATCTTGAAATGTTGGATTTTTGGTCTGTCTAGTGTCTGTTCATGTCATAGCTTCAACAGTTGTGCTGGGATCTCAATGAAATTTGGTATGGATGTTCACTACTATGAGGACATTAAAAAGAGGGTTCCATCGTTTTGTTGGGATTTTCAATTCTGGAGTTATTCATCTTTGTTTATCTGGAAATGTTGGCTTTTTGGTCCGTCTGGTGTCTGTTCATGTCGTAACTTCAACAGTTGTGCTGGGATCTCAATGAAATTTGGTATGGATGTTCACTACTATGAGGACATTAAAAAGAGGATTCCATCGTTTTGTTCGGATTTTCCATTCTGGAGTTATTCATCTTTGTTTATCTGGAAATGTTGGCTTTTTCATCCGTCTGGTGTCTGTTCATGTTGTAACTTCAACAGTTGTGCTGGGATCTCAATGAAATTTGGTCTGGATGTTCACTACTATGAGGACATTAAAAAGAGGGTTCCGTTGTTTTGTTTGCATTTTCCATTCTAGAGTTATACATCTTTGTTTATCTGGAAATGTTGGCTTTTTGGTCCGTCTGGTGTCTGTTCAGCTCATAACTTGAACAGTAATGCTCGGATCTCAATGAAATTTTGTATGGATGTTCATCACTATGAGGACATTTAATGGCACATTCAAATGTTTGTTTTGTTTTTATTGTTCTATAGTTACTCATCTTTGTTTGTATGAAAATGCTGGTGTTTGGGTCCATCTGTCTGAGTATAGCCCTCATAAGTTATAGATATGCCCACACGAGGCGGTATGCCATGAGGGGGTATGCACCGGACGACAGTCCATCTCTTGTTAGATTAGTACTACTTTCATGACGTAATTATATATGCAAATTGCGCAGGCAACTTGGGATGTCAACTGGCCTAAATGACGTCATTGCAATTTGAGAACGTTTTTATTGTCCATAATTCGCTGTTATTATACCCCCACTTTCGAAGAAAATGGGGGGTATACTGGATTGACTGCGTCTGTCCGTCACGCTTCTCCCTCTGTGTGTCCGTCCGTCTGTCCGTCTGTCTGTCTAGCCGTCCGACCTCATAACTCGAACAACTATGAACCAATTTCAATAATTTTTTGTATGCAATCTCCTTAGGACTGCCTCTCGGCATGATGCTAATTGCGGTTTGGTCCGACTTTTGTTTTTAAAGTTACACCTCATTTTCGACTTAGAAAATTTATCACTTTTTCGGTTTCTGGATGATATCTCAAGTTTGGATCCTTTTAATTGCAAAATACCGTTTTTTTTAGATCAGTCATATCAAGATACAGGTTGAGTTCGAATTTGAGTTGGATCCGATGATTTTGTCTGGAGTACATGAAATTGATTCTGGCCATATTGTTCCCGGGATCAAAGTAGGCCTACATACCAAATTTGAGTCGGATCGGTTGAGGTCCAGAAACATGCCTATATGAGCATATATGAGCAAGGTCAAGGACACAGTCACATGTGAAATTGCACCTGCCCATATTGTTCCCGGGGTCAAAGTAGGCCTACATACCAAATTTGAGTCGGATCCTTATAGCACTTTTCGAGTCTATAACACACATACATACATACACATAGTGACTCACATACATACACACAGACAGAAGTTCCAAAATATATAATAGACTAGCCGATGAGCCCGACGTTGTCCGGGCTATTCAAAAACCAAATTTCAAGTCGATAGCTCTACCCGTTTCCGAGATCTGGTCTACGCATGCGCGAAGCTGGCGTCGCATGGGCTCGGCGACCCGATAAAATTTGTATACGGGGCAAGATACATTCACACACCAAATTTCAAGTCCATAGCTCCACCCGTTTCCGAGACTCGTCTGCGCATGCGCGAAGCTGGCGTCGCACGGGCTCGGCGACCCGATATAATTCGTATCCGGGGCAAGATACATTCACGTAGCAAATTTCAAGTCGATAGCTCCACCCGTTTCCGAGATCTCGTCTGCGCATGCGCGAAGCGGGTGCTGCACGGGCTCGCCAATACGACAACGTCCACCGCCTGGTCAAACTACACACACGTACCAAGTTTCGTCCCGATCGGTCGAGAATCGTAGATTTGTATAAATGACAAACAGACAAACAGACAGACAGACAGAGGTCTTCAAAATATATATGAGATTAGGCTAGTAGTTATTTTGATCCATGATTAAATAGACAGAGCACAACGTGCATCTTAACCTTTTCATGGTGCAGCATTAAAGATCCTGTGCCAGGGCATTCTGTTATATATGCACTGGCTCACCAACTGAAGGTAAGTATTCTTAGTCAAGTGCTAGAATCACATATATAAGAGAATACATTGGCACAGGGTTTTCACAAAATTTCAGGATGCTCCAGTCATGGAAGGGTTAATTTAGAATCTGTTATCGTCTTGAGTTGCGGACAAGCCTTGAAATAGTGTGTCTGTCATTTACAGAATGAGGTCCCCAGAGGGTGAATTTAGTGATGCTACCCCGCATAGCGGGCTAGCATCACCAAATTCACCCTCTGGGAACCTCATTCTGCTGAGGTGTAACAGAATGAGGTCCCCAGAGGGTGAATTTGGTGATGCTAGCCCGATATGCGGGGTAGCATCACTAAATTCACCCTCTGTGGACCTCATTCTGCAAATGACAGACACACTATTTCAAGGCTTGGTTGCGACACCACAAGGATATGTTCACGGGAGTGGAACTTGAGTGAAATGTATCTGCAACAAGTTAGATGAAAGATTTGAGATTGAAATGCAAGTTGTGTTCTGTATTTGTTCCACACCCTATTGTCTTGTAAGTTCAATCCTTGACTGTGGCCACCGTTACTATTTATAATTACCATATACATATTGTGATTTATATCTGATGAAAAACCAGAAATTTTGGTGTCATCACAGGAAGTGAATTGTTGACGTTATGAACGTCATCACTCTCGGTTTGTATTCAATGCGTAGTTTACAACAATATGAATTAAATGGCTTTGTCTAAATTAGGTTCAAAGCTTAATTGCTTGCATGACAAAGAGGGCATCTGTTCTATTTTGATTTCATTTTAACAACTGAATCGGACCTGGGAATATATCACCAATTTGCAACTAGCTCTACTGTCATCGAATCTTGTACACATCACAGAAATTGTGGAAAATGTAAAACTGTGATAACTAATTATTTCTTTTATAAATCATGATTCATAATTATTTCAGGATGCGTAGAAATTGTAGATGTCAGCGATAAGTTGCCAGGTCTGAAGCATATCAATGGAGTTACATCCTGGAAGGTAAATTATATTAGATGTCAGGAGTAAACTATTTGTTCCATTATTATATTGAGAAGGTCTTAAAAATAAAAAATTTATTCAGCTGAAAGTTTCCCAGATACAATTAGATTTAAAAATGGTTAGGGACGTTCAGTAGTTATAATGACAACCTACATATCTTATTTACCCCTTGGATGACCTTATAATTTCTTTGTCTTCAGCTGAATAAAATGTAAATTTTGAGCTGATGAAATTTTGAGCTGATGAAATGACATCTAATGCTTGGCACTATTAGATATTGATTTTAGAACTATTTATTATTAACACTTCATACATTTTATTGGGTACCCAGAAGGTCTCAAGTATCCAAGAACTATGTATTATTGCAGGGCAAACTTTACTCGTTGATCAATTCTCTTATAACACGTGTCTATTGTCTGTTGTTTATTAGTGTAAACTTGAATCCTCAAATGGTTGCTGCTATAATAAATTTTGATTATAGTTTAGCAAGGGAAACTTTTTTTTTTTTTTTATAATTTTTATTCAGGTCATAAACATGAATACATGGTATATAACAAATGATTATAATGGTAGCTAAAATGTAGTGTCATCCACTTATAAATATACTATAGCTATTCGTTTAGAAATTTCTTATAAGTCGTGATAAATAAACAAGATAACATAATTGCCAAAAAAAAACAAAAACAAAAATAAAACATACAATCATATAATAAAAATATAAAACCCATATTATCTCTTTTGTTCTCTTATTCCGAGGAAAGCCCACGACTTATAGCAAGGGAAACTTAGTAAAGGGTAAGTCGGTATGAATTGTCATAAGTAAATTGCTTGTTAAGTATGATAACTTAGGTAATTAGGTATTTGTTGTACCAATACTTTGTGTATTAAAATATAGTGTAACTGATTTCGCTTGGGTTAACCCTTTACCCAACAAACTGGCCAAAACCGGCCAAATAAAGCTTCAACAGCCTAAAATATCTTCGGTTTGTCTCAATAGAACCATACAAATATGGATATCATTGGAACCGGCTCATTGACCACATTGTGATGGTTACAGTTATGCCCTGTGCCAATGCATTCTCTTATATATGCGAGTCGACCATAGGTCGCCTCGCATATATAAGAGAATGCATTGGCCTAAAAAAAAATCTTTTTTTACCATTTTTTCTTACATTCTTTAACAATTTTATAATTTTTAATGTGTTAAGCCGATGCATTCTCTTATATATGCGTGGCGACCTATGGTCGACTCGCATATATAAGAGAATGCATTGGCACAGGGCCGTTCTGTTGGGTAAAGGGTTAACATGAGGTGAGTGACCTTGATCTAGTTTTGTTTGGTATATAGGTTACATGTACTTTTGTGGGAAGTATTACTAAGGACATTATATCCTCCAGATGGCATGAACAGGTCAGGCACCTTATGGTGAATAATATTAATCTCTTCTATAATAAATCTTTGTTCTGTACATTGTAGATTATGATAAGGTCAGGAGAATGGGTTGATACCTGGGAAGAAATCCCCAATAAATGGGCGAAATCTATGAAGAAGACATCATTCCCATTACCCAAAGAGGAACTGGAGGCCATGAACATACAGAGCTGGTGAGTGGCATATTTAAGAAGTAAATACTCATAGTACTGGTGTGTACAGTCAAATTTGATAATAAAGAAACTGCTCATCAGCTTCTGTGGTTACATTTAACATATTTGCTGATGCAATTTATATATATATTTTTTTGGTCAGGTTCTTTTTTTTTATCAAAACATGACTTATGGTTTGATGAGGGACTGTTGCGGGCATCCAGGCGTTAGACCCTAAAGGTTGGACCCTAATGGTTACACTGTTTTGCAGTGACATCTAGCGGATGCGGGAGGAATATTATTATATTCCCTGTGATTTCCCATAGGTAAAATAGCCATTGGCACAGGAATTAACCCTTCGTCATGAAGTTTGAATTGTGTGTTATGGTCTAAAATATGCCATTATTTTTTTAGTGCGGTTCTGACACTAGTTACGAAAACACCAGATTTAAAGATGAATTCCCTGCTAGACGACATGATGTTTTTGCATAAAAAGATTCCACAAATGTCAATCTTTCTGATTTAAAGAAAATTTTGAATTTAGGATTTATATTGTAAACAGTATATGCTAAAATGTTTGCACTGAGTCCTATGGAAAACATTTGCACCGGTGTAACCTTAACCTATATAACTTAGCTTTTGATGGATGTTGAAAATTTTTGGTATGTGAGTTTATTGTCATGTGCGACAGCTGCAGACATAAAATCAGGTCTGCCCCATCATTCTATCCAGAGTTATGGCACTTATGGCACATGTTATTTCCTTTGGCGCAATAACTTCAACAAATGCCAACCCATTTCATTCATATTTGGTATATGGCTCTTTCACAACAATCTATCTATCAAGTTCGAAAACCAGGTTAATCTGATTTTTATGTTTACCCATACCATAGTATGGTAAACATAGTGTTGTTGTCTGGCTTGACCGCTGGTCGTTCATCCGTCCGTCCGTCTGTCTGTCCGTAGACGCTTTACGCATGGTGCGATAACTCAAATATTTTCTATCTGATCGGAACCAAATTTTTTATATGAATTTCTCAGCACAAATATCGAGTTCGAATATGGGTTTGATCTGACTATTTTTAACATAGTTATGGCCCTTTTTCGAAAAAATATTCACTCTTAAAAAAAAATTTTTAGATTGAATTCCTTTGCTCAATTTAACCAAAAATAAATAAATAGATAAAAAAAAGTATACAATAATTTTTTTTTTTTAAATAATTGAATTTTTTTTTTTTTTTAAAGTTAGTATTTGGAGTGACATTAAATCCAATTCACTAATTCCATCCCATGCCTTTTGGACTACTTAGCTATTGATAAGGGCTATATTATTTTCTGATGTCTCTTATGCCAATGTGCAGATAATCTGATAAAGAAAGCTATGGTATCTAATTTAAAATAAAGATTTAACAATACACATCACATGATATTAACAGTAGACTTGGACATCTGTGCTGCCTTGCACAGCTGAAGATATCACTCTACAGATTGTCTGAGGTCATTATAAATGTTATTGGTTTAATAGAGATGTCAGCTTTCAACATAAACAATTCCTGTGATTTGTTAACAGCTCTGCTATATAATTGATATTAATGGGTCA
Source organism: Siphonodentalium dalli (assembly GCA_032622095.1). NCBI lineage: Eukaryota > Metazoa > Mollusca > Scaphopoda > Gadilida > Siphonodentaliidae > Siphonodentalium > Siphonodentalium dalli. The sequence continues at coordinate 203,506,436 of CP136062.1, forward strand.
GCAGTGAGGTGGCTTATCTTGATTTATATTGTTTGTAGAATTTGATACATTACCATGGTAAACTTAAATTTGACTCTCTTAACCCAAGTATTCCATGTCCAGGTCACCTTTCACATGTAACCCAAGGCTGTGGTGGTGCAGCATTACAGATCCTGTACCAGTGCATTCTCTTATATAAATGCGAGTGACCAATAAATTCCAATAATTTGTGTTATGTACATTTGTCTATAATAGTACATAACAGTATATTCTATAATTCAACAGCAAAACTCTCATTTATGATTCCGATCATAGTAATTTACTATCGCCAAGGGATGGGTTAACATCTGCCAATCGTGATCGGCCTCTCGTTTTACCTGAGTGTACAAACGTCAATCAATTTCATTTCATAACAATGTCGAACGAGTTCAAAAACCAGATTTTTTCGATCATTTTTACTGAGTTATGGGCCTTAGTTTTTCTATTTTGAGCAATTTTATGAATATTTAGCATGATAACTTTGAAATATGGGAACCGATTTCATTCAAATGTTGGGATATGGATTGTTTTCAACGGTGTCTCAAATTATTTCGAAAAACGGGTTTGTCCAATTTTTTTTACCTGAGTTACGGCCCTTAGTTTGTCTATTTTTAGCAATTTTATGACCGTTAGCCCAATAACTTGAGCAAACATCAACTGATTCCATTCATAGTGGGTATTTGGATCTGTCACAGCAATATCTTTTGATTGAGTTCAAATACCAGTTTTATCCAATTTTTGTTACCTGAGTTATGGTCCTTAGTTCTGTGATATTGTTCCTTAGTTCGTCCATTTTAGTGATTCTCGGTTGGACAGATTCACTCTTATGGGCAAAAAAACTTGATAATCACATCTTTGATGCACAACCCTTGTTTTGTAATTTGGCTGGATGATTTTCTTGAGTTTGTAGTGAGTGATATGTACAATTGGTTTTATATTGAGAATTAGATCTTGTAGAATCCATTCCAAGGTTAGACATAGTCATTCGTGTATTTAAGCAGTGATGAAACATAGGGCTGACACACTGAATAAGTCTAGAGAAACCCTATTACAATATATTTACCCTTTAATGACTGGAGCTTCCTGAAATATTGTGAAAACCCTGTGCCAATGCTTTCTCTTTTATATGCGAGTCGCCCATAGGGCTAACAATATTTATCTTGACCTTGCAAGCGAGTGCATTCTCTTACATATGTGAGGCTCCCTATCAAATATGGGAGAATCACATATATAAGAGAATGCACTGGCACAGAATCCTTAATACTGCACCAGCACAGCTCCCGTCATGAAAGGGTTAAGAGCCGTTTTGACTTTTATAGTATGAGAGTACTTCCACATCATCAGAACACAGGAGGTTTCTTCATAGCTGTCCTGGAAAAGAAAAAGGAGCTCCCATGGAAGAAGCCAGCAGACCTATCAGCAGACATGGAAGGTATCTTGGTTTAATTTGTTTGGGTTACTTTTTTCAATAACTTTATTGGGACATGTTTCATTTTTATACCTCCTTTTGAAAAAAGGTCGTATTATGTAATCAGTCTGTCCATCCGTCCGTCTGTCTAGCCATCTGTCTGTCCGACGTGTCCGTCTGTCCATCTGTCCTTTAACATTTTTTGTTTCCGATTGATAACTCCAGTTTGGATTATTTGATCTGAACCAAAGTTGGTATGTGTTTTTCCCAGCTAAAGCTACAGGCCAAGTTCGAATATGGGTTCCGTCCAATTATTTTTACATGAGTTAGGGCCCTTTTTCGACTTAGAATTTGACCAACGCCTGTTAACATTTTTGGTTTCTGACTGATAACTCCAGTATGGATTATTTGATCTTAAACAAGGTTGGTATGCGTATTTCCCAGCTAAGATATAATTGAATAACTGTGTGTCGATTTATCAAAGTTATGATGACAGTCAACTCAGTTGTCATTGCACATGCGGGTTGTGCAAGTCAAGTGATTCGCCGTACCGTTAATTCGGAACTTCAAACTGTTTGTGTGATATTATGTTTTATTCAGTTTCATCATGACAATCCCAAGTTAGTGTTCTTAACTTTGCTATTTTCCCAAAGCCCACAATCCCCAGAAAACGCATGTAAACAATATATTACACGATAATATCATCAGTATACCACATTCGTCTTTATGAAGTTGCGCAAATATGACAATCGGGAAGACGGAGAAGTTTATACTGGAAGTGACGTGATGTCCCATGAATATTCGCAAGTTAAAAACTCTTGTTCACATAACTTAATAATTTGCTGGAAATATACACTATAGCATATACTGTATAATTGTCATTTAATGTTCTTTATTATGTTACTAGAAGTACCGGTACTGCTATTGCGGTACCACATCGGTAACGTCTCAGTTCCGATAATCAACGTACCGGCTGTAATATGACGAAACTGGTCCAGTCAGTATCAGTTAAAATTCCTCTGCAACTTGAAAACAGCCTGATATTTGATGTAGCAGTTTTTTTCTGAACAAGGTCAGTAAAATGACTGGCAGATTTAAGCATTGTCAAACTTTTATTCCACCATAAAATAGTCTTTGTAAAGAGCCACATTTAATCAGTGCAATTGTAGCCAATGGTTCACTTGTATAGGCATGTAGTCACTTAGCTATATTTGCTGTTTCCTTAGATGCTGAAAAATCTGAAGCTGAAGCAGAAGTGGAAACTGATGGTAATTTGGAACTAAATAGTGAGACAAATGAGATTTTGGAAAAGAATAATGACCCTGACGAGAAATCGGCCAAAACAGCTGTCACAGACTCCAATGGTACAGAGGACCCTACTGTCACAAACATTGATGCAGCAATGTGTGATAACAATTCGGAAACCACGAAGAGAAAACAGAGCTCGGAGGAGTATGTGTCCAAAATATGAATTCACATTTTTAAACTTTCATGACTGGAGCTTCCTGAAATTTTACGAAAACCCTGTGCTAATGCATTCTCTTATATATGCGAGTCTTCCATAGGGAGCCTCGCATATATAAGAGAATGCATTGGCCTAACAATATTTAAATTGACTTTTAAGCCAATGCATTCTCTTATATATTCGAGGCTATAATGGGAGATTGGCATATATAAGAGAATGCACTGGCACAGGATTTTTAATGCTGCACCAGTGCAGCAGCCATAATAAAAGGGTTAAATGGACCTATCCCATTAGCAGTTCATTCTTGTGCTATTTTGCTCTTTGTTTTTGATAAGAAGTGACCGTCATTTTTCAAAATACTTTAAATGCTTAACCTTATCATGACGGGAGCTGTGCCAGTGCATTCTCTTATATATGCGAATCTTCCTTAGGGAGCCTCGCATAGATAAGAGATTGCACTGGTCTACAAGGTCAAGGTAAATATTGTTAGGCCAATTAAATCTCTTACATATGCAAGGCTCCCTATGGGAGACTCCCATCTATGAGAGAATGCATTGGCACAGGGTTTTTGCAACATTTCAGGAAGCTCCAGTCATCAAGCCTTGAAATAGTGTGCCTGTCATTTCAGAATGAGGTCCCCAGAGGGTGAATTTAGTGATGCTACCCCACATAGCAGGCTAGCATCACCAAATTCACCCTCTGGGGACCTCATTCTTATTACACCTCAGCAGAATGAGGTTCCCAGAGGGTGAATTTGGTGATGCTAGCCCACTATGCGGGTAGCTTCACTAAATTCACCCTCTGGGAACCTCATTCTGCAAATGACAGACACACTATTTCAAGGCTTGCCAGTCATGGAAGGGTTAACCTTGTTAGCAATCATTTTTGTTCAGTTACTGAAATCCCGGCATTTATTTTTCGTTGCACCTCCAAGATTGAAGTAGAATCTGTTGTCTGGATTGCTCCTCCGTTACGACGACATGATGAAATAAAAGATCAAAATTTAATACCATTACACACTAAACAAAAAGTTATATTGATGTAATCGTAAGTTTGGGTATCCAAGACATTAATTAAAGGCAAAGTCATCTTGAGATCATGAGCACAATCATCCAGCAGGCCTGCTTTGTTATGCTTTAGTCTGGATTAGTTCATTCACATGGAGGTTCCATATCCACGGGATCTGTCATCTTTAATAAAACTAAGGATAATTTGACAACCTCATATGGTTAAATAAAAAAGATTCTGTTTAGCAATTATGGAACTTATTTCTTCAATATAGTTACAACTATAATTAAAAATTTTGTTTTGCTTCTTTAGATAAAAATAGTGAAGAAAATGGAAAAGTCAATTTTTTTATTAAATACGATTCTCTATTTCCCGCTTTTCTTCAACATGAAAATATAATTAGTAATGTAAAAAACTGTAACACTATTTTTGATGCCATTGAGATACATAGAATTTTGCATGCTACTTCTTGATCTTGTTTCAGAATTTTTTTTATGTGAGTTATCGGTGTCTCATCATCATAACATGCCTAGCGTTTCATTATCTTTTTAAAGCAGTGAGCAGGCGAGTAAGAAGAAAAAATATGAAGGCTACAAAGAAGATCCATTTCTGTTCTTTAATGAATCCGATCCTATATGGGAATCAGTGAGGTAAGTATACAAAATTAACCATCAAATCACTCAACATTAATCTTAAATTCTTGAATTGTTGTAGGTTGAAAGGACAATAAGATTGCTAACGAGTCATGTTGTCGTGAATGAATTAATTTAACCCTTTAATTATTGATTGATACGACCATTCAAATCTAAAAGTATAAAATGGGATGGAATAGTCTATTTTTCATCTTAGGAATGTTAAAAAAATATTGAAAAGCATGCATTCATGGTTTTACAATATATTTAAGTTGCTGTGTCCGATATTTCATAAGCAGATGTCTGTCTGTATGAAGTTTGTTGATCGATTCTGTGATCTATTGCATCTAAAATCACCAAATCAAGTATCACTCACACATGATTTCAAAATTTTTTGGTATACATATACATGTTGCTTGCCACCCTGTCTCGAATTAGTGAGAAAATCAGGTTTATCCCGCTTTTTTTGGCCTGAGTTATGGCCCTTAGTTTGTAAATTTTTCATGAATTTTGTCTGTCTGGCACTTCTGTTGATGATTTTTAACCAATATTTTGAATGACTGATCTTAAGGAGGATAGAATTGCAGAGGTCCTTAGTATTTGGGTTCCTATCTGCCCATGTTTTAATTTGCACCGATGGGGTATGCCAGCATTGCCGGTGTAACCTCTTTTATAATTATTGCATGGCTTGCCAAGATAATGGTCCTAGGGGAGGAATAGTCCTGGATGCCAGAGGCTAGTGATGAGCCGATTGTCAAATAGAGCCTTGCGCCGATTGCCGATTATTTGAGATCACAATCGGCCGATTCAGGTGCCGATTCCGATTATTGTTATAATTATACCAGAATATGTTATATGTATTATATAATACTTAGAATTAGAAGCAAGCAACAACCGTAGTAATATGCCAGTACACAGTATACATAAGTATACGTTTGGGTAAGTATATAGGTAGGTACCGGTATCAGCGGACTTGTGATCGAATACAGGCACATGTCCGGCAGAGGCTGTGGTACGGGGCCTCGGTGTATTTATTGTAATGTATTGTATCGACGAATCGACGATGCAATGCATTAACTTACCCATGTATTCTAGTCTATTCCACAACAAATTGTTTGAAAGTTTGATGTAGCCACGTGCATGACGACATATCCATGGCCCTTTTTGATAACAATACATCAAACAGCATTTTTCTTTGATCCCAATTCAAAGACATCACATCAAAGGAAATGACCCGACTGAACTGTTGCAAGTTACACCATGTTCATGTCAATTTCGCAGACACGATTTGATTGTTGATTTCGGCATGGTCATCAAAATAATTATTGGTGGTGACCTATACGTGACGTCACACGAGGCTGACTGGATGGAATGACATTGTCTTCGACTATTTAAAGTTAACCATTAATGGAAAGTTGTGTCGGGTGAAAGACTTTGAAAAGATTAATTACAGATGGTAAAATTAATAAATAAATTTCTTTTTAATATCTAACTATTAATGCTTGTACAGTTTTTATTCCTGCGTCATGACAACTGATACACATGTTATAATATGCTCAATTTAATTGAACAAACAGTGAAGTCAGCTGCGCAATTAAATGTCACGTGACATGCACTTTCGGTTTCTATAGTTTATACCTGTTTTACGCTGTGTGTACTATATAGATAGATTTGTTGTGCTGCATATGCATACATTTTGATTTTTGATAGTCTGACATACATAAATCAAAATGTCTACATGTTGACGAACAATAAAGTGACGTATCGGCATACATGAGTCCCATGAGATGTAATTTGTGTACATCATCATATAATTTATGATTACGCGCAATCATGGCGTCATCATCACAGCCTGGCTCTAACCCAAAGTGTCACGTGCTTTCCGGCGATCCCCACTGTAATATATTGTTCAAACATAGACCCAGACACGGGGTATTGAAGAGGACATGGCTGTATATCAAGTTTGTGTTTGGTAAATAACTTTCCCCATGTTTACTGGTCATTTATTCAACAAAACATCGTCATATTTAAAACAGTTTATTGAAGAAAAACAAGCACCTGATTTTATTTAGACAATCGGAAATGCCGATGTTGAAACCCGAGTACCGATTGTCATCCGATGGGCCACAATCGGCCGATTCCGATTGTCGTTCCTGATTATCGGCTCATCACTACCAGAGGCAAGGTGTTTATTCCTCCGATGACCACTATTTTGGCATTGTCAATGACAAGCTGTGCAATATTTATTATATTTAATTGAATGTACTTCAAACTGTCCCAGATCTCATAATGTCAAACAATACACAATCAGCTTATGTTGACTACTGAACAATTTAACTAAAGCATTATTTATTATAGTGCGAACTTGAGAAAAAATATAGAAACGTTGTGATCGGTGAACACAGGTATAGGATAAATCCTCACATCAAAAATGCGGAAGCCATCACAAATATTATACAGAAATTGCTTACGTTCAGTAATTGAGCTCTGGTTGATGTGCTCGATTATAAAGACATTTCGGATAAATAATGTTGAACTTTTCCTGTGAGGTGGAGATGATTTTCGAATGACCTCCCCGAAATAGCATGCATGCTAGAAATAGATATCTGGATTTCCCCAGCGATAATGGGTGTGCTAATATTAGTAAGCAGACTATTGTGTTAGCGACGGAACTATCGGAAAAAGTAAATATCAAGCAACCAATGACAAGCGTGGATTAGGCTTTATAGATAGTGAAAATGAAGCCCAGTTTTAGTCTCTGTGCACCATAATTGTCTAATGTCAAAGCAGGAAATGCAATCCTGGGCTATTTGTATAAAGATTTAATACATATTTCGTTACGCTATGCGAAGTTTTGGAAAAATGTTGCTCTTGAAGGAATGCAAAATTACTGTATACTTGCAGGAAGTTTTACAAGATAGGAGACACCTTCCCAGTAAAGCAGCTGATGTACCGATGTGAGAGTGGAAAGAAGCGAAACTTATACTTTGTATCTGAGCTTATAAGGAATGTTGTGGAGTTCAACAGTGACAGGATTAAGGTATGGCACCCATACAGTAATGCCCTAAATAATCGACTCCTTAACCACAGCAGAATTATTGGTAATATTTCAGGATTTAGTTGGAAATATGGCTTGTTGCTATTCAGTGAGAGCTTTCTGATGAATGGCAACAAGCCATATTTCTGACTAAATCCTGAAAAATTACCCATAATTCTGCTGTGGTTAAGGAGTCGATTATTTAGGGCATTACTGTACCTTGACTTATTCATCATTCATGTACGTATCGCTATGCAGATCTGTTATTTGGTTCATTTATGTATTTATTCCACGATTGTCATAAAAAAACTAGATTCTAAACTATAGCATAAATGTCGCAGGATTTTAGGGTTGTAATTGTTAAATTTAATTGAGTAGCACATTAACCCTTCCATGACTGGAGCTTCCAGACATTTTATGAAAAACCTGTGCCAATGCATTCTCTTATATATGCGAGTCTCACATAGGAAACCTCGCATATATAAGAGAATACATTGGACTAACAATGTTTACCTTGACCTTGTAAGCCAGTGCATTCTCTTACTTTTGCGAGGCTCCCTATGGGAGACTCGTATATATAAGGGAATGATCTAGCACAGGATTTTTAATGCTGCACTAGCACAGCTATTGCCATGAAAGGGTTAACATGGACTGATGCGTGATTCTGTACAGAAGATTCCAATAGAAAGATATTCACCAAGTCGTAACACATTTGCCAAATAAGTTTTTGTACCTTGATGCTTGTACACATTTAAGGGCTTTGTGAACCCAATTTTTCCAAAAGTAATTTGATCAAAGAACATTAGAAATATAATATTTATTTTGTAGTACATCATTCATCACAGTGTTCAGTACATATTCCCATATTTGATTCTTAGATATGGACTTTGTTTTTCTTGGACCATTGCCTGTAAATTTTATTTTTTTAAATCTCAATAAAGTTCACATTTTGTATTTCTAACATAATCCACCATGAAGTATACTCTCAAAATGTTGCATCAATGGGCATGGTTTCTATTATTACTAATATACATGAACAGAATCCTTTATTTGGACTCTATAAAATTTTGGAAAAATTGGGTCCACAAAGCCCTTGTCAATAATAACCAACAGAAGATATTGACATCTTGGCAGTACTGACGTTGCACTTGCAATACTACATTATGTTTATTCTTTTCGGGAAGTATACTTGTTGGCAATGTGAAAAATAACAAAATACACCTTTCTCATGGTTCAGGTTGTTATTTATTGGGGAAAGGTTTATACCAAATATTAAGTAGATATGTCCAAATATGCCACATCATTCAGTACATTCCCATTGATATACCTGATTTAATTACACCTACATCACTTAGATGCATTCATCTGATTGGTCAAGGCTCTTAGACATGCTTGGTAGCGAGAATCTCTATCAGCTGAGGGAAGTGTCATTTCTCGCATCATAACACACAGTGATACTTTAAGAAATTGGGAAACTCTGACTGTCGCCCCACAACATGTGCTCACGTCCACAGTTACCATACCACAAAAACAAAATTATAATGAATAAGACGATCAGTGAAACTGAAATGCAACAATCTAGTTTGGGATAAAGGAATGTGTTACATGACTATTGCCCTATTAACATTTATTCAGCTTTATAACAGTACTAATATGACATGGCATTGATAACGAGAGCTCAATTTCTTAATTTGTAATATGCAAATTTCACATCTGTTTTCAGTTCATTAACCTTGGTGTGAAGGTTTTGGGTAGAAATCCATCTCCACTAGTTCCGGACTGTGATTTCAGACTGACTCAAGAGGTGAGAGTTTTCTTAGTTTATATCAAGCCTTAAAATAGTGTGTCTGTCATTTGGAGAATGCGGTCCCCAGAGGGTGAATTTAGTGATGCTACCCCGCATAGTGGGCTAGCATCACCAAATTCACCCTCTGTGGACCTCATTCTGCTTACCTCAGTAGAATGAGGTTGCCAGAGGGTGAATTTGGTGATCCATCACCAAATTCACCCTCTGGGGACCTCATTCTGCAAATGACAGACACACTATTTCAAGGTTTAGTTTATATATGTCAAATAATTTATTGATGGTCCACCTGATCTGGGCCACAATTTCAAAACCAACATAATTTGATAGTGCAGTCTGTTCTTCTATTTTGAATTAAATATCTTCTCCCCTTTTTTATCATTTCAGTTGGTGAATTCACTTCATTTAGTGATTATCCCTTTGAACATCTAACACAAAAATATTGTAGTTCTGTTAGGGCAGCATCTCTAACAATAAAAAAAAACCTTGTGTGGAAGCTTGTGAATTTCATGACTTGGTCCATATTAAACTGTGTTAATTTCAGGGTGTGTATTCCTTGCACAGTCACTTTCCTGGTCGACAGATACAGCTACTGAAGGATGATCTGATATCTCTGATGAAGGAGGAAAACCCACTCTTTGATAATTTCAGTGCATTAGCACAGAAGCACATTAATGGTTTATGTGAGTTTAATGATTGAATTCTCCCATTCTGTTGCAAAAGTATACACTGAAATTATATATTCCTTATTCTGGGATGTTAGCCCTTTCATGATGGGAGCTGCGCTGGTGCAGCATTAAAGCTCATGTGCCAGTGCATTTTCTTATTTTTGCGAGTCTCTCATAGGGAGCCTCGTATATATAAGAGAATGCACTGGCTTACAAGGTCAAGGTAAATAATGTTAGGCCAAATAAAGTGTGGGTAAGATTTTTGCATTTTGTTTTAAAACAATTATCTTAATATTATGTATATCGTGTTAATTAAAACTTATTTAGAAACTATCTGAACAAATTCAAATATATTTAATTTGATGCACGTTTCTTTTTACAGCTGTTGGGAGTGTTATATTCCACTTCAAACCCTCGGAAAGGTATGTCCCGTTCTCTACACGGTAACTTTTATGAAATATATTTGTTAAACATGGGGAATTCATATCCATTAATAAATTAATTTCATAAATATACTTAGTGAAATCAGATATCCAACATTGCACAATCTATTTCAAAAATAATCCCAAACTACATTATCATGTAGCCAATTACTCCACTCTCATGTAATTTTGTATTTTAACTCTATCTTATAGTTGGTTCCGGGTATCAAGCAGTAATGCACTATGATTATGGCTTTTAAAATCCACCTTAATTTTCACTATAAGGATTAATAACCAGACTAATTTTGTGTTTACACTCTGTTATCACACTCTCATATATCATGTAAGTCAGAATCAGTGATCTACCATTTTTCCAGTTAGATAGGCTTTTTTATGTTTTTCATGTGCAGCACTTTCCTTGCCAATATGAATTATACTGGAAGTTATATCAGTAATAAATTGTCTAAAACATTCTGAACAATATTTATTTTTCAGAAATAATGCCTTGATACAGGCTAAAATTTCTTTTGCAAGCATCTAACTTCTGCCACGATTGGTCTCTTATTCCTACATAAATTGTCTGAATTTTCATTGATCTGTTGTAATTTTCAGTGATCCTTTTCCTAATTGTGACATCGTGATTTGTGGATGGAGAGGAAAGACTTCACTAAGACCATTCCTAAAGGATAATGACAGAACACATTATCTGCGACTATGTGGAATCGATTGGATTAAACTGAGTGAGTATCTGAAAGAATTAAAAATACACATAGTGTTAACAACTTATAACTAAAAAATATTGATATGGCCACGCAAAGTTAGATTTCCATTTCTCAAGCCCATGCTCATGGTCCCCCGAAACCCTTTTATTCACATTCAATCTGTTGGGAAATTTTATTATCGGTACAAATTATATTTGTGGTACATTTGTATTATACAAACTTGCCCTACACCCAATTCAAATTTCTGATACTTTACTGTAATTGGAAGCCATGTATTAACTTGTGTCAAACATGTGATGTATCGTGTCTGATCTTGGAAAAAAAAGAATCAATATACTTTATTGGGTGATTTTTTATGAAATAAATCAGATGGGATCTATCAACTATTTTCAAGAGATGGAATTACCATTGGTGTGTGCCTCACAAAATAAATAATAACATTAAAAACCTTTAATTCTTTTCAAATTTTTTGGCTTGAAAAACAGGAAATTTACTTTGCTGCCTAAGATGAGAGTTGAAAGGGCATTCAAAATCTGTCACAAAATGAAGTTAATTCTTGTTAGAAGTAACTGAATCTTGGGATATGATTGAAATTATCTCTTTAGATTCGATGTAAAGGTTCCGGTGTGAATATGTGCCTTTATGACAAGTTTATAAGAACACTAATGATAGTTGTTATATAAGAAAGCTATGCCAAGTCTTTTGTATTTCCATGCAGACATCAAGTGTAATAAATTGAGGACAAGAATTTTTTAATGGCAAACTATCTTATGAGTGTCATAAGCCAAAATAAATCTCATGAGCACCATGTATGTGATTGATTATTGACTTTACATTGATTGATTATTCACTTTACATTGATTATTGACTTTACATATGGCCAAACTATACATTTGATCAAAATGAAGTTGCTGAAAGTCCACTTTGAAAGCTATATCTGTTAAGTTATAATATAGTTGAGTAATTACTCAGAAATGGTTAAAATTAATCTTCTTCCCGATTCCAGAAGAGGAGATGAAAGCAAAACTAAAGGCAGAGAAGAGTAAACCCGACGCAGGAGGCGATGCTAACGTGGCAGCCTTGAAAAATGACGACGATGTTGAGAAAGAGAGTGGTGACGACTGTGATAACTCCAGCAAGAAAATTGATGTGTTAGATTCTGGTGACGATCTCGAGGAGAATGTGCCTGGGGATGCAGACAATAACCAATCAGATGAGATCAATTTGGAGGCAAAAGAGGAATCATGTGAAACAGACATGCCCCAAACCGAGAGGTGATAGAGTTCTGGTGGCTTAAGAATGTGATCGGTGGTTTTAAAAAATAAATGTAAATATCGAAGTTGTGATTCTGATTCTATTTCATGCCTTCCCCTCAGATGTATTTTAATGCTATTTTTACAGTGGGAACATTTAACGACAACATGTGTAGACTGCAAGAGTTATCAACCGGACAAGGTACAAATCAATAAAACATTAAAAATAAATATAAGTTACGGGATGCTTAGTGGTCGGATATGGTGTCATGTGAGGTGAAGTGAGATCAATATTAGGCAAGGCTGTAGACCGAGCCTAATATTGATCTCGCTGAGCCTCACATGACACCATATCCAATCACTAACCATCCCATAACATTTATTATGTCAGTGGACAACATCCCGCATATCCCTTTAATTAATCGTCGCTCTCATTTATTATGTCAGTGGACAACATCCCGCATATCCCTTTAATTAATCGTCGCTCTCATTTATTATGTCAGTGGACAACATCCCAATTATCCCTTTAATCAATCGTCGCTCTCATTTATTATGTCAGTGGACAACATCCCGCATATCCCTTTAATTAATCGTCGCTCTCATTTATTATGTCAGTGGACAACATCCCACATATCCCTTTAATTAATCGTCGCTCTCATTTATTATGTCAGTGGACAACATCCCGCATATCCCTTTAATCAATCGTCGCTCTCATTTATTATGTCAGTGGACAACATCCCGCATATCCCTTTAATCAATCGTCGCTCTCATTTATTATGTCAGTGGACAACATCCCGCATATCCCTTTAATTAATCGTCGCTCTCATTTATTATGTCGGTGGACAACATTCCGCATATCCCTTTAATTAATCGTCGCTCTCATTTATTATGTCAGTGGACAACATCCCGCATATCCCTTTAATTAATCGTCGCTCTCATTTATTATGTCAGTGGATAACATCCCGCATATCCCTTTAATTAATCGTCACTCTCATTTATTATGTCAGTGGACAACATCCCGCATATCCCTTTAATTAATCGTCACTCTCATTTATTATGTCAGTGGACAACATCCCGCATATCCCTTTAATTAATCGTCGCTCTCATTTATTATGTCAGTGGACAACATCCCACATATCCCTTTAATTAATCGTCGCTCTCATTTATTATGTCAGTGGACAACATCCCGCATATCCCTTTAATCAATCGTCGCTCTCATTTATTATGTCAGTGGACAACATCCCGCATATCCCTTTAATTAATCGTCGCTCTCATTTATTATGTCAGTGGACAACATCCCACATATCCCTTTAATTAATCGTCGCTCTCATTTATTATGTCAGTGGACAACATCCCGCATATCCCTTTAATCAATCGTCGCTCTCATTTATTATGTCAGTGGACAACATCCCACATATCCCTTTAATTAATCGTCGCTCTCATTTATTATGTCAGTGGACAACATCCCGCATATCCCTTTAATCAATCGTCGCTCTCATTTATTATGTCAGTGGACAACATCCCACATATCCCTTTAATTAATCGTCGCTCTCATTTATTATGTCAGTGGACAACATCCCACATATCCCTTTAATTAATCGTCGCTCTCATTTATTATGTCAGTGGACAACATCCCGCATATCCCTTTAATCAATCGTCGCTCTCATTTATTATGTCAGTGGACAACATCCCGCATATCCCTTTAATTAATCGTCGCTCTCATTTATTATGTCAGTGGACAACATCCCACATATCCCTTTAATTAATCGTCGCTCTCATTTATTATGTCAGTGGACAACATCCCGCATATCCCTTTAATCAATCGTCGCTCTCATTTATTATGTCAGTGGACAACATCCCGCATATCCCTTTAATCAATCGTCGCTCTCATTTATTATGTCAGTGGACAACATCCCACATATCCCTTTAATTAATCGTCGCTCTCATTTATTATGTCAGTGGACAACATCCCACATATCCCTTTAATTAATCGTCGCTCTCATTTATTATGTCAGTGGACAACATCCCGCATATCCCTTTAATTAATCGTCGCTCTCATTTATTATGTCAGTGGACAACATCCTGCATATCCCTTTAATTAATCGTAGCTCTCATTTATTATGTCAGTGGACAACATCCCACATATCCCTTTAATTAATCGTCGCTCTCATTTATTATGTCAGTGGACAACATCCCGCATATCCCTTTAATTAATCGTCGCTCTCATTTATTATGTCAGTGGACAACATCCCACATATCCCTTTAATTAATCGTCCCTCTCATTTATTATGTCAGTGGACAACATCCCACATATCCCTTTAATTAATCGTCGCTCTCATTTATTATGTCAGTGGACAACATCCCACATATCCCTTTAATTAATCGTCGCTCTCATTTATTATGCCAGTGGACAACATCCAGCATATCCCTTTAATTAATCGTCGCTCTCATTTATTATGTCAGTGGACAACATCCTGCATATCCCTTTAATTAATCGTCGCTCTCATTTATTATGTCAGTAGACAACATCCAGCATATCCCTTTAATTAATCGTCGCTCTCATTTATTATGTCAGTGGACAAC
Source organism: Siphonodentalium dalli (assembly GCA_032622095.1). NCBI lineage: Eukaryota > Metazoa > Mollusca > Scaphopoda > Gadilida > Siphonodentaliidae > Siphonodentalium > Siphonodentalium dalli. The sequence goes on from CP136062.1 coordinate 203,521,456, forward strand.
ATCCTGCATATCCCTTTAATTAATCGTCGCTCTCATTTATTATGTCAGTGGACAACATCCCGCATATCCCTTTAATTAATCGTCGCTCTCATTTATTATGTCAGTGGACAACATCCCGCATATCCCTTTAATTAATCGTCGCTCTCATTTATTATGTCAGTGGACAACATCCCACATATCCCTTTAATTAATCGTCGCTCTCATTTATTATGTCAGTGGACAACATCCAGCATATCCCTTTAATTAATCGTCGCTCTCATTTATTATGTCAGTGGACAACATCCCACATATCCCTTTAATTAATCGTCGCTCTCATTTATTATGTCAGTGGACAACATCCAGCATATCCCTTTAATTAATCGTCGCTCTCATTTATTATGTCAGTAGACAACATCCAGCATATCCCTTTAATTAATCGTCGCTCTCATTTATTATGTCAGTGGACAACATCCCGCATATCCCTTTAATTAATCGTCGCTCTCATTTATTATGTCAGTGGACAACATCCCACATATCCCTTTAATTAATCGTCGCTCTCATTTATTATGTCAGTGGACAACATCCAGCATATCCCTTTAATTAATCGTCGCTCTCATTTATTATGTCAGTGGACAACATCCTGCATATCCCTTTAATTAATCGTCGCTCTCATTTATTATGTCAGTAGACAACATCCAGCATATCCCTTTAATTAATCGTCGCTCTCATTTATTATGTCAGTGGACAACATCCTGCATATCCCTTTAATTAATCGTCGCTCTCATTTATTATGTCAGTGGACAACATCCCGCATATCCCTTTAATTAATCGTCGCTCTCATTTATTATGTCAGTGGACAACATCCCGCATATCCCTTTAATTAATCGTCGCTCTCATTTATTATGTCAGTGGACAACATCCCGCATATCCCTTTAATTAATCGTCGCTCTCATTTATTATGTCAGTGGACAACATCCCACATATCCCTTTAATTAATCGTCGCTCTCATTTATTATGTCAGTGGACAACATCCCGCATATCCCTTTAATTAATCGTCGCTCTCATTTATTATGTCAGTGGACAACATCCCGCATATCCCTTTAATTAATCGTCGCTCTCATTTATTATGTCAGTGGACAACATCCCACATATCCCTTTAATTAATCGTAGCTCTCATTTATTATGTCAGTGGACAACATCCCACATATCCCTTTAATTAATCGTCGCTCTCATTTATTATGTCAGTGGACAACATCCCGCATATCCCTTTAATTAATCGTCGCTCTCATTTATTATGTCAGTGGACAACATCCCGCATATCCCTTTAATTAATCGTCGCTCTCATTTATTATGTCAGTGGACAACATCCCGCATATCCCTTTAATTAATCGTCGCTCTCATTTATTATGTCAGTGGACAACATCCAGCATATCCCTTTAATTAATCGTCGCTCTCATTTATTATGTCAGTGGACAACATCCCGCATATCCCTTTAATTAATCGTCGCTCTCATTTATTATGTCAGTGGACAACATCCCGCATATCCCTTTAATTAATCGTCGCTCTCATTTATTATGTCAGTGGACAACATCCCGCATATCCCTTTAATTAATCGTCGCTCTCATTTATTATGTTAGTGGACAACATCCCGCATATCCCTTTAATTAATCGTCGCTCTCATTTATTATGTCAGTGGACAACATCCCGCATATCCCTTTAATTAATCGTCGCTCTCATTTATTATGTCAGTGGACAACATCCCACATATCCCTTTAATTAATCGTCGCTCTCATTTATTATGTCAGCGGACAACATCCCGCATATCCCTTTAATTAATCGTCGCTCTCATTTATTATGTCAGTGGACAACATCCCGCATATCCCTTTAATTAATCGTCGCTCTCATTTATTATGTCAGTGGACAACATCCCGCATATCCCTTTAATTAATCGTCGCTCTCATTTATTATGTCAGTGGACAACATCCCGCATATCCCTTTAATTAATCGTAGCTCTCATTTATTATGTCAGTGGACAACATCCCACATATCCCTTTAATTAATCGTCGCTCTCATTTATTATGTCAGTGGACAACATCCCGCATATCCCTTTAATTAATCGTCGCTCTCATTTATTATGTCAGTGGACAACATCCCGCATATCCCTTTAATTAATCGTAGCTCTCATTTATTATGTCAGTGGACAACATCCCGCATATCCCTTTAATTAATCGTCGCTCTCATTTATTATGTCAGTGGACAACATCCCGCATATCCCTTTAATTAATCGTCGCTCTCATTTATTATGTCAGTGGACAACATCCCGCATATCCCTTTAATTAATCGTCGCTCTCATTTATTATGTCAGTGGACAACATCCCACATATCCCTTTAATTAATCGTAGCTCTCATTTATTATGTCAGTGGACAACATCCCACATATCCCTTTAATTAATCGTCGCTCTCATTTATTATGTCAGTGGACAACATCCCGCATATCCCTTTAATTAATCGTCGCTCTCATTTATTATGTCAGTGGACAACATCCCGCATATCCCTTTAATTAATCGTCGCTCTCATTTATTATGTCAGTGGACAACATCCCGCATATCCCTTTAATTAATCGTCGCTCTCATTTATTATGTCAGTGGACAACATCCCACATATCCCTTTAATTAATCGTCGCTCTCATTTATTATGTCAGTGGACAACATCCAGCATATCCCTTTAATTAATCGTCGCTCTCATTTATTATGTCAGTGGACAACATCCCGCATATCCCTTTAATTAATCGTCGCTCTCATTTATTATGTCAGTGGACAACATCCCGCATATCCCTTTAATTAATCATCGCTCTCATTTATTATGTCAGTGGACAACATCCCACATATCCCTTTAATTAATCGTCGCTCTCATTTATTATGTCAGTGGACAACATCCCACATATCCCTTTAATTAATCGTAGCTCTCATTTATTATGTCAGTGGACAACATCCCGCATATCCCTTTAATTAATCGTCGCTCTCATTTATTATGTCAGTAGACAACATCCCGCATATCCCTTTAATTAATCGTCGCTCTCATTTATTATGTCAGTGGACAACATCCCGCATATCCCTTTAATTAATCGTCGCTCTCATTTATTATGTCAGTGGACAACATCCCACATATCCCTTTAATTAATCGTCGCTCTCATTTATTATGTCAGTGGACAACATCCCGCATATCCCTTTAATTAATCGTCGCTCTCATTTATTATGTCAGTGGACAACATCCCGCATATCCCTTTAATTAATCGTCGCTCTCATTTATTATGTTAGTGGACAACATCCCGCATATCCCTTTAATTAATCGTCGCTCTCATTTATTATGTCCGTGGACAACATCCCGCATATCCCTTTAATTAATCGTCGCTCTCATTTATTATGTCAGTGGACAACATCCCGCATATCCCTTTAATTAATCGTCGCTCTCATTTATTATGTCAGTGGACAACATCCCGCATATCCCTTTAATTAATCGTCGCTCTCATTTATTATGTCAGTGGACAACATCCCACATATCCCTTTAATTAATCGTCGCTCTCATTTATTATGTCAGTGGACAACATCCCGCATATCCCTTTAATCAATCGTCGCTCTCATTTATTATGTCAGTGGACAACATCCCGCATATCCCTTTAATTAATCGTCGCTCTCATTTATTATGTCAGTGGACAACATCCCGCATATCCCTTTAATTAATCGTCGCTCTCATTTATTATGTTAGTGGACAACATCCCGCATATCCCTTTAATTAATCGTCGCTCTCATTTATTATGTCCGTGGACAACATCCCGCATATCCCTTTAATTAATCGTCGCTCTCATTTATTATGTCAGTGGACAACATCCCACATATCCCTTTAATTAATCGTCGCTCTCATTTATTATGTCAGTGGACAACATCCCACATATCCCTTTAATTAATCGTCGCTCTCATTTATTATGTCAGTGGACAACATCCCGCATATCCCTTTAATTAATCGTCGCTCTCATTTATTATGTCAGTGGACAACATCCCGCATATCCCTTTAATTAATCGTCGCTCTCATTTATTATGTCAGTGGACAACATCCCGCATATCCCTTTAATTAATCGTCGCTCTCATTTATTATGTCAGTGGACAACATCCCGCATATCCCTTTAATTAATCGTCGCTCTCATTTATTATGTCAGTGGACAACATCCCGCATATCCCTTTAATTAATCGTCGCTCTCATTTATTATGTCAGTGGACAACATCCCACATATCCCTTTAATTAATCGTCGCTCTCATTTATTATGTCAGTGGACAACATCCCACATATCCCTTTAATTAATCGTCGCTCTCATTTATTATGTCAGTGGACAACATCCCGCATATCCCTTTAATTAATCGTCGCTCTCATTTATTATGTCAGTGGACAACATCCCACATATCCCTTTAATTAATCGTCGCTCTCATTTATTATGTCAGTGGACAACATCCCGCATATCCCTTTAATTAATCGTCGCTCTCATTTATTATGTCAGTGGACAACATCCCGCATATCCCTTTAATTAATCGTCGCTCTCATTTATTATGTCAGTGGACAACATTCCACATATCCCTTTAATTAATCGTCGCTCTCATTTATTATGTCAGTGGACAACATCCCGCATATCCCTTTAATTAATCGTCGCTCTCATTTATTATGTCAGTGGACAACATCCCGCATATCCCTTTAATTAATCGTCGCTCTCATTTATTATGTCAGTGGACAACATTCCACATATCCCTTTAATTAATCGTCGCTCTCATTTATTATGTCAGTGGACAACATCCCACATATCCCTTTAATTAATCGTCGCTCTCATTTATTATGTCAGTGGACAACATCCCGCATATCCCTTTAATTAATCGTCGCTCTCATTTATTATGTCAGTGGACAACATCCCACATATCCCTTTAATTAATCGTCGCTCTCATTTATTATGTCAGTGGACAACATCCAGCATATCCCTTTAATTAATCGTCGCTCTCATTTATTATGTCAGTGGACAACATCCCGCATATCCCTTTAATTAATCGTCGCTCTCATTTATTATGTCAGTGGACAACATCCCGCATATCCCTTTAATTAATCGTCGCTCTCATTTATTATGTTAGTGGACAACATCCCGCATATCCCTTTAATTAATCGTCGCTCTCATTTATTATGTCAGTGGACAACATCCAGGATATCCCTTTAATTAATCGTCGCTCTCATTTATTATGTCAGTGGACAACATCCAGCATATCCCTTTAATTAATCGTCGCTCTCATTTATTATGTCAGTGGACAACATCCCGCATATCCCTTTAATTAATCGTAGCTCTCATTTATTATGTCAGTGGACAACATCCCGCATATCCCTTTAATTAATCGTCGCTCTCATTTATTATGTCAGTGGACAACATCCCGCATATCCCTTTAATTAATCGTCGCTCTCATTTATTATGTCAGTGGACAACATCCAGCATATCCCTTTAATTAATCGTCGCTCTCATTTATTATGTCAGTGGACAACATCCCGCATATCCCTTTAATTAATCGTCGCTCTCATTTATTATGTCAGTGGACAACATCCCGCATATCCCTTTAATTAATCGTCGCTCTCATTTATTATGTCATTTGGACAACATCCCACATATCCCTTTAATTAATCGTCGCTCTCATTTATTATGTCATTTGGACAACATCCCGCATATCCTCTTTAATTAATCGTCGCTCTCATTTATTATGTCAGTGGACAACATCCCGCATATCCCTTTAATTAATCGTCGCTCTCATTTATTATTGTCCGTGGACAACATCCCGCATATCCCTTTAATTAATCGTCGCTCTCATTTATTATGTTAGTGGACAACATCCCGCATATCCCTTTAATTAATCGTCGCTCTCATTTATTATGTCAGTGGACAACATCCCACATATCCCTTTAATTAATCGTCGCTCTCATTTATTATGTCAGTGGACAACATCCCGCATATCCCTTTAATTAAATCGTCGCTCTCATTTATTATGTCAGCGGACAACAATCCCGCATATCCCTTTAATTAATCGTCGCTCTCATTTATTATGTCAGTGGACAACATCCCGCATATCCCTTTAATTAATCGTCGCTCTCATTTTATTATGTCAGTGGACAACATCCCACATATCCCTTTAATTAATCGTCGCTCTCATTTATTTATGTCAGTGGACAACATCCCGCATATCCCTTTAATTAATCGTTCGCTCTCATTTATTATGTCAGCGGACAACATCCCGCATATCCCTTTAATTAATCGTCGCTCTCATTTATTATGTCAGTGGACAACATCCCGCATATCCCTTTAATTAATCGTCGCTCTCATTTATTATGTCAGTGGACAACATCCCGCATATCCCTTTAATTAATCGTCGCTCTCATTTATTATGTCAGTGGACAACATCCCGCATATCCCTTTAATTAATCGTCGCTCTCATTTATTATGTCAGCGGACAACATCCCACATATCCCTTTAATTAATCGTCGCTCTCATTTATTATGTCAGTGGACAACATCCCGCATATCCCTTTAATTAATCGTCGCTCTCATTTATTATGTCAGTGGACAACATCCCGCATATCCCTTTAATTAATCGTCGCTCTCATTTATTATGTCAGTGGACAACATCCCACATATCCCTTTAATTAATCGTCGCTCTCATTTATTATGTCAGTGGACAACATCCCGCATATCCCTTTAATTAATCGTCGCTCTCATTTATTATGTTAGTGGACAACATCCCACATATCCCTTTAATTAATCGTCGCTCTCATTTATTATGTCAGTGGACAACATCCCGCATATCCCTTTAATTAATCGTCGCTCTCATTTATTATGTCAGTGGACAACATCCCACATATCCCTTTAATTAATCGTCGCTCTCATTTATTATGTCAGTGGACAACATCCCACATATCCCTTTAATTAATCGTCGCTCTCATTTATTATGTCAGTGGACAACATCCCACATATCCCTTTAATTAATCGTCGCTCTCATTTATTATGTCAGCGGACAACATCCCGCATATCCCTTTAATTAATCGTCGCTCTCATTTATTATGTCAGTGGACAACATCCCGCATATCCCTTTAATTAATCGTCGCTCTCATTTATTATGTTAGTGGACAACATCCCGCATATCCCTTTAATTAATCGTCGCTCTCATTTATTATGTCAGTGGACAACATCCCGCATATCCCTTTAATTAATCGTCGCTCTCATTTATTATGTCAGTGGACAACATCCCGCATATCCCTTTAATTAATCGTCGCTCTCATTTATTATGTCAGTGGACAACATCCCGCATATCCCTTTAATTAATCGTCGCTCTCATTTATTATGTCAGCGGACAACATCCCGCATATCCCTTTAATTAATCGTCGCTCTCATTTATTATGTCAGTGGACAACATCCCGCATATCCCTTTAATTAATCGTCGCTCTCATTTATTATGTCATTTGGACAACATCCCGCATATCCCTTTAATTAATCGTCGCTCTCATTTATTATGTCATTTGGACAACATCCCGCATATTCCTTTAATTAATCGTCGCTCTCATTTATTATGTCCGTGGACAACATCCCGCATATCCCTTTAATTAATCGTCGCTCTCATTTATTATGTCCGTGGACAACATCCCGCATATCCCTTTAATTAATCGTCGCTCTCATTTATTATGTCAGTGGACAACATCCCGCATATCCCTTTAATCAATCGTCGCTCTCATTTATTATGTCAGTGGACAACATCCCGCATATCCCTTTAATCAATCGTCGCTCTCATTTATTATGTCAGTGGACAACATCCCGCATATCCCTTTAATTAATCGTCGCTCTCATTTATTATGTCAGTGGACAACATCCCGCATATCCCTTTAATTAATCGTCGCTCTCATTTATTATGTCAGTGGACAACATCCCGCATATCCCTTTAATTAATCGTCGCTATCATTTATTATGTCAGTGGACAACATCCCGCATATCCCTTTAATTAATCGTCGCTCTCATTTATTATGTCAGTGGACAACATCCCGCATATCCCTTTAATTAATCGTCGCTCTCATTTATTATGTCAGTGGACAACATCCCACATATCCCTTTAATTAATCGTCGCTCTCATTTATTATGTCAGTGGACAACATCCCGCATATCCCTTTAATTAATCGTCGCTCTCATTTATTATGTCAGTGGACAACATCCCGCATATCCCTTTAATTAATCGTCGCTCTCATTTATTATGTCGGTGGACAACATCCCGCATATCCCTTTAATTAATCGTCGCTCTCATTTATTATGTCAGTGGACAACATCCCGCATATCCCTTTAATTAATCGTCGCTCTCATTTATTATGTCAGTGGACAACATCCCGCATATCCCTTTAATTAATCGTCGCTCTCATTTATTATGTCAGTGGACAACATCCCGCATATCCCTTTAATTAATCGTCGCTCTCATTTATTATGTCAGTGGACAACATCCAGCATATCCCTTTAATTAATCGTCGCTCTCATTTATTATGTTAGTGGACAACATCCAGCATATCCCTTTAATTAATCGTCGCTCTCATTTATTATGTCCGTGGACAACATCCCGCATATCCCTTTAATTAATCGTCGCTCTCATTTATTATGTCAGTGGACAACATCCCGCATATCCCTTTAATTAATCGTCGCTCTCATTTATTATGTTAGTGGACAACATCCAGCATATCCCTTTAATTAATCGTCGCTCTCATTTATTATGTCCGTGGACAACATCCCGCATATCCCTTTAATTAATCGTCGCTCTCATTTATTATGTCAGTGGACAACATCCCGCATATCCCTTTAATTAATCGTCGCTCTCATTTATTATGTCAGTGGACAACATCCAGCATATCCCTTTAATTAATCGTCGCTCTCATTTATTATGTCAGTGGACAACATCCAGCATATCCCTTTAATTAATCGTCGCTCTCATTTATTATGTCAGTGGACAACATCCCACATATCCCTTTAATTAATCGTCGCTCTCATTTATTATGTCAGTGGACAACATCCCACATATCCCTTTAATTAATCGTCGCTCTCATTTATTATGTCAGTGGACAACATCCCGCATATCCCTTTAATTAATCGTCGCTCTCATTTATTATGTCAGTGGACAACATCCCGCATATCCCTTTAATTAATCGTCGCTCTCATTTATTATGTCAGTGGACAACATCCAGCATATCCCTTTAATTAATCGTCGCTCTCATTTATTATGTCAGTGGACAACATCCCGCATATCCCTTTAATTAATCGTCGCTCTCATTTATTATGTCAGTGGACAACATCCCGCATATCCCTTTAATTAATCGTCGCTCTCATTTATTATGTCGGTGGACAACATCCCGCATATCCCTTTAATTAATCGTCGCTCTCATTTATTATGTCAGTGGACAACATCCCGCATATCCCTTTAATTAATCGTCGCTCTCATTTATTATGTCAGTGGACAACATCCCGCATATCCCTTTAATTAATCGTCGCTCTCATTTATTATGTCAGTGGACAACATCCCGCATATCCCTTTAATTAATCGTCGCTCTCATTTATTATGTCAGTGGACAACATCCAGCATATCCCTTTAATTAATCGTCGCTCTCATTTATTATGTTAGTGGACAACATCCAGCATATCCCTTTAATTAATCGTCGCTCTCATTTATTATGTCCGTGGACAACATCCCGCATATCCCTTTAATTAATCGTCGCTCTCATTTATTATGTCAGTGGACAACATCCCGCATATCCCTTTAATTAATCGTCGCTCTCATTTATTATGTTAGTGGACAACATCCAGCATATCCCTTTAATTAATCGTCGCTCTCATTTATTATGTCCGTGGACAACATCCCGCATATCCCTTTAATTAATCGTCGCTCTCATTTATTATGTCAGTGGACAACATCCCGCATATCCCTTTAATTAATCGTCGCTCTCATTTATTATGTCAGTGGACAACATCCAGCATATCCCTTTAATTAATCGTCGCTCTCATTTATTATGTCAGTGGACAACATCCAGCATATCCCTTTAATTAATCGTCGCTCTCATTTATTATGTTAGTGGACAACATCCAGCATATCCCTTTAATTAATCGTCGCTCTCATTTATTATGTCCGTGGACAACATCCCGCATATCCCTTTAATTAATCGTCGCTCTCATTTATTATGTCAGTGGACAACATCCCGCATATCCCTTTAATTAATCGTCGCTCTCATTTATTATGTCAGTGGACAACATCCAGCATATCCCTTTAATTAATCGTCGCTCTCATTTATTATGTTAGTGGACAACATCCCGCATATCCCTTTAATTAATCGTCGCTCTCATTTATTATGTCAGTGGACAACATCCCACATATCCCTTTAATTAATCGTCACTCTCATTTATTATGTCAGTGGACAACATCCCGCATATCCCTTTAATTAATCGTCGCTCTCATTTATTATGTCAGTGGACAACATCCCGCATATCCCTTTAATTAATCGTCGCTCTCATTTATTATGTCAGTGGACAACATCCAGCATATCCCTTTAATTAATCGTCGCTCTCATTTATTATGTTAGTGGACAACATCCCGCATATCCCTTTAATTAATCGTCGCTCTCATTTATTATGTCAGTGGACAACATCCAGCATATCCCTTTAATTAATCGTCGCTCTCATTTATTATGTCAGTGGACAACATCCCGCATATCCCTTTAATTAATCGTCGCTCTCATTTATTATGTCAGTGGACAACATCCCGCATATCCCTTTAATTAATCGTCGCTCTCATTTATTATGTCAGTGGACAACATCCAGCATATCCCTTTAATTAATCGTCGCTCTCATTTATTATGTCAGTGGACAACATCCCGCATATCCCTTTAATTAATCGTCGCTCTCATTTATTATGTCAGTGGACAACATCCCGCATATCCCTTTAATTAATCGTCGCTCTCATTTATTATGTCAGTGGACAACATCCAGCATATCCCTTTAATTAATCGTCGCTCTCATTTATTATGTTAGTGGACAACATCCCGCATATCCCTTTAATTAATCGTCGCTCTCATTTATTATGTCAGTGGACAACATCCCGCATATCCCTTTAATTAATCGTCGCTCTCATTTATTATGTCAGTGGACAACATCCCGCATATCCCTTTAATTAATCGTCGCTCTCATTTATTATGTCAGTGGACAACATCCCACATATCCCTTTAATTAATCGTCACTCTCATTTATTATGTCAGTGGACAACATCCCGCATATCCCTTTAATTAATCGTCGCTCTCATTTATTATGTCAGTGGACAACATCCCGCATATCCCTTTAATTAATCGTCGCTCTCATTTATTATGTCAGTGGACAACATCCAGCATATCCCTTTAATTAATCGTCGCTCTCATTTATTATGTTAGTGGACAACATCCCGCATATCCCTTTAATTAATCGTCGCTCTCATTTATTATGTCAGTGGACAACATCCAGCATATCCCTTTAATTAATCGTCGCTCTCATTTATTATGTCAGTGGACAACATCCCGCATATCCCTTTAATTAATCGTCGCTCTCATTTATTATGTCAGTGGACAACATTCCACATATCCCTTTAATTAATCGTCGCTCTCATTTATTATGTCAGTGGACAACATCCCGCATATCCCTTTAATTAATCGTCGCTCTCATTTATTATGTCAGTGGACAACATCCCACATATCCCTTTAATTAATCGTCGCTCTCATTTATTATGTCAGTGGACAACATCCCGCATATCCCTTTAATTAATCGTCGCTCTCATTTATTATGTCAGTGGACAACATCCCGCATATCCCTTTAATTAATCGTCGCTCTCATTTATTATGTCAGTGGACAACATCCCACATATCCCTTTAATCAATCGTCGCTCTCATTTATTATGTCAGTGGACAACATCCCGCATATCCCTTTAATTAATCGTCGCTCTCATTTATTATGTCAGTGGACAACATCCCACATATCCCTTTAATTAATCGTCGCTCTCATTTATTATGTCAGTGGACAACATCCCACATATCCCTTTAATTAATCGTCGCTCTCATTTATTATGTCAGTGGACAACATCCCGCATATCCCTTTAATTAATCGTCGCTCTCATTTATTATGTCAGTGGACAACATCCCGCATATCCCTTTAATTAATCGTCGCTCTCATTTATTATGTCGGTGGACAACATCCCGCATATCCCTTTAATTAATCGTCGCTCTCATTTATTATGTCAGTGGACAACATCCCACATATCCCTTTAATTAATCGTCGCTCTCATTTATTATGTCAGTGGACAACATCCCACATATCCCTTTAATTAATCGTCGCTCTCATTTATTATGTCAGTGGACAACATCCCACATATCCCTTTAATTAATCGTCGCTCTCATTTATTATGTCAGTGGACAACATCCCGCATATCCCTTTAATTAATCGTCGCTCTCATTTATTATGTCAGTGGACAACATCCCGCATATCCCTTTAATTAATCGTCGCTCTCATTTATTATGTCGGTGGACAACATCCCGCATATCCCTTTAATTAATCGTCGCTCTCATTTATTATGTCAGTGGACAACATCCCACATATCCCTTTAATTAATCGTCGCTCTCATTTATTATGTCAGTGGACAACATCCCACATATCCCTTTAATTAATCGTCGCTCTCATTTATTATGTCAGTGGACAACATCCCACATATCCCTTTAATTAATCGTCGCTCTCATTTATTATGTCAGTGGACAACATCCCGCATATCCCTTTAATTAATCGTCGCTCTCATTTATTATGTCAGTGGACAACATCCCGCATATCCCTTTAATTAATCGTCGCTCTCATTTATTATGTCGGTGGACAACATCCCGCATATCCCTTTAATTAATCGTCGCTCTCATTTATTATGTCAGTGGACAACATCCCACATATCCCTTTAATCAATCGTCGCTCTCATTTATTATGTCAGTGGACAACATCCCGCATATCCCTTTAATTAATCGTCGCTCTCATTTATTATGTCAGTGGACAACATCCCGCATATCCCTTTAATTAATCGTCGCTCTCATTTATTTTAATTTTGTAAGTTAAATGTGTTGTCTATGGCCATTAACTTATGTAATGTCACAGTGATGCGCCATGGGCATTGAACGTCAATGCACTGAGTCAATGGCTAATCACCAGAAATAGGACAACACATTGAGTTTGATAGTTAATTTATGGGTCTTTAGAATTCCTCAAATATATCGCATGCAGGTTTTGGTACATGGTAGTACTGTGTCTTTAAATTTGCAGAAAATGATTTCCGACAGATATCCATTTTATTGGCGCCAAAATACACCAAAAATATTCCCGAGGCGACAGAGATTTTATTTCTGAAAAACAAGATGATGGATAAGCACCTGATATTGATTTCATATGGGGTCGCTGACCTAATATGGGTACACACACCATCACTATCGATACTGATTGGCTAATTGCAAGAGCTGACATAATAAAGCTTAATATCACCACCATATTAGTTTCCGTATATATCAGTAAGCCTGGTGGAAAAGCAGACATGCAACCTAGAGAAAACAACTAGTCTTGAACACTGGTCTTAAATATCAATTTTAGGAACCTATAGGATGGTGATAACTACAGTAAGTAATCGACTCCTTAACCACAGCAGAATTATGGGTAACTTTTCTGATTTACGACTAAATCCTGAAAAGTTACCCATAATTCTGCTGTGGTTAAGGAGTCGATTACTCAGAGCATTACTGTAGTTTATTTTACAATTCATTTAATCAGTGTTGAATATTGATATGGGAGCTGTCATTGTGCATATAAATTTTGCACTCTGTGATACACAGATGACATCATGATGCTTTACTTTGAAGAGTTTCGCCATCAATGATTGTTTCAAAATAATTCTGTATGTTTGGTAGCAGTGCAAGATTTCACAGGTTGTAAGAGGTTTGAAATATAGAAAATTAAGTATACTGGAGACATAACTACCAAAATTATTTGTCTGTTAGAAATGTCAACCAATTTCATTCATATTTGGTATATGGATCGTCTACAACAATATCTCGAACAAGCTTGAAAACCAGATTTGTCCAATCCTCTTTACCCGACTTATGCCCCTGAGTTTGTATATCTGTTATGTGGATATGTGGTTTTTCCGATGAGTTATGGCCCTTTGTTCTGATTTATGGTTCTTTGGTTCATCCATATTTAGTGATTCTCGGTAGGAACAGATTCACTCTTATGATAAAAAAAACTTGAACAAGAGCCATCTTTGATGCGCAAGTTCCGCAACCCTTGTATAAAACTCTGAAAGTTCACAAACAAGTAAACAATTTAGAATGGGGTGATGAGGTGGGATCAGCTGATGGTTTGGGTTTGAGATAATATATATCCGACATAGATTTTTATCTGCACCACCTACGCTAAAAAGCGAGATCACCGAGTTGCTACCCTATTGGATCCATCCAGCCCCGTTCTGTGCATTCAGGTCAAAGTTCTAGAATAGCATTCCATATATGGGGCTTTTGAATATTCATGAATTCCATATATGGATTCATGAATATTCAAACTCCATACAGCTACTCCAGAACTTTGATCTGTAGCACTTAAAACGTGGACTGGGGCTGGATGGATCCAAAATGGTAGTGATCTCACTGAAAGAACCAGACCCCCGTGGATTGGAATTTTCCAACCGGAATCTCAAGGTTTCCAAATGTAATTTCCATCTTAACAGTCTCTATGGTTTGAAATTTTCCTGCTGACAGCCATTTTATTTCAGTTTAACAGAAAGTAGGAAAGTAGGAGATTCAGAAGATGCATTATTGTGGTGATACTAATAATTATTCTATCTCTCGCCACCATAGAACAGAGTTTATTTCTTCTAAAGAGATATAAAAAAAAGGGCATTGTGGTGTGGATCCTATTTATACAATTTGTTAAAATCAGGACTCTTTAATTTTTGCGTGAAATAGTTAGGACCACTATAGGATATTGTTTTCCCCAGAATGTTGATGAGAAATTTATCTTATAAATGATTTTGTGATTAAAGTGATGTGAAACACTCCGCTATGGTGATCTTGTTCAATCTTGTTCAAAGTAGTAATTTTTCGAAATATAATATCCAAGTAGACAACGCACACAGTCATGCAATCTTATACATTTATTAAATATAGTGACTCGGTGGCGAAATCTGTTTCGTTAGTTTATCGCCAATATTTGCGTCCCGAATCAAGTAGTAAATATTTACAATTGATAGTTGTTCAAACGATGTTTTCTATGGAGTGGTACGGTCGATTAGCTTCAAATTTTTGGCGATGTTAGTAGAATGTAACATTCCTCCAATTGGCATAGCACCCGAATATTAACTTATCAGTTTCAAGCACCCGAACAAGTACATATGTCTTTAAAGGTACTCAATCTGATTCGATGGTCCCCATATCATCAGATTCCAACAACAACAAAATTTTTTGAAATACCACTTCAGTTATCAGAATAGAGTAATTGCCCAAAAATAATGCTAACCACAATCAACTATAGTATCAAATTACCCAAAACGTGTTATTTATCAACATTTTGTTCAATGAAATTTTGCTGGTTTGTCAAATATATGACACAAAAAAGCCACTTGATTTTAGAGTTATCCATCTTCATCTGCAATTTGGGCAGAGATGGTCTTCTCGTCGACTTATCTGGACTGCTTAAAATTATTGGTGGTGAAAAATAATAGATTTCAAACTTCGATATCTGATCACTCTGAGCTTTGATGTGTGGGTTCCTTGACTCAAATCAAATATTTTTTACCCCGAAGCCAAGGAAATAGTAATTTGCGAGCTTTTTTGGATTATGCATCTTCAATATCATTCAACAGAGAACAACATGCAGAATCTCCCGAATTAGATGACCTCAGGCTAAGGAATAAGTTTACAATTTATATCTTTTTGTGATTTGGATCTTACTATGGTAATTGGTGCATGTCATGTGACCTAGAAATTGGAGCACGGGTCTCATTAATCTTAACCAACCATCATACATGCATGCAATGCCATTTTACAATACATGATTTTTTTCCATCATACATGCATGCAGTGCCGATATGCAACATAATTATGTAGGTGATATTGGGAATGGCTATGCTAATTATTTGTTGACTGATCGTGTGTCTTCTCAACTGAAACCAGTCCTAGAATACGAATCGGCCTTCGTGTGCATGGTGATTTGCTGGCGTGATGGTGTGAACACGAAGCTGCATGCATGTATATTGCAATCGTAAAGTTCTAGCTACTTGTCACCAGCCACCCTTCGACATTTTAAGGGGAAGACACACGTTTTGCATCAATCCAGCCAAAAATGGCAAGATATTTTCAACAAAGGATTTCTCTTATCTATCAGGCTAAAAATCTTGAATTTCACATATCGTCTTCATTGTAAGCAGAATCTGAGCAATTGTTAAGAGACGACAAAAACAATGGGTTTAATACATTTCAGAGGTTGAAAAGATTATTTTTGTCCCCCGACTTTGAAAGAAAAGGGAGACTATAGAAATGGGCTCTGTCCCTCCGTCCGTCCGTCCATCACACTTTTGAGTACCTTCATGGTGTAATCATCTCCTCCTACAGATTTCATCCCAGAGATTTGAAACTTCAGAATATTGTTGCCCATATATTGAAGATGTGCAACATGTATATAGATGACAGAATTTTTTTTTTTTTTACGGAATTATTAACCCATTCTACTTAGAACATTTCAACATTTTTTTAAATTTCTATAACAAAGCGGCATCGACTTGCCACGTTGTCGTGGGACACTGTGGTTGGCTGACCTTTTATCTTTTTTGTCCCTTTCGGTACCGAGAACAGCTAGAATAATTAATAATTTCACACAACACTCCAATCACCAAATAGCCTTTTATATTGGCTCTGTGAGAGGAGGCTTCATTTGTATCTTAATGTTGAGTTAGATTTTTAATTGCATAATATAGCATCATACCCCCATGTATGATAATGAAGAATAGAGCAGTCACAAATATTCCAGCCCAATGAAAACAATGTTGATATGTAGTATGGTCCACTCAAGCAGGGAGCAATCAACTGGAATTTAGGCTACAGTGTTAAGAGTTATGGGTCAACTTTAACTTGATTATGAATCCATGACCCAGAACTCATCTCGGCCCATTTTTTCATTGATCAACAGGCATGACATGAACATTATCAAATATAGAAAATTATGTATGGGTAGTTAGTTGCCTTTCTAAATGAAAATAATCATTAAAGGTACTCAACCCGATAAAACTCCTCTCAATTACTATTTCAATGGCTTCGGGGGTCAAAAATATTTGATTCGAGTCGAGGAAGTCACCCATCAAAGCTCAGATTTGTTAGATATCGATTTTAGAAATCTATTATTTTTCATTATCGGGAATACTATCTGGCCCAGTACTCAATCAAAATTGCGTTAAAATTACCACTTGATTTTAGAGTTATTCATCCTTGTCTGTTTGAATAGATTTGGAGTACACATCCAGAGCAGATTACGGCAGTTATTGGTACTCATCTCGAGAACATAACAAATTTGAAAAATCAATATCTAATAACTCTGAGCTTTGTTTGATGGGTTCCTCGACTCGAATCAAATATTTTTTACCCCCAAAGCCAAAGAAATAGTAATATAGGACCCTCTGATCGGATTGTTGTTGTTGGAATCTGTTGAGATGGGGACCCTCTTCACGGGTTGAGTACCTTTAAATTTCACAAATCAAGAATAATTAAGTCTCCTCTCATAATCTTCAGATATATAATATCATGAATATATGAACTTTACTTTTGGAAAAAAATCTATTTTAAATATTTTTCATGCCATAAAAGTGAAGTTAACGAGTATATAATATCCAATGGTTCAATGGATCTTGAATATTGTGTTGCAATAAACGGTTGTGCCAAATTTCTCAAAGAAATTCCTGACAGATTTTGAGAAAATCGATTGTGGTTGTTCCCTAGGTGACTCACATTCAGATTTGTTCAAATGAGGTCGCTGGGTCAAATAGTTGCGAAGCCAGGGCCATAATTCTATGTGGTCGAATGGGTTCATATTTGGTATGAATGGTCCTTGTGTGACTGGGGTTCAGATTTGTTCAAATGAGGTCACTGGGTCAAATATAGGTGGAGCCAGGGACATAACTCCAAAAATATATTTATTTTTTTTTAATTCTGAAAAACTAACCACGCTATAACATCCACCAGAGTACACCGACTCACCTCACCAAATTTAGTTGAAATCTGGGTTCTGGGAGAAAAATCAAGAATATATATACATATATACATCGCTGTATAACCACAGTGAGGCAGATGCTCGATTGTGGAGCAGCAGTATGACACCCCACTTGACGAAAGACATTGACCACATCGAAAAAGTGTAGCGCGAAGTAGCGCTCGGTTTATAATGAAGGCCCCCCCCCCCCCCCATTTGTGAATTTACAAAAAATCTCAATTTCAAACTATCAATTTGAAGGGAAAAATGGTTATCCCTTATAACCAATGTATGCTGTACGTAGTATAACAACAACTCTTTACCCTCACATTATGAGAGATATGTTCGAATTATGAAAACAAGTGATTTAAAAAAAACAACAATTTTTTTCATGTAGGTCAATAGACAGTTGGACAGGAAATATTAAAAAAAAAAAAAAAACACTGCATTATCTTGACTATGAACCCAACTAGGGTATGCGCTCAGACTATCATGACTGTCTGCGAGAAAATAAATAAAAAACATTTTTCATTGCATATTTTGTTTTTTTGGTAGGCCTAGCCATTTGCAGTACTATTTTTTTTTTTTTAGGAAAAATCACCATAAAACTGAATAATGTCAGAAAAGATGAATCAGCATTGAGTAATTATGTCTGCCAGATTATTGAAAACGTGGTTGAATAATATTTATGTTGTTTTGTGTTGTTTTTGGTTCTTTATTTCAGATGGTAGACTGAGTGCATACCCTAGTAGTTGGGTTCATAGTCTATAGATAATGCAGTGTGTGTTTTTAAATATTTCCTGTCAAACTGTCTATCGCCCTACATGACAAAATGGTGGTTTCTATTTTTTAAAACCACATGTTTTCATAATTCGAACATATCTCTCATAATATGGGCAGCCATATTAACATATACTCAATTATTTTGAGATATCTCCAAATATTTAGAGATATCTCCAAATATTTAGATATATCTCCAAATCATTTAGAGATATCTCCTAATATTTAGAGATATCTCCAAATCATTTAGAGATATCTCCAAATATTTAGATATATCTCCAAATATTTAGAGATATCTCCAAATCAGCACATATCCATAATTGAACCTGGAATTGGACTTATCTCTAAATGAATTAGAGATATCTCCAAATTAATTGAAGATATCTCTGAATCATTTGAAGATATCTCTAATTCATTTGAGGATAAGTTCTTTTTGAACATATGTAGCGTATCCGTAAATAAAATACTTCTCCATAATTCGATTTGGAGATATCTCCAAATAATTGGAGATATCTCCAAATAATTGGAGATATCTCCAAATGATTTAGAGATATCTCTAATCATTCGGAGATATCTCTAAATGAATTGGAGATATCACTAAATAATTGGAGATATCTCTAAATCGACATATCCACAATTGGACATATCCGTAAATAAATACTTCTCCATAATTCGATTTGGAGATATCTCTAAATATTTGGAGATATCTCTAATTCAGTTGAAGATATCTCTAAATATTTGGAGATATCTCCAAATAATTGGAGATATCTCCAAATGAACTGAAGATATCTCTAATTATTTGGAGATATCTCCAAATGAATTAGAGATATCTCTAAATGAATTGGAGATATCTCCAAATCGAATTAGAGATATCTCTAAATGATTTGCACTTCTCCTCAAATAAGTACTTATCCGTAATAAAGAAGAGCAATTGGAGATATCTCCAAATCATTTAGAGATATCTCTAAATACATTGGAGATATCTCTAAATGAATTGGAGATATCTCTAAATGATTTATGGATAAGTGGATAAATCGAATATACTTCTCCGTAAATGCATTTGTGGATATATCTAAATGATTTGAAGATATCTTCAAATATTTGGAGATATCTCCAAATGAATTAGAGATATCTCCAAATATTTAGAGATATCTTCAAATGCTTTGGTGTCCTAAATAGTTAGGGTATGAATTGAAGAGCTCTCCAAATCGATTTAGAAATATCTGCAATTTATTTGAAAATATCTCCAACTGAATTAGAGTTATCTCCAATTATTTGGAGATATCTCCAAATATTTAGAGATATCTCCAAATATTAAGAAATATCTCCAAATATTTGAGTATATGTTAATTTGGCTGCCCATACTCATATAGTGAGGAGCTAGTATTATAATACTAAAACATACATTGGATATAAAGGATAATGATTTTTCCCTTCAAATTGATTGTTTGAAATTGAGATTTTTATGTTTACTCATACCATAGTATATGGTAAACATAGTGTCGACGTCCGGATTGGCAACTCGTCGTTATATAGTTCGTCCGTCTGTCTAGCCGTTTGTCTGTCTGGCCGTAGGAACTTTACGCATGATGCAATAACTCAAACATTTTCTATCTGATCGGAACTAAATTATGAATTTTCTCAGCTCAAAAGACAGATCGAGTTCGAATATGGGTTTGATCCGACTATTTGTAACTGAGTTATGGCCCTTTTTCGAAAAATATTTACTCATACAAAAATTCCTTGCTCAATTTAACAAAAAAATAACATAACATAATTATATGAGATGAGGGGGTGGTGCAAGCGCTAAACGCGAATGACTATCTGACACCAAAAATACCGGTGACAGGCAGAAAGATCACTGCCAGAAAATTTACAGACTGTGTAGCCTACGTGTCATTAAACATGATCGTTGAAAAAGAGGATGTAAAAATGAGAGAGAAACAAGTGGAAGAATGGGTCGTGTGCAGTTCAGTGGTCCCGAGTTGTTCTTAATGGCACTCCGCAACGATGGAATCACTGATCACAGTCCTCAACGGAAACAACACCATTTTTACCCAGTGCGCCTAAATCAGAATTGGTTCCTGCACTGCACCACCCACAGATAAGTACCGTATAAAGATAAAGAAGTTACCTTCAAGTCATTTTGGGGTGATCTGATGGTATCCAATTAATGGTAGGCCTATATATAACAGGACCGGGTAGCCTATCATAGCAAAATCATGTATATATACATCGCTGGCAAAATATAGCCTATAAAATGTGTCACCAGTAAATTGTTGGTCAGTCAACATGCAACACCGTTCATTTGTTAAAACATTTCGACAAAAGCTAAAACTAATGGCTACAAAATTTAACTTTCAAGTACGGTATCTAGCCACTGAGATAAATTATGATGATATATGGTGCCCGGACCGAAATTGAGCCATAATTCATGTTCTGATGTTACCGTTTTAGAAACTACCGAACGACCAGACTGGCAAGGACGTCCACTTTCTTCTCGAGACAACTTACCTGTTCAGATTTCCGCGGAGTTACTGCTCAGAACAGCCAATCGCACACGCACCCCAACCGGCGAGAGGAGAGTTTGACGTGTCGGGTGTTGGGTGTTGACAATCAATTTGATGAGTATGAAAAGTTGAAAACACCCGACAACTCTGACATTACTCTGTTATAAATTAGGTGAATAATCACTATGGAGTAAAATTCACATTTATTAATAATTGCGCTGAATCTATTTCCTGTTACTTACGAATAATTTCTTTACCATGTTTACTGGAGATTCTTGAAATTTTGCAAAAAGGGCCTGTGCCAAATGCATTCTCTTATAAAGTTATATATGCGAGCCCCGGCCCCCACAGGGCCTGTGGTGGGGGGGGGGGGACTCGCATGAGGGAGACCAGCATATAGAAGAGAATGCATGGGCCTAACAATATTTATCGTTAATTATACCCTACCTGACCTACTGTATAAATGCAATCTGGAGCTCGTCAACCAAAAAAAATCTTACTAAAATCAGAAAATTACAGGAGAATGCCCTAAAAATTATCTCAAATGGTACTAGTAATATTTCCACATATTCCAGACAAGCCAAACTACTAATGCTTGATGACATTGGGAACATGCAGCTAATTAGAATACTGCATGACTACCATACACATGCACTACCCGATTCCTTATCAAAATTATTCACAAACCTAGCAGATATACATAGCCATAATACTCGCTCAAAATCAAAAGGTAATCTATATCATGAATTTAAAAGGACCAAACCCTAAAAAAATGCAATCTCAAACAAAGCCCGAGCATTATGGAATAGCCTCCCTGAAGATTGCAAATTACGCATTGAAACATGTATTGACTACCCCAAATATCTAAAAGATCACTTTATCAATAGCTATAATGTATCATAAATGACCCATATGTGTTAATCACCTTCTATATTATTCAAATTCATCAAAGGACAAAAAACAAACAAAGCACCATATACTTAGCCCAAATCAACTGAGATCCACTGGTAACTCAGTCACATCCTTACACATTCATTAAATTGAAATAATAATGTTTCAGGAAATCAAGTAACATATAGTTCTATTGCTTATGAGCGTATCTTCAACATATTATGCACACCATTTACCACCCCACCCCTCCCCCTCCCCAACCTACATCTCTTTCTCCCTCTCAACTGTTCTTCTCCTCTTGCACTTGCACCCACATTATGTCTATATTATAATTATTGTATTATTATAGGGCTCTGACACATAAGCCATGGCTTCCACAGAGCCCCATTACCATATTGTAATTTATGTATACTGAGCATCAAATAAAATCACTTGAGTTTGAGTTTAGACCTTGTAAGCCACTGCGCATTCTTTTATATATGTGAGAGTTTCAAGACTTGTACCAGTAGCCTATATATAAGAGAATTAATGCACTGGCACATGATATATTTAATGCTGCACCAGCTTTCATCCCTAATGGAGACTCTGATATATAAAAGAACACACTGTTTCACATCATTATAATGCTGCATCAGCATTGTAGCTCCCGTCATTAAATGGTTTTGTAACACAATTCCTCTTATTTGCCATCAATCTCAAATCATATATAGCCGTACATGTACTCTACGATTTTTTTCTAAATTTCAGCCATCATACCATTGGTATTCACTTTGACTTCTTTACAGCCTCATTTTTGTTTCAAAATTTGCGATTTCTTATATAGCCTATTGCCCTAACAACTGAAATTATGTTTAAAAACTCCTTTTTATTTGCTTGTAATTTATTATATTTGTAACCTGTTAAAACAATATACGTGTATGTCTTTATATCAAAAATAAATAAATCAATCAATCAATATTTGAAAAAAAGGTGTGAAATGGAGTCCTCTTAATCTTATGGAATGTTAACTATCTATATACTCCATTTATGTGCATGATCTATAAACTCATGTTTTCAATTTCTGCTCAAGTTTAAATGAAATATGCTTAATCCCAAATAGAGAAATTGGTGGAGCATAAAAATTTCTTAAATTGCTTAAGTGCAAACTATTTTTGATCAGGAATAAATGTGAAAATGCATGGTCTCCCATAATGTCTACTACTCCAATATGGTGTGCATGGGCCATACCATGAACCATGCAACTCTTCATGAACATTTCAAAATCAGAGGTGCTCATTTTATGATACATTTTCTGAAAATATAGCTTTCAGGCTTTTCAGATGTGGTTTATTTATTATGTAGGATATTGTCATTCAGATAATATTAAGGGCATTGTGGACCCATTTCCCCCAAAATTTGATGGAGTAAAAATAAAGGATTCTGTTCACATATATTAGTAATCACAGCAACCATGCCTAGTCCAACAAATTAGACTTTCGGATTAATAGGAATTTTAATATTTGGACATTTATGGACCTTTTAATCCTTAAGGATTAATACAATCGTAAATGTCCAAATATTAAAATATGTATTAATCCGAATAGTCTAATTTGTTGGACTAAACAATGCCCATTAATGCAACATTTTAAGAGCATAATTCATAGTGGACTATGTTAGAATACAAAATGTGAACTTTATAGAGGTTTTAAAAATAAATTTTTCTTAGAATGGTCCAACAAACACAAATTTAGTCCGAAAAAGCTAGGGGAATATGTACTGAACACATTGGCTAGGGGGACAGACTTTTACTACTGGAGAAAACACCCTGTTTATTCCAACCCCAGAATTTATTGATAAAAAACTCACATTTAGTACAAAATTTCTGTATGTATCGACAGATCTAATGTCATTCTGCCCAAATCAATCGCATACTGTAATTGAATCCACGTCTTCACTCATTTTCAGCCCCTGTGGCTTCCTCCTTCCAAAGGAACTCAAGCTCTATATATGTGTGGATTAAAAGATGCCAGAGATGAATATCATAAGTGGATACAGGGTTTCTGCTAGGGGTCGGGGGAATGGGTCCGGTAGCTGCTACATATGGGGGAAACCCAGTAAATAATTAAATATATGAAGACCGATTAATCTGTAATTTTGCCATTTACCGTACCGGCCGATGTATAAGTCGCAACTTTCTAACCCAATTTCCCTTATTAAAAACTTCCTGCGACTTATGGATCGGTATGTCATGAGGGGCATTTTTCATCAGGATTTTGAGAAACAAATGGCGATCACAGGTATAGCAACAAGACAAAATGCCGGCGCAAACTAAATCTAAAAAGATGATAAATCCGATATTTAAAAAAAGATAGTAACCAACCCATTCTCACTGTGTCTGTGTGTCTTTATTTTATTCCCTGTCTCACACATTTATATCAAATTATATGTATTAGTATATCTGATAATTCAACTGCAAGAGAGCAGCAAAACATTGGGCGTCCTTGACCTGACTAATAATCGTGGACAATGTGCATGATATTCAATGACTGCGGTATAATAGCTTTGATTATCTCTATTATTGTGACACAGTCAACTGTACGTGTCTGCAAACTTCTACTAGATGATGTCACATCGGAATGATTATCTAAGCCAGCCCGGGAACGAGCATTAGACAAACTCTTACTCTGAATGGGGCATTGACGCGAAGCCGCGAACTTGTGTATGTTGCACAAAGATTCTTTAATGATGATCGCCATTAGCCCAAGCATTTTCATGCTTCAGTTCGCGACAATGAGGCAACCACTAAATTAACGATCCATTGCCCTAAAACAACAGTAAGCCAAGTCGCAATTTTATATTACTATAAATGATACGATATTTGTGTGTTTCCTCATCCCTCAAATTATACACATGTTTTATACAAGTTGGAATAATGATGAATAAATTAGTACAAACGCCTCGTCAATATTCACGTCAAGATAAAAAATGAGGCAGTTTTTATGATCCACGTTCCCATACTCTGAAGTAAATTGAACCAATGATATCTCCCTTGATAGGGAATTCCCCACCAATCACGTGGGGGAATCCTGTGGAACTATTTGTGGGGTGTCACTATTTATGGTTTGTTCATGCTGTTATTTTTTTTCTTCTGAAGATGGACTGTGTCGATTCCATTTGGTCGTTATTAATGAAAATAGGATTAGATATCATATATAGCCTGTCGAGACAGACAAGACTGAATAAGTTTTTAATAAAGTCATTTATTTGTGTATGAGCAGGATTTCATGGCAAAAGTCGGCAGGGGGAATGGGTCCGGGCGGCAGACCCGCAGCCAGCCTGGCGGAAACCCTGGGATACCTTGCTATATAATAACATCAGGTCTTCAGCTACAAGATTCAAATTTTCAAAGAGAGAAGATGGTATTTAACCCTTCCATGACTGGAGCTTCCTGAAATGTTATGAAAACCCTGTTCCAATGCATTATCTTATATATGTGAGTCTGCCATAGGGAGCCACGCATATATAAGAGAATACATTGGCCTAACAATATATACCTTGACCTTGTTAGCCAGCGGATTCTCTTATATATGTGAGGCTCCCTATGGGAGACTCCCATATATAAGAGAATCCACTGACACTAGGTCTTTAAGGATGCATGACCAGCGCAGCTCCCGTCATGAAAGGGTTACACATGCCTTTGTGGTTTATTTTTTAACAGAAATTTGGAACTTTATAAGTTATGCAAGAATGAATCTGTATAAAATTATATTTTGTAGAAATATGGATGGTATATGAAGTGTACAATTTGTACTCCCCATACTAGTGCAAAATGTGTTAGTGAGGTGCATTAAAGCTTGTAACAATGGGAAAGAAGGATGCGCACGTGACAAATCTGCCAGTTGATCAGTATCGCAAACAAATAGGTAAGTACTTAATACACCCCACAGCTGAATTGAAATGTGCGTAGTTAGATTACATGCATCCAGTTGTCTGTCTACCATCTGTCTGTCAGTCCATCTGCTCCAGCAGATATCTCAGCCATGGTTTGTCGGATATTGTCTGGGCCAAAGAAAAAAATATTTGTGGTTTGGGTTTCCCTACCAACCCTATTTTAAACCCCCTACCCTGCCCTACCTGTAAGTTTTTATCATTGTTTTCAAGAAAATCTATTTAATTTTTTATCCAAAATTTCATAAAACACAAAAAACACATTTAAGCATATCAGAATAGGTTAATTTCTAAGTAAAAGTATTGTGTAATATTAAAATTTATACAAAAATAATCAAAAGTAGTTTTATGTCAATCTTGCAGAGTAAAATACGCACAAGAATAGTCATAAGTACTAGTATATGTCAAAATAAAAAGTTTTAAAGCCTACCTACCGACCCTATTTTTTTCTCGGCTTGTAACCCAAACCAGACATTTAATTTTCTTTGGCCCTGTCCATATGTCTGTCATGTCCATAGACACAATTTGTCCGAGCTTGTATTCCTACATTTTTCATAAAATTTTGGGAACCTGTATACCTGCAAGTAAGTTATCCCCCATTTTTGACTTAGAAATTGATATAAATGGATAATATAGTCCGAGCTTAATGCACTGCAGAGGGTATCCTTAGTCCCCAATGGGTCTCACCTCTGGTTTTGATTGCATTTTCCGTTCCAAAGTTATTCTTGTTTACAGTAATGCCCTAAATAATCGACTCCTTAACCACAGCAGAATTATGGGAATATGGCTTGTTGCCATTCATCGGAAAGCTCTCCTGGAAAATTACTCATATTCTGCTGTGGTTAAGGAGTCGATTATTTAGGGCATTACTGTATCTTGGAATGTTGAGGTTTTTTTTGTCCATCTGCATGAGGACCTCAGCCATGGGTCGTAGGATCTCAATGAAAGTGTGTATATACAAAGAACTGCACTTGTATCTTACTGGCTGTAAGTTTAAGGCACAAGTGTGATTGTGTAACTTGATAGCAGCAGATGTCTCTGAGGGTTTCCCTTCCTTGATCGCAAGAGTGCCATAAACTATCATACTCTCAGGTGCCTAATAATCGTGATGGCCTAATAATAGTGATGTGTGGGGATTTAGGCTGAAATTAATAATAGTGATGGCAATTTCACTCTATGTCTCAATTCCAAATAATAGCGATCGTTGGGAATTTTCTCCAAAATTAATAATCGTGCTGACACTATTATTTGGCACCTGAGAGTACAGTAACACACGTGTGCAGTTCTGTGAAAACTTTTACCAACAATTTCAGGCAAACAAGATTGGCAGAAAAGTAAGAAAGATATCAAGAGTGCAAAATCCAGGTCTGGAACATTTGAGGATCAACAGCTGAAAATAGGGGTAAGTGCAAGATTTTATTTAAACCATTCTTATAACAAACCAAAGCCGGACACTTTGGGTCATATATATATAGGCTATATCTGATTTTGTTATGTCACCAATTATCTGATTTTGTTATGTCACCAATTATTATCTAATACGACACTGCTGTTTTTGAATTTTTGCGACCACTTTTGTCACACAGTAGATCAGTGGTATTAAAGCATTACACCCATCAGTAAGCCCATCCTCGAAGATAAGCCCAGTCTGGGTTTTTTACCCTAAACAAAACATGGAGTGGTCCTCGTAGATAAGCCCACCCCCATTTATGAGCATTTGGAAGGTGAATACAAATGTAGAATAGAAGAAAATACTCAAGCACATCTTTTATTATTTTTTCCAGTTGTTTTTCTTAAATAATAAAGATGTATAATAGTATACACTTGTGTTAATATTGTTGTGAATTATACACATCTTATTCTATTGTTGGTTGTTGGATCAATCAAAAAGGTATCAATTCAATAAAATCAAAGGTGTCATCGTTCACACCTCTATCAGAGTAAATCCAATGGGATGTGGAGTGATGATTTGGTGTTTTTGTAGGATCCTTTGATAATGCTGAAGAGTGATCTGTTGTGTTTTTATAAGAATTATCTTGATTAATAATCATTAGTGTAACTAAATTAACTTGTGAACTCATCTGACATACAACCGTATTGTTTTAGAAATTGATCCCAAAATGTACAACCTTATTCAAAATGATTCCAAATGTATAGAACTGTCTATCACTGTTTTTGGTTATTATCATATGATTTAATCTTCTTAATAATATAAATAAAACTAAATATTATCTTTATTCAATACAAAAATATGGTATTGGTATAAAACATGATGTTAGGTCGGCACCTGAAGGCTAACAGAATTTTTGCACATGGGGGTCCTCATGAGTAAGCCCAGTACTCACTTTTTGAGCAAAAACATGCACGAGCCCCCCGGGCTTACTGATGGGTGTATACAGTAATGTCGTAATCGGAAATAATTGTGCGTCTTTCAATTGCCGGCATTCCAAAATGAGGGGAGTTACTATCGGAATTATGCACAGTGAAGTTCATTCGTAACATTTTATTGAAAACATATTACATTAACGACAGCACTGTGAAATATAAATTTGCATTGGAGTGGCCTAAAATATAAATCGCGCGTGCAATGGGAAAATCACTCTGGCAGGGCGATACTGGAGACAATACTGGAATTGAAATTAAATTTGTGATGCATGCAAATGTTATTATATCACATTTAAATTATCCTAATATTACATAGTACATACGTGCATTTGATAATCCTTGGATATCCTTCTATTTTCATGAATAGACAAGGAACACATACTTATAAACAAAGCAGAAGATACATTCAGGTTAACGCGAATTCGGTCGATGTGGAAACTGCATGATGACGTTGTTCGTCGAGTTTCGTTGAAATCAACATGATGACATTTCATGATTGAAATGAACATTATGAAATCGACAAGCCTCTTCGTATAGTACATATTTCAATCTGATTGCGCACACAGCTTCAATAATATAATGGTTAATTTCAGTAAAATACTCCCCTCTCGACAACAATCAACAGTCTTGACTTTTGAGTACATTCAGTTTGATGTTGGGAGTTTATATTCTATAATAATTTGTATAAAAGGAACGGCTCAGAAATGTCTAAGTTTTTTTTAGGTTTTTTAAGTCAGAGGTGGTGAGCTCGTAGTCTGCATTGTGAATCTCTGATTTCTCGTATGCCGTGATGTATGATTGACCTAATTTATTCACGAAATTGCTAGCTTTTGGACCCACTCTATCAGATCAGTTTTGATGAACCCTGTGCATGTCATAATCACACCACGATATAAGGCCTAAGTGAATCTTATTTGATGGGAATACCTATCTATGAAGTCATTTTTATAATATAAAAAAGGTCACATGTATATCCTAGCTTATGCGTGTGGTTTAGCTGTGGTTCGTTATTTACACTAGTGTATGGTCATATTATGCCTGTTTGAAATAATGGTCATATACGGTAATATAATCAGTCTGTCATCCGTCCATGCATCTGTCCATTAACATTTTGTGGTTTCCAACTAATAACTCACGTTTGGATATTATGATCTGAACCAAAGTTGGTTTGTGTGTTCCCTGCCAAAATCACAGTCCAAGTTCAAATTATGTGATGTGAACTATCTAGTCATAAAACATTATAGAAAGTTGATTATCCATTATGTGTGACGACTTAGAGACAAAGCAAAGGGAAACACAATCAACAAATCTATCAACCTAGCGGTCAGCAGTGATTTGTCGAAAGTGATACATGTATGTAATTTTCTTTAGTTTTCACAAAACAGTAATACCTTTCTGTACATATCAAACTGCCACCAAACAGTTAATCAACTGCAGTTAAAATATGGCAGTCAGAAAAAAGAATGTTCTGTATGCACGAAACAGCACAAGGGAATTATAAAATAGTTTTTACTGTTAATCCCCTTTGTATGCACATTACTGGCGACACAGTACACTGCATATTTATGATATCAGTGTGTTGTGACCAGAGTTTTATAAGACATAGGTTAATCAGTCGAATGTGAATGGCGAGTGAGAGATTAATTGGCTGTTCAGCTTTGTTGCCAACTAAGACACAGGACAAAATAATATGCATGATATGATTGCTGTGATGACAGACACTTCAAGTTTGATAACTGTCTTAGCAACATTAAATGTAATATATTTCTGGTGTCGCTTAGATATTTATTGTTAATTTGAAGATATATATAAATAATATTAGCTTGTTTCACTGGCTCATTTTTCCTGTGTATATGATTAGGTTTTACATTATATAACAACAATAAAAATATGAGTATTTCCTTCAATTTCCCCAATTATATACCCTCAATTAAATTTAGCAAATCATGTTGAAATTTGGCACACAAAAAATTCATTTGGCAAAACTTTTGGCAAGACAAAATTTGGGTCCAGCACCAACCCTGTGAACAATAGACCATTGCAATTTAAACTTTTATAACTACATCATGTGATAACCCATTTGATAAAAAAGGTACCTGTAACACGCCTTTCTTTTCTCATTCACAGGATGTGGCGCTGATTGCTTTGGTTATTTTACTCATTCTGGTTGCTATCTACCTCGGACTATTCTGGTATCTCAATGAAGAATCACTCATCACTGTTGTGTAGTGTTGTCTCACACGTAACTAACATATTTTTTTTTCTTGTTTTAGTTTTAACCCTTTGAGTGCCAGGGGCCGATATTATCGGCCCTAAACCTACACAATAAGTCTGTTAAAGAATATAATAAAATATATTAAAATTGTAAAAAAAAAAAAAAAAAAAAAAATTGTTGAGCAAATGCATTCTCTTATATATGCGAGGCGACCTATGGTCGACTCGCATATATAAGAGAATGCATTGGCACAGGGTATATGGGTTGATACCAAAATCGGACCTGGCACTCAAAGGGTTAATTAAGCAGTATTCAAGGTTTCAGACTAATTTCTACAAAAACTTTTTCATTTTTCATTTTGATACTAGTGTATAAAACAACATGTTTCTGCTAAAAATTGCCATTCTTGCATGAGACGTCTTAGCAAATTATCTAAATACAGCTAATTTTAGTTTTGGCTAATTTGGTTTAGGGTTGTTCACATGCCTATCTAAGACACAGATATCTCTATCGATTTATTTCATTGCTTATTCTCTATCGCTATGTGTGTAATTAGTTTGATATGAGTATGGACTAATGTGTCCGGATATGGTATGATGAATGTGTCATAATACATTAACAAATTCTCGTTAATTTTACACTGAAAATGACATTATTTGGTATCTTTAAGCTCAATTATGGTGTCACTTGTGGTTTCTAACAAATTTGTTATGGTGAAAATTCTAAAATCAATTAAAATGGAATGCGTTGTATTTGTAACAGAAAGTCTGGATTCTTGAATACTTTTTTAAAGTACTTAATTTAACAATAGACTCTTACAAACTCCCAGTTAACATTTAGTCCAAGTTTCATTAATTTTAACTCCATTATCATAAGCGTTGGTAGGAACTTCCTGCAGTTTTATTAGCTTAACTTTTCAAGTTTGAGCTATTGTCGTGGGTTGGTGTCCTTCGTTTGTTCTTCCGTCAACAATTTCTGTTAGCACCTCAAGATTGGAGCCTCCTATTTTGACCAAAATTTGTAAAAAAAAACAGCCACCAGCAGCCATCATGGATTTCAAATTTGAATCCATCGGCACACCTTGCAGCCAGCATCTCACATCCGATCGTCACAAAACTTCTTATGGATCTTCGGGGTGACCTCTAGATGGGAGCCTCCTATTTTGACCAACATTCGTTAAAAAAACATGGCCGCCGGCAGCGATCTTGGATTTTACTTTAATATTAGCGCACCAAGGCATGAAAATTTAAAACTGAAAAGAAATATGTCCGCATAAGCCTTGTGTCTGATGGAATTTCAATTGTTAATCGTTCATTGAGGTAGTTATTAAGACCTTCATGATAAATGTACCACGAGCAAATAATAACTGTTACTTATATGGTTGTGATAATGGTTATTTATACTAATCTTGGTCTAACAATAAATTTATATAACTATATGCATCATTGTCATCAAATAGGATGAAAGCTAAAAGTGACTACAATGATCATGTAAATAAGTTCTGAAATCAGATGTTATCAATTAGTTTCTAGACGAGTAATAATTAACCCTTTCTTTACTAAATACTCATTGATTGATGAGTAGTTCCCTTAGGAAATGTTCAGATAATAATGAAGTTCAACAAACAACAATAGGTATTATCTCAACATTTCCCACCAATGAATATGAATCATTGTGCTTTTCTATTATTTATTTTCTGTCTGTCGTCTGCTTTTATTACTTGAACACCCCTCCAAATGAATAACAGACCATTCCATTGTATACCTTTATAACTGAGTGGGAGAATCCATTTTAGTATAGAAAGGGTTAATATACATCCAATTTTACTATTTTTTGCTCAATTTTAAATTCATGCACATATGGGTACATTAAAAATAGTACTGCATAAATTTAAATACGAGTAAGGTATATATGCTGGAATTTTGCTATGAGTGCTTTTTGACGCCTTAAAATTGGCCACACTCATTTTCTGTGTTGTGTGATATCATATTGAATTAGCTGTGGTTTTATTAATTGGTGCCCTGTATTAATATAATTATGAGTCAAGTAAGGAATCATATGTTAAAACATAATTAATGTTTGATGTTAATTTTTATAAAAAAAAATAGTTTTCATATTATCTGATTTATTGGAAGACCAATAAATTATCTGATTATTACAGATAACGTAAACTACCAACAACACCTGACACCATTTGTTGGAGTTGGGCAGTATTGAATCTCGCCTTGGACCTTTCAATCGGCATGCGATATTTGAGTTCAGCTACTCGTGCTTTCAGTTTTGATTATATGATTTTACATCTTTTTAGCTCAACTTTTACTTTGTAAAGTTTGATCTTTTGCCGTGGGTTGGCGTCCATCCATCCATCCGTCTGTCTGTCAACCATTTCCTTTGGCTCACCCTACAGGCCGCATCCCTCATCCGATCATCTCATCACCAAACTTCATATGGATCTCCGGGTTGACCTCTAGATGGGAGCCATAAATTTTTTCCGAAATTCGTTTAAAAACATGGCCGCCAGCAGCCATTTTAGATTTCAAATTTGAATCCATCGGCACACCCTGCAGCCCGCATTTATTTGAGAAATGTTTTGAATGTTTTAGCGATTTTCTATGAAAAACATGGCCACTGACAGCCATCTTGTATTTTACTATTTGCATGAATAAATCCGTTGGCACACTCTACAGACCACATCCCTCATCTAATAGCAACCAAACTTCATATGGATCTTCTGGGTGACCACCAGATGGGAGCAATCGATTATTTCCGAAATTCTTTTAAAATACATGGCCGCCAGCAGCCATCTTGGATTTCAAATTTGAATCAATCCGCACACCCTGCAGCCCGCATATAGCTAAGAAATGTTTTGTAAATTTACAGGCATGATTACGATCACCTCTAGATGAGAGCTATCAAATTTGAACGATTTTCGATTAAAAACATGGCCACCGGCAGCCATCTTGTATTTTACTCTGCATGACTAAAACCTTGGGAACACACTACAGACAACATCCTTCATCCGATCATCACCAAACTTGATATGCATCTTCATGGTGACCTATTACATTTGTTGAAAAACATGGCTGCCAGTGGCCATCTTGGATTTTACTCTTTGCATGACTAAATACTTTGGCATAGCCCACAGGCCACATCCCTCATCCAATCGTCACCAAACATGATATTAATGATCTTTAGGATGACCTCTAGGTGGGAGCTAATGATATTTTCCGAATTTCATTAAAAAAAACATGGTTGCCAGCGGCCATCTTGGATTTTACTGTTTTCATGACTAAAATCCTTGGGCACACCCTATATGCCACATCCCTCATCCCCCATCCAAACTACATATGGTTCTTTGTGGTGACCTAGATGGAAACTGTCTAATTCTTCCGAAAGTTTTTGGGTGCCTGGAGCCATCTTGGATTTCACATTTGAATCTATCGTCACACCATGCAGCCCACATTTAGTGGAGAAATGTTTGAACTTTTTTACTTTCCTTCTGTATCATTCTGTTGACTGCTCAGCATAAAAATATTAACACCTCCACAAGTTGAGCTACTGTGTCATTGACACTATTATTTTAAAATAAATTTGAGTGGATTATATGTGTATTAACCCTTTACCCAACAAACCGGCCAAATAAAGCTTCAACAGCCTAAAATATTT
Organism: Siphonodentalium dalli; assembly: GCA_032622095.1. Taxonomy (NCBI): domain Eukaryota; kingdom Metazoa; phylum Mollusca; class Scaphopoda; order Gadilida; family Siphonodentaliidae; genus Siphonodentalium; species Siphonodentalium dalli. The sequence goes on from CP136062.1 coordinate 203,556,166, forward strand.
TCGGTCTATCTCAATAGAACCATACAAATATGGATATCATTGGAACCGGCTCCTTGACCACATTGTGATAGTTACAGTTATGCCCTGTGCCAATGCATTCTCTTATATATGCGAGTCGACCATAGGTCGCCTCGCATATATAAGAGAATGCATTGGCCTAAAAAAAATCTTTTTTTACCATTTTTTCTTACATTCTTTAACAATTTTATAATTTTTAATGTGTTAAGCCAATGCATTCTCTTATATATGCGAGGCGACCTATGGTCGACTCACATATATAAGAGAATGCATTGGCACAGGGCCGTTCTGTTGGGTAAAGGGTTAACATAGATTATGACATATTTATGACAGAGATAAGCTATGGATGTTGCTGAACTGATTTTATTAACAGTTTGTTGTCCTTGTAATATCTTAGGAATTGGAACAAAGAAGACATCTGTAAAGATAGTGTGTATCTCTTCCTAGCAAGTATTTATTTTTATTCCACATACATTGACGTGAGTCACATGTATTAAATGGAATCCCAGCCATATTAGTGTATACCTCTAGCGCAATACAAGCCGGAACTATTCTTGTTGATGTTGTCGTAAACAAAAATGACGTACATTACGTCAATCATCCACTTCCGCTTTACTGGTTATTTGTCAGACTTAAGTCACAATAAAGGTAGCTATAGTAACAATGAAGGTGAGAGTCATGGATTGAACTTATCTGACTGAATGGTGTAGAATAAATACAGAACATAATTTGCATCATAATCTCGTGAAATATATCCTTGTGCCATCTGCAACTCATTTGATAAAAGAGTCTTGATTAAGATGCTCCTTGTGTTCTGTCTATATATTCTGCAGTATAAAATAATAGATATGAAACGAGATCACCGGCTCGGAAATTTCCTATCATTTAGTATTAATTTTATTTAGAATTTCATATTTCATATATTTTAGGGGCTATTTCTAGAACAGAAATTCGGAGCATTCCAAGAGGGAGAACTCTATATTGTTACCACCATCAATCAAGTCAAATATCATTTAAACTAAGAGATTTCACCGTGAATTCTGCTCAGTTGCATAAGAAATAACCAACTTTGTTATGCATTTATAAACAATTATATACCCATTCTTTAGTTTTATCTGTATTTTATTTACAAAAAGCTAGTTTTAGGTTTGAATCGGGTTTTATGAAAATTATGTTGTTGTTGTAATTGTGGCCCGGAAGAGATACATTATCTTTTAACTCTTTTGTGCCCTCAAATATTATCGTTAAAATTTCAGTGTACCATATTTTCATTTTAGCAAAATTTAAGACAATGTTTTGCACATTGAATTGTGAAAGTACCAGTTGTCAGTTTTTTTTTTACAAATTAGCAGCCTTATCATCAAGCCTTGAAATAGGGTGTCTGTCATTAGCAGAATGAGGTCCCCAGAGGGTGAATTTAGTGATGCTATCCCACTATGCGGGGTAGCATCACTAAACTCACCTTCTGGGGACCTCATTTTGCAAATGACAGACACGCTATTTCAAGGCTTGCTTATCATTTTATGACCTTCAAAAGTAATGCCATGGCCAGATTGAAATTTTTGCCATAGCATTCTTGGTTGAATTATCTTAGGATCAATCTGGCACTTATCGAGATAAAGGCCCTCAAAGCGTTTGCAATTTGAACAGAAAGTTATTAAAATTTCGCAGATCAAATAACAAATGACAACTTTTGTTTAGTGGGTCTGTCATTTGCAGAAATAAGTCCCGGAGGGTAAATTTAGTGACAATATCCCGCATAGTGGGCTGGCATCACCATATTCACCCTATTGGGACCTCATTCTGCATGGCCTCATCTGCTATGGGAGACATAGACTCAGACTGAAGTTCCCAAATGGTGAATATTGTGATGTACACCCATTGGGAACCTTGATTATGTAATATATTTTCCAATTTTGGGGATATAGAGAAACTAAACTAAAAAAGAAATGGAATCTATGTGAAGAAGTTTATATACAAATCTAATAATAAAGAACCTTTTCAGAGAAGAAGAGGCCTAAGCAGAATGAGGTCCCCAGAGGTTGAATTTAGTGATGCTATCCCTCATGCATGCCACATGGGGATATGCGCCGGACGACAATCCATCGCTTGTTTTCTCTAATTTCAGGTCTTCAATTGGAACAGGATAAACTCCATTCCTCTGCTGATTCCTGCTCCCACATGGAATAATAAAAAAAAATCAAGAATATTTTTACAAAGTTCATGAATATTCTGTAATGTTCAACGAGTATTCATAATAGACACTCTCATGTCAAGAATGATCGCCGAGGTTTCCTGGTTTGTTCCAAGTCAATCTGAAATCAGAACCTTGAAGCTGACATGGCTGGAAAATATAACATGTCTCAGTGAAGCTTACCCACCATGAAATACCATTATGTATACCAGGGGATGATCTAGTGCAATTTATTTAAGCTCTTTCCAGACAGCAGGCGACCTCCATGATTCATTTAGCAGTGAAAGCTTTCCAATAAATTACCATAAATATCTTTTCATAAACTCTTTAGCTCTTCAGATGAATCTGTTGCATCCGTTACTTTGTTAGTCGAAATTAGAATATAAGGAACACCACTAAGGTGTTTATACTGCTGTGACATGCCAATTATGTTGTATCTGTTAATGTACTAAACAGAGAATTTATATACCTTATACAGCATAGGCTTGTAGTTGTGAGAATAAAGATTTAGATCCGGGGATTTAACCTTTCCAGCAATATCATAGAATTCGTCCTTAAATAGATTGGTCGGCCATATTGAATTTATTCCATTATTGAACTTATCAACTTATTATGGAAGGGTTAATCTGATTATGATCCACCTGAGTAAAACTCACATCTCAATTTTGACCAAGCAGGCAACTTTTATTTCCTATCTCAGCATCTTGAGATGCACAAAACGACACCAATTCTCCTTGTTGAACTTGACTTGTTCATTTATGCCATTTTTTCTGAATAATAATCATATTCCATGAAACGCAATGATTACCATTTATTAGACCGGTCACCGGTCGACAATTGGCAAGTTAGAAATCAAATACTTTTGAGTGCCTAATTATAGTACAGGGTGGATTAATACTACAGTGTGGAAAATTCTCATATTTCAAATAATAGTACAGTGAGAAATAATTGCACAAGGTGGAAACTTTCCAAAATCTAAATAATGAACATGGCCCAATAAGAAGACAAGATTATTCTAAAAGTATTTAACTGTCAGTATAGTACCAATATCTATATGCTTTGGAATTGTCTCTTCTCCATGGAGTAATGGATTGCGATGTGCCACATTCGTCCTTATTATTTTGCATTAATTTCAACTTCTCAGTACTGGAAGTTTTAAATGAAACAACAGTTGATCAGGTTGCAGAGTGAGGTGAGATCTGCACATTTGACAGCCATAAATTAAAAATTGTACAGGGTAAAATAATCCTACATTGCCACCAGCAGCCATCTTGGATATCAAATTTGAATCCATCCGCACACCCTGCAGCCTGCATTATTGGAGAATTGTTTTGAAAATTTACAATCATGTTTAGAGAAATGTTTTGAAAATTTAGACATGTTCACGATCACTTCTAGTTATAAAATTTATTCCAAAGATCATTTCCAATATTTGATAAAATAGATGTTCTGACAACAGTAATAGAGTGTCCATGGTCTGATCACAAGGGGGTGGTTGTTGCTGCAATTCCTCCAGTTAAGTTCTATTTAACATTATGGTTTTACACACTTTGTCATCCCATATATACCTGCTGAATTCCAAACTTTATCTATCTCTTCATGTTTGATTATAAGGGGGTTGTTGCTGCCATTCCTACAGTGAAGTTCTATTTAACATTATGGTTTTAAATACTTTTGTCATTCGATATATACCTGCTGAATTCCAAACTTTATCGGTATCTTCATCTTGACATCTGGTATCAACTTTCCAAATCCCTAATAGCTCCATTGGCTGTAACACATGAAATTATCTCCTATCCAAGTTGAGCTATAGTGTCATTGACACTTTCATTATACATATTATGAGTTATAAATCCGGGTTACGTCCTATGCAAGATGTCGGGTATGTCTTAGGTGTTCTATGTCATGTGTAAGATGCCCTGTATTGTTTAAATGTTTTTTTTTACATGCTCACCATTTTTTCAAAGATTATTTTTTGAAGATATTATTCATATAAGATTTTTACTGATTTTTTTCGCACTGGTATTTAGCGGTGCTTATTATGTTATTCCCCATTAACCCTCTCTATACTAAATACTCATTGACTGGTAGTTCCCTTAGGAAATGTTCAGATGATAAATTCAACCATACATGAAGGTCGCTTGTTGAACTTATTATCTGAACATTTCCCACCAAAGAATATATAGAGAATACCTGCAGTTTTTGTTTGATACCAAAATATCTCATGAGTATCTGGAAAGAAATATTAAATTTTTAGGAACTGCGAGTGAATAGTCAATATTTCTTTCCAGTCATGAATGAGAAGTTTTAGGTACAAGCCTTGAAATAGTGTGTTTGTCATTTGCAGAATGAGGTCCCCAGAGGGTGAATTTAGTTATGCTACCCCGCATAGCGGGCTAGCATCACCAAATTCACCCTCTGGGAACCTCATTCTGCTGAGGTGTAAGCAGAATGAGGTTCCCAGAGGGTGAATTGGTGATGCTAGCCCGCTATGCGGGGTAGCATCACTAAATTCACCCTCTGGGGACCTCATTCTACAAATGACAGACACACTATTTCAAGGCTTGTTCAGGTATTCAAACAAAATACTGTAGGTATTCTTTTTATTACAAGCGCTTTATTAAGGCTCAAAGGTGCTGAATTATGCAGCATTTTCACCTTTAATAGTACAACAAATTAAACAATAATCGGAAAGAAACAACTGGTTGACGAAATTTCGCACTCGAGTAAACCGCTGGAAAGCTACAGTGAAATTACGAAAGCTACAGTGAAATAATGAAATCGGATTTCACTGCGGCTTCTAAGAGCTACAAACGACTATCTAGTTTCGTAAATTATCTGCTATTTTATAGGCAAGCATATAATAAAAAGCCTTCTGCAATTGTGTTAGCTTTTGTCTTAATGTTGTCTGCTCTTATCACCTGAACATCCATTCAGATTAATAATAGTCCGTTGCTATGTATATAATTATCGCTGATGGGAAAGTCCATTTAGTATAGAAAGGGTTTAAGCTAATGCATTTATGTACACAGTATAACCTTTTTTGTTTTTGTGGGTCACAATTTTGTGTGTCGTTCATGATAACCAAAGACAGTTATGCTACAAGTTCTTTGTTCACATTTATAACCACATGTTGGATATCATGCCTCTTTTGTATGATAAACAGCTTACTCAATACTCTCATTTTCCAAATGAACATGCAGTCCCATATAAAGTGTATGGTGGAAATCTTAGGGAGACTCGCATATATAAGAGAATGCATACGCACAGGGTTTTCACAAATTTAAGGATGCTCCAATATGGAAGGGTTAACCCTTTGAGTGCCAGGGGCCGATCTCATCGGCCCTAAACCTACAAAATAAGTCTGTTAAAGAATATAAGAATAAATTATTAAAATTGTAAACAATTGTAAAAAAAAAAAAAAAAAATGTTAGGCCAATGCATTCTCTTATATATGCGAGGCGACCTATGGTATATGGGTTGATACAAAAATCGACCTGGCACTCAAAGGGTTAATACCTATAGAACAGAACAGATGTCCAGTTTACTATGAATTCAGTTCAGCTGCATCAAGTCTTTTCATTTTCAAGCTGTGAGGAACTGATATTTCTGTGAGAGGGGCAAGCCTGCCTATAGTGTGTCTGTTATTTGCAGAATGAGGTTTCCAGGTGGCGAATTTAGTGATGCTATCCCAAACAGTGGGCTGGCATCACCAAATTCACCCTCTGGGTATCTCATTCTGCTTAGGCTTCATCTTCTGGGAAGTATCTATAGTCTAAACTAACATTGTTTTAGTTACTTTATCCCATCAGGGAAGTTTCTTTATCCCGTAATTTGCAGCAGATAAATTGCATAATCGATGTGACTAATGGGTGAACATCACATACTTCCAACTGGGGAACTCAATCTGATCCTAGTTCTCCAATAGCAGTTGAGGCATAAGGAGAATGAGGTTCCCAGAGGGTGCATTTGGTGATGCTAGGCTGGCGTGCTGTGTGGTATTGCCACCACCTCCCCTGAAATATCTGTTGCTAATTGTATATGTTTATAATGTGCAATATAGGTTGTATGTTTAATTATTCAATAAACAAAAAATGAATTAAAGCAAAAAAATATGCCAACTACATGTGTTAATAGGACTATATTTTTATTCAAGAACTTTCTGCAGTATAAATACAAATTAAGTTTGAATGTGGTAAGATATTTGATATGTTAACCTTCTGACCTACATGTATTTAGAACAGTTTTTAGAACAGAAAAAAGTCTGTTAGTAATTTGATAAAATTCCCCAATCTGTTTCTTACACCAAATTTTTCATATTGATTTTTTCACCAATTTTCATCAGTTTGGATGTGTGTATTGTTAGGAATGAATTGTTTCACCAACATTTTGGCTTTTTAATATTTACTATTATTGTTAATGAAAGGAAATCTTGTATGAAATATTGTCTATAATAAATATCTCACATTAGGATTTTGTCTTTACTATAATTTTGCCAGGAAATTGGCAGGTTCCCAGTTAGGGATTGTCAAACTTCCTTTGAAAAAAAAGGTGTGTGCTATTTCTGAGTTGGTTACTGTTGAATGGCTCCGATTATTTTATCCAAGATATCCAAAATAACACTAGCAGGTTGCACCTCAGGTGCTGGCATTCCCAAAGGTGTCAAATTGAAACATGGACAGGATGGGAACCAAATTAAAAATAATCTCATTAATTTCAACTGAAGATAACATCTGGACCCATGCATGTACAGACAGAGGGAAAATGCAAACAATTCATTGAAAGCCTTGTGATGGTCAATATCTATCCCAAATTTTAATTCTGCACCAGCGCAGGTCCCGTCATGAAAGGGTAAATTATTTCCAGATGAGCAAAGCATAACTCTAGAATGAAAAATGTGTGAATGCAAATTTGGCACTCTTTTGAAAGCACTCCTGATGGCGAACCTCCATCAATTCAGTTTGCTGCCCACTTTTTGAAGGATACCCTGCATACCCTCCAATCAGAATGCTGCCCCTCTATGATAAGGCTGCCCCCCAGCCTTCAGGTGCACCTGCGAGTAACTGCAATGATGGCACAACTGCAGTCAATATTCAGACAGGACAAAGTACAGGTACGTCATCCTTGCAAGCCTGCAAATAGTGTCTGACATTTGCAGAATGAGGTCCCCAGAGGGTGAATTTAGTGATTATATCCTGCACAGCAGGCTAACATCACCAAATTCACCCTCTTGGGACCTCATTCTACTTAGGACTCATCTTCTGGGAAGTATCTATAGTCTAAAATTGACATTGTTTTTTGTACTTTTTCCCTTCTGGAAAGTTTCTATATACCATAATTTGCAGAAAATAAAATGCATAATCGAGGTGGCTAATGGGTGAACATCACCAACTCCAACTGGGGAACTTCAATCTTATCCTAGGTCTCCCATTGCAGTTGAGGCCTAAGCAGAAAGGTTTTCAGAGGGTGAATTTGGTGATGTTAGCCCACAATGCCGGATAGTCACTAAATTCACCCTCTGGGGATCTCATTCTGCAAATGACAGACACACTATTTTCAGGCTTGTATCATTGCAATACATGTAAGTCTTTTTGGTTTACCACTTTTGAGGGGAATGAATGAAACAATGTGTTCCCATTTGGTCAGAATATATTCAAGAATTGATCACCATTTGTGAAACAAAGTAGTTATAACTATTTAAAATACATATTTAATATATATTATAAATGCTGCCATCTAGCAGTCAAAATCAATAAATATGGTAAGATCACAATTTAGAAAACATACAATCATTTAAACCATACAGAAGAATAAATTGTAGAACAACTCTTTATTTCTTGAATGGATTTTCCCAGTAAGTTCTAAAGGTATATATTGGAATGGCCTGTGGCGAGATGTAAGAAACTTGTGTATTATACACAAGCAAAACTTGTTCATTCTTTCATTGTCGTGTCGCTTTTTGGGTGATCGGTTGTCCTTATCAGTTAATAACACAATAATCGTCTTGCAGGCCTGCAGAGTAGAATTCAGGGGTGTTTATAAGGTCTAAAACTATTGCACGAGAAAAAATAAATGAAAAGCAATGGGGCACAGCATGTTCAGCTGAGGTTTGGTCTGAGATAAGAAGACCGCATATTTTCGCCATTGACCAACCTTAATGAAACGTAACATTGGCTCGACAATACAAACCGTTAACCTCAATGTCAATCTAACTCCCAAATGTTAGCAAATGATGATCCTGTCAAACAATCATGCCATATAGCAGACAGTATGGCCAGCCGTAGATACTGTAATGCCCTAAGTAATCGACTCCTTAACCACAGCAAAATTATGGGTAACTTTTCAGGATTTAGTCGGAAATATGGCTTGTTGCCATTCATCGGAAAGCACTGAGAGCTTTCCGATGAATGGCAACAAGCCATATTTCCGACTAAATCCTGAAAAGTTACCCATAATTATGCTTTGGTTTAGGAGTCAACTACTTAGGGAATTACTGTACATGCACAATGCACAAGTAATACTTCGCCTATGCATTGCTGGAGTAGATGCAGTGGATACATGGGTCAGTATAATACACAATCTTTGTACATCTCGCCGCTAAAGCCCATTATTCTACATTTGAGGGGAATTTCAGATAAGTTCAATTGAAACTAGTTGTTAGCTTATTAACTAAACATGTCTACAAATGAACATATAGGAATAGAGTAACTACCTATCAGCGATGCTCTAGTTCTGATATTGTTTTAACCTCGTTAACCATTTGTAACGTCATGAGTAAATTTAATGTCAACGTCACAGAAATAATTATTAACAAGTTCAGGTCAAAAGGGTCCAATAATTCGTTTTAATTTATGTGCATTTTCTGTTAACGTGTGTTATCATAATTGATTGCACTTATACATTTGGGACATTATATTACAGGTATTCAATCCGATCAGATGCTCCTAAATTACTATTTTTTTTGGCTTCGGGGGTAAAAAAATATTTGATTCGAGTCGAGGAACCCACCCATCAAATGAAAGTGTCAATGACACTGTAGCTCAACTTGGAAAGGGAATAATTTAATGTATTACAGTCAATGGAGCGATTAGGAATGTGGAAAGTTGAATGTCTAATACTAGTTCATAGACATGAAGAGAAAAGTTAAATCCAAGATGGCTGCTGGCGGCCATGTTTTCGGCCGAATGACCCCAAAATGATTGTATCCCATCTACATGTCATTATTAACATTCATGACAAATTTTATGATGATCAGACTAAAGGTACGACATGTAGCCTGTGCTAAAGAATTTAGTCATACAAAGAGTAAAATCCAAGATGGCCGCTGGCGGCCATGTGTTTTCGGCCGAAGGACCCCAAAATGAGTCGTTCCCATCTACATGTCAATATTAACAACCATGACAAATTTCATGATGATCAGACAAACAGTACGACCTGTGGCCCATGCTAATGGATTAAATTTTGAAATCCAAGATGGCCACTGGCAGCCATGTTTTTTGTCCGAATGACCCCAAAATGACTCGTTCCCATTTACATTCCAATTTCAACAGCCATGACAAATTTTATGATGATCAGACTAAAGGTACGACCTATAGCCCGTGCTAAAGGATTTAGTCATACAAAGAGTAAAATCAAAGATGGCTGCTGGCGGCCATGTTTTCGGCCGAATGACCCCAAAATGACTCGTTCCCATCTACATGTCATTATTAACATTCATGACAAATTTGATGATGATCAGACTAAAGGTACAACCTGTAGCCCGTGCTAAAGAATTTAGTCATACAAAGAGTAAAATCTAAGATGGCTGCTGGCCGCCATGTTTTTTGGCCGAATGACCCCAAAATTACTCGTTCCCATCTACATGTCAATATTAACATCCATGACAAATTTCATGATGATCAGACGAACAGTACGACCTGTAGCCCGTGCTAAAGGATTTAGTCATACAAAGAGTAAAATCCAAGATGGCTGCTGGCGGCCATGTTTTTGGGCCAAATGACCCCAAAATTACTCGTTCCCATCTACATGTAAATCTTAACATCCATGACAAATTTGATGATGATCAGACTAAAGGTACGACCTGTAGCCCGTGCTAAAGAATTTAGTCATACAAAGAGTAAAATCCAAGATGGCTGCTGGCCGCCATGTTTTTTGGCCGAATGACCCCAAAATTACTCGTTCCAATCTACATGTCAATATTAACATCCATGACAAATTTCATGATGATCAGACGAATAGTACGACCTGTGGCCCGTGCTAATGGATTGAATTTTGAAATCCAAGATGGCCACTGCATGGCGGCCATGTTTTTTGTCCGAATGACCCCAAAATGACTCGTTCCCATCTACATTCCAATTTCAACAGCCATGAAAATTTTTATGATGATCGGACTAAAGGTACGACCTGTAGCCCGTGCTAAAGGATTTAGTCATACAAAGAGTAAAATCAAAGATGCCTGCTGGCGGCCATGTTTTTTGACCGAACGACCCCAAAATGACTCGTTCCCATCTACATGTTATTATCAACATTCATGACAAATTTTATGATGATCAGACTAAAGGTACGACCTGTAGCCCGTGCTAAAGGATTTAGTCATACAAAGAGTAAAATCCAAGATGGCTGCTGGCGGCCATGTTTTTGGGCCAAATGACCCCAAAATTACTCATTCCCATCTACATGTAAATCTTAACATCCATGACAAATTTGATGATGATCAGACTAAAGGTACGACCTGTAGCCTGTGCTAAAGAATTTAGTCATACAAAGAGTAAAATCCAAGATGGCTGCTGGCCGCCATGTTTTTTGGCCGAATGACCCCAAAATTACTCGTTCCCATCTACATTCCAATTTCAACAGCCATGACAAATTTTATGATGATCGGACTAAAGGTACGACCTGTAGCCCATGCTAAAGGATTTAGTCATACAAAGAGTGAAATCAAAGATGCCTGCTGGCGGCCATGTTTTTTGGCCGAATGACCCCAAAATGACTCGTTCCCATCTACATGTCATTATTAACATTCTTGACAAATTTTATGATGATCAGACTAAAAGTACGACCTGTAGCCCGTGCTAAAGAATTTAGTCATACAAAGAGTAAAATCCAAGATGGCTGCTGGCGGCCATGTTTTTGGGCCGAATGACCCCAAAATTACTCGTTCCCATCTACATGTCAATATTAACATCCATGACTAATTTCATGACGATCAGACAAACAGTACACCCTGTAGCCCGTGCTAATGGATTGAATTTTGAAATGCAAGATGGCCACTGGCGGCCATGTTTTTTTACCGAATGACCCCAAAATTAATCATTCTGGTCTAAATGTTGATGTCAACAGCTATGACAAATTTCATAATGATCCGACCAAAGGTACAACCTGTAGACTGCATTGTTGACGCCTTACGTACACACGGACGACAAAGCCATGGCAATAGCTCAAATTTTACAAAGTAAAGTTGAGCTAAAAAGCTCAGAGTGATTAGATATGATTTTTGAAGTTGTTATTTCTCGAAATGTGTAATAATATGTGTCCCAGAAACACGTAGTCAAAACGGAGGGTCTCAGACAAAATTGCGGATGAAGATGGATAATTCTAAAATCAAGTGGTAATATGGTCAAATTTCGTGATACTTTAGTGATAATACGGCCATATTTTGTTGAATGAAATGTTGATAAATAACAAGTTTTGGGAAATTTGATACCATAGTTGACAGTGGTTAGCATTATTTTGTTGCAATAAATTAATTCTGATAACTATTAAGCGTGTTTTGAAGAAATGTTGTTATTGTTGTATCTTGATGGTATGGGGACCGTCTGATCGGATTGAGTACCTTTAATCAAAATAACTCCTATACAAATCATTTATAAATCAGATGATTTATTGAAGTTATGTCTACATAAAATGACACTTCCTGAAATGACATATATGTCGTTCCACTCGCGAACCATACGGCAACATATATGTCGTTCTACTCGCCAAATGGTTAATGCTGAATGAAAGCATTTGCTGGGCTGTTATAGCAATTATTGGAAAATACAACAGGAATATCATGATAACGCTAAAAATGAATTCGTTGAAAGGCTATTATCTTTCACAATCCTGGAATATACAAGTTTCAAACTAGGACAAAAGGTATATTAATCGCATTGTGAAATCGGTCCATAGGTATTATGGACCATATAGCACATAAAGAGCATTTTTAGTCCATTTTTGCATGTAGTTACACATAGCACCAAAGAAGTTAAAGACATGCAAAACTCCCTAATCAAAACATGATTTCAATTATTGAGGCAATAAAAACATTTTAACATTGTAGACTTTGTAGCTATGATTGTAACATAGATAAACAAACAATTAATATAAAAAAAACAATTACAAATTCCATTTGTTTGCATTTAGTTTCCCGTAACAAGCATTGAATATAATTTAGTCACATTGATTGCACAGCATGAGATGTTGTCAAATTGAGCCAATTATCTATTTTTGTGCTATGAGAGAAAATAGCAAATGCCACATATATATATATATATATATATCATTCTCATTAAAGGCCCACTTAATTTTCGAACCCCCATATTACTTTATATAAAATATATGCCATTTTATATACCATTTGAAAGATGAAGCTTCAAAACATCGTATTATCAACTTATCCGGTGTAATAAACTGTGGACATGTTGTTTTTGTTGAGTTGCTAATGCGTTTTGTCATCAAGATTGAAGTAAGAATCAGTATTATTTTCAATGCAGGGGGAATAACTCTATATATTAAAGATAGAGTTCTTCCCCTTTCATTGAAAAAGTTTGAATTCTGTTGCATTCTGGGTGCCAGAGGGGGGAAGTCTTCAGCAGTTTCTATTTCTCTGTGGGCATCTTCTGAGACACAGATGTTTCAAATAGTGATGAATTATAGTATTTTAATCATATTTTATGGCATAGATTGTTATTAAAACCATATATCAAGTCACTATAAAAAAATTAATCGGAGACTCGAAAATTAAGTGGGCCTTTAAATAAAATTTCCTGTACCCCTATTCATCTATTGTCTAGCGCAGACCATGGACACATTTAAAGGTCATTTAGCACAACTAAATGAAGAATAACATGATTATAAGGCCTGTTTTATACATCATGCCAAACATGGGGTCATGCTATCTTTGCTTGGCTCGACATTGACGTGTCTGTGGCACTTGTTACATTTGTTTGATTTTTATGTCGAGCCAGCTGCCATGTGCCGTATTTGTATATTTCGAACAATTTTAGAATTTCTGATACAAAATGCCATCTGCTATAATCATTTCCCTTGGAACTTCATGAAAATACGCAGTGATAATGTCCTCTGACAATGCACTACAAACTGGCCCTCGTTGTGTCTTTATTTATACTTTATACTTCTACAGTACATGCATCTCGGATTTTTTTTCGTTGGTTTCAAAATTGAGATGTTGTCGTTCATCTCCCTTGAACCTTCGTATATATATTTATTCACAAATTTTGTGAAACGTCCTTTGTCAGTCAATACATGCATGTCCCCAAATAAGTACCTTCCATTGCCTTCAACATATATTGACAACGGCCAAGAGTCAACACATCTGTGGCGACATTGTTTTGTATGAAGTGCCAGACACGGGTCACGCTAGGACGACTCAGAGATGATGTAATGATGCAAAAAACTTCAAATTGCGCATGCTCTTCACCAAAGGGGTCATAAATGGAGAGTGATTTTCCCAGTCACCTTAGTGCAACCCGTGTTTAGCACATCGTTTAAAACAGTTTCAAGCCACAGACGTGTAGCATGTCGGCACCAGATATGTCGCACGTTGGGTCATGCCAGAGAAATTCTGATGATCAAGTTGGTTTTATACATTGTGCTCCAGTCTCGCTATCTTGGACTTTATCATTTTCACACCAATTAGGCTGGTGAGATACACGTATGGCTCGACGTATAAAATGGGCCTAAGTCCGGTTAGTTTGACTATTAACAAAATGTGTAAATAATATTATTCCAAATCCATTAGAGTGAAGCTTTTTTGCAAACAGCATGACTGTGACTGTAAATGTAAATTGAATACATAATACTATATGCCATAAGATGGAAGTACTTCATGTTGACATCCCAAGAGCAAAGATGGAGATTTAATATATAAACCACCAATCTGTATTGGTGTCTGAATTATTAATGATTTTTTTACCAGACCTAATCACGAAGAAGTAAGTAAAGTTTTAATCAAATTCACATCAAAGGATTGGGGTTACCTGTTACAAGGGTGTGGAATAAATGCAGAACACTTCTTGAATCTCAAATCTCTTATCGAACTCACAAGTAGATGGCAAATAGCTATGTTTCGCTTGAGCATTTGCCTCTTGTAAAATTTACAATTAACCCATCGGAGTCAGATTCAATAAAAGATATTTGATTAAGATGCACATTGCATTCTGGCTAAGCATTGTATCTACAGACCCAAATGCAAACCAGGATCAACTCCTGCCCTAGCTACACCTGCACAGCAGGCATGGTAATGGGACATGATGTTCAAGTCTAAAATCCGACACATGCTTGCTAAGCCGATTCGTTTCAGGACTTGAAGTGGAATACTTTCCCAGGATTGAATATTCCATTTGGATCCAGAGCAGATTTTACACTCTTCATTACATCTAAACCAGTCTGACCAAGTTCTTTGAGCAGAAGACTCCGTTTACCCATACCAATACCGTGTTCACCTGTGCATGTACCATCCAGATCCATGGCCAACCTAAAAGCAGAAAATAATTCAGATTCACCCATAAGACTTGTATTATTTTTATTTTAAGTTTAAAGATACCCTGTCCAATTTAACACCCTTAAATTAATATTTCTTCTGCTTCAGGGGTTGAGAAATATCTGACTTGAGTCAAGGAACCCACCATACAAAGCTCAGAACTATCAGATTTAGATTTTCTATATCTAATTATTTTCTACACCTCGAATTGATGACAGCCAAGCAAAAATTATAGCAGAAATATATATGGACATGCGCGGACGCCGTAACGGGAGTTGGGAGGTCACATTTAGCGGTGATTGGAATTGATTCTCTGAATATAAGACAAATTTTTTTTACGCCATCAACAATATTGACAGTATCTTGTGATACTTATTCCCCCTGATACAGTAATCATGTTTTATGCATGAACATAGACAAGTTATAATACCATTCCAATCGCATGTGAAAGAAGACATTTGTTTACATTTACGACATCACCACATATGAAATTTAAGATGTAGAAAATAAATATATTTCAAAAAGCAAAATTTAATAGCTCTGAGCTTTGAAGGGTGTGTACAGAACAGTGGGGTGCTACAGTGTTCACACTATCATGGTTTACCGTACATCCATTAAAAAGAATCTGTGTTAAGGAACTTGATATAAGTATGTCTTTAGGGTAGGGTCCTTTGAATATTCGAATATGATCGAATTGAATATGCATACTATTCGCGAATCGAATCAAATCTCGAATCGAATCTTCAACAATGGCCAGAGGTAAGATTTCCATAGAACCTGCGATGTTTAAACCCGGTACAGGAATGGTAGATAACCTGTTGCACATGTCATATTGTTGAGCGGTCCACTTCAGCCACTTATAAATCACGCGTCTTATGAATTATACCCTTTGAACCAAGAATATTCATACATTCTATGCATTTGTTTGCAAATAATAAATCTAAAAATGGCCATTGTTTCATAATGGGATATAAATTACATGAAAACACGGAATACGGAAGTGTGCACGAAACAAAAGTGCATGTTCTTAATCGATCAAATTTCAACTTTATTAACGTGAATGCTAACCTACATGTGGGCTATGGTGTATTGACTCAGTTTTCCTCAATACCTGATCTGTGATAATGTATACTATGGTCAGAACAAAATACAACTAATACTCTATGCATGAACATCTAGTAGGTGTGAGATTGGGAGTGATTCACAGGAGTGTATACATAACATTATAAACATAATTCAATTTCAATACAAAAAAAAACTTAGGTGGTAGTCCTAACACACCAATTAGAAAATAAAGTACATGCATCTGATAATCGGAAACTTCACAAAGGAATCCCAGTTTAGATTTAGAACTGCAAACGTTAGAATATGAAACGGACAGCAGAATTATGATTAACAAGTTTTGTTTACGTGATTTTTTGATGAAAGGTTGAAATAGTGGTCTTCATATACCACAAAGTCACAATGTTTAGCGAGAACGAGGTTGGACACTAATGCCCTGTGACCTTATATACTGCCAGGAAGATAATACATATTAATATCGGACACACTCCTCCCCGATTGCACCGATAACAGGTTCATTCTGACCATTAAAACTTCGCAAAAAATAATTTCAGATATTTGCAAGATATTCGGCGCCGATTCTCGAATCGAATACGTATCGAATATTATTACGAATACCGAATATTCGCTGCACCCTACTTTAGGGCAGACCAGGGTTCAAGCTGCAATGATTCATAGCAATGCAATAAATACACAGAACTGCACTTGTTTGTTAGTAGTTATGTGTCACTTAAGTTAACCCTTTCATGACAGGAGCTGCAACTCAAATAAAATATTTTTCACCCCCGAAGCTGAAGAAATAGTAAGTTGTGGGTGTTAAATCGGACAGGGCATCTTTAAAGTTATACTCATGGCTTCAGGCTAATTTTTGTAAAATTGGTTTGACTTTAGATTCTAGTGTCCAAAATAACATGTCTGAGCCAAGAAATGCCAACTTGAAAAGTTGATTTATTTCGATGATTTATAGGAAAATTAATAATACAATTGAATACAGGATTAATTTTACAATGAAATGACTTTTTCAGTATTTATAGGACTATTTTATATGTCTCTGGTTTTCAGTTTATAAATTGGACAAAGCCACTAGTTATGTCAATTGTGATTTTACTAACAGATAAGTAGATGCAAATAGAGGCTTGAAAACCAGAACACATATTTAAATATTATTATGTGGATTAGACCTGAAACAGGTAAATGTAATTATTCAATATACAGTACTGCCCTAAATAATCGACTCCTTAACCACAGCAGAATTATGGGTAACTTTTCAGGATTTAGTCGGAAATATGGCTTGTTGCTATTCATCAGAAAGCTCTCACTGAGTCAATTACTTAGGGCATTACTGTATTTGCATTGTCAGGAAGTAGAATTATCAAAAGTATTGATCCATTGTTGTGGGGCACATGAAATTTTTCCCTCCATTTGCGTGAGTAAAATAAATCTGTGCTTATCAATTTTTACCAGCTTAGCCACTGCTGACCTAACATGCTGACTGAGTCACCTGGAGTCCCCGATCACTCATGGGAATGGTTTGTTCATCTCAATACTTACAAAGCAATTTTCTCCGATAGCTGTTCTACTTGGTTGATTTCATCAATATTGGTCATATCAACGGTGAAGACTATATGGAAGTTACCATCTCCAACATGTCCGACTATGGGCCCTGTCAGGTGAGTAAAAAAAAATCTGTGCTTATCAGGAATCGAACCAACGTCGCTATCGCTGGACGTCTTATGATGGCCTATATAGTTTGAACCATTTGGGGCCCCCTATCACTCATGCGATTCAACAGGTTATCTTAATACTTACAAAGCAATTTTCTCCGATAGCTGTTCTACTTGGTTGATTTCGTCAATATTGGTGGTATCAACGGGGAAGAATATGTGGAAGTTACCGTCTCCAACATGTCCGACTATGGGCCCTGGTAAGAATGATGTGAGGAGAATTAAAACTAGAAAATCAACTGCTTAAACAACCTTTATCTGGTGGCTATCTCTGAGGGAACAAATAAATAAAGGCACAATTTTTCCATGACAAAACAATTGCAAAAATACAAAAAGAAGTGACCAATATAGTCAATGTCATTCAAATTCAATTAACCCTTTACCCAACAAACCGGCCAAAACCGGCCAAATAAAGCTTCAACAGCCTAAAATATCTTCGGTCTGTCTCAATAGAACCATACAAATATGGATATCATTGGAACCGGCTCCTTGACCACATTGTGATAGTTACAGTTATGCCCTGTGCCAATGCATTCTCTTATATATGCGAGTCGACCATAGGTCGCCTCGCATATATAAGAGAATGCATTGGCCTAAAAAAAATCTTTTTTTAACACTTTTTACCATTTTTTCTTACATTCTTTAACAATTTTATAATTTTTAATGTGTTAAGCCAATGCATTCTCTTATATATGCGAGGCGACCTATGGTCGACTCGCATATATAAGAGAATGCATTGGCATAGGGGGGCCGTTCTGTTGGGCTAAGGGTTAAACATGGTCAGTTGAGTTATTTCTAGACAGATCAATTCTAATCAAGTTGGAACTATTAATTTTACACAAAAAATCATTCGTGAATGACAACTAAATGTTACATAAAGTGGTCAATAAATAACCTTTGAAGTCATCCTTTTGGGTGCATATTGTATGCTGTATTCCAACTGAAAAGACCATAAGTGGTTCATCAAAAGACAAGTAGAATTATTATACAAAATTGTTGAAAATAAACTGTTTTGTCTGATTTGAATTTCCATAATACACGTTGACAGGACAAGAGATTGAAGTGATTGTTTTTAACGAATCAGACCATCATGTGAAAGAGTTGTTTGATTTACTAACTTAACCCTATCATGACTGGAGATTCCTGATATTTTGTGAAAACCCTGTGCCAATGCATTCTCTTATATATATATGAGTCTCCCATAGGGAGCCTCGCATGTAATAGAGAATACATTGACCTAAAAATTCACCTTGACCTTATAAGAAAGTTCATTCTCGTATATATGCAAGGCTCCTTATGGGAGACTCGCATATAAAAGAGAATGCATTGGCACAGAATCTTTAATGCTGCACCAGCGAAGTTCCCGTCATTAAATGGTTGAAAGAGAGAAATTATGCAAATTATATTTTACATTTTGTGATCGACTATGTAGCATTGTTCACTTTAAGAGTACATGAATATTTCATAGGTCCACTAAACATAGGGGAAATGTTGCTTGTAGCCATCAAGGGGAGATAAACCCTACATCAAGTTTGATACTAACCTAGAAGGCCAGCCTCGTCTATCCACTCTTTAGATTTGACTATTATCTCTGGTAAGTTTGATATTGGCACACAGACATCAGTTGAGTAAGGCTGGAAATGCAATGATTTTTATGGCCAAGGCTAAAAACTCCTTCGTTACTGAAGACTCATTGACGAGTAGTTGCCTGAGCAAATGTTCAGATAAAAGTTCAACAAACGGCCAAATATTTCCCAAATAAACTACTAATTATCCAGAATTATCTGAATATTTCCTATGGGAAATGTACCATTTTCAGATAATAAGTTTAACAATGGGCCGTCAATTTCTCACCAATTAATAGGAATTCTGCTCCACTTGTATTGTTTGTCTCCCGTCTACTTGTGTTTCCTGAACATACCTACAGGTGAATAATAGACCATTCCAAGGTATGCTTTTATATTAACTGATGGGAGAATCCATGTAGTAAAGAAAGGGTTAATACATACATTAACTTCAGAGTGGATTATCTCATTCAGTTCTAAAAGTATACATTCAAATTTTTAATTTTGTTGGATATTTATCATAATATCCGCATACTACAGTAATGGTCTAAATAATCGACTCCTTAACCACAGCAGAATTATGGGTAACTTTTTCAGGATTTAGTCGGAAATATGGCTTGTTGCCATTCATCGGAAAGCCGATTATTTAGGGCATTACTGTACAGACAGAGATAATAAAAAATATATAGACTGAACAGAGACATGTGGAGTGGTAATATTTCTATATCACACAAAGGGGGTAAGCCTTGAAATAGTATGTCAGTCATTTGCAGAATGAGGTCCCCAGATGGCTAGCATCACAAAATTAACCCTCTAGGAACCTCATACTGCTGAGGCCTCAACTGGTATGGCCTATATGGGAGACCTGCGATCAGATTGAAGTTCACCAATGTAACTCCATCTTCCCTTATGTTGGACATTATAAAAAAAATGGTGAAATTGCTAACTGTCGACATGCAACTACCATATGAAGCAACCAATTCATTGAGTTTTTTCTAACTGAGGGTATTTTGTCATCACTATCTGGAGGCAGATTAACACAAAGACCAAAATTGTGCCAATTATAATTTTTTTTTAATCACTGCATCAATCTCGAAATAGACTCAAATATCGAATATTCATAGGACCCTACATAAAATAATCATGAACTTGAATTGCTTAGTTTTCTTAGATATGTGATAAAAAAAATTACCTTGCATCCCTTCCTTAAAGCAAGTAAAGCATATATTATTTCATGTCTAGCTTTCCATAGTTTATTCCTTTCATCTGCGTCTTTGGACCATTTGAAATCAGAACCATTATTCATCTTTACAATTTCATCTGGAAGTGAACAAAGAGCAAATAAGGGCCATAACTTCCGAGTCAAAAATTAATAAATGGACAAAACATGTTGCAAGTAGATCACAGGGGCTTGTAGCGCGCTACGCTGACCCCACCCGCATTGCCCTTATACGTGCCTGCTTTACATCATGGCAGTATGCTAGAGACAAGGGAAACAATAGATTTTCCCCCAATTTACCATACTCTGTAAACTAATAAATTTAGCTCATTTTACCAGCGATGGCACCAATGTATCCACTGATAGATTATCTCCAAAGGCTACCATTTATACAGGTTGATCTCCCTCAAACAAGATGCCAGGATAATTCACAAATTCCCCCACTTGCAGATGTATCATACGGCTTATAATTTATTTACACATATAAACTAACACATCGTCATTATTTTTTAACCAGGAGATAGTGATGGGCGGTTAACTGAGAAAACAACTCGGTTTCGGTTTAAAACAATACCGACCGAAACCGACCTGATTCTGCCCCAACCGACATTACGGTTTTATGTTTATTTTTCAATTGAATCGACTTGATAGTTGATACTGTTGACAAATTATCGGCCTCCATATTCAATAATGTGTCGGAATGTGTCAATTTTGACTCTGCCACCGTGTTGTTATCATTATCGTAAGCGACCGTTTTTGTTCTTTTTCAACAGTTGAGTGAACACTCTGACAAAAAAGGTCCTGTTGGTGCTATTTTATGCGCTTCGACCGTGCCGAGAGACGCCCAATTAACAGTTTAAGACACCCAGCAAACATGAACCCATCAATGCGTGACTGTTTAATTTGAACTTATGTTTAAATTTTATTCCATGCAGGGGACCAAATATTTATTAGCCAGCATCAAGGCGAGTGTTGTGACGTAATTCAAATGCTTTCGATCAAACAATCTTCTCTGTCGTGCTCATATTTCGTCATCTCTACAAATCCAGTGTAAGCGACCTATTTTTAGAACGCAACACATGGTACCAAAATTACGTCTCGTTGGTGATTAATTTAAATATAAGTCATGCTGGTAACAGTAATCACTCTGAGTTTTAAGTGTTTTTATGTACTTAATTCCCATCTGCATTGGTTCTCTGCACTTAACGGAATATATGGATTGGCAGAAACAGTTATTTACTAAGAGAGTATTGCTAGGGACTGAATGGATAGACCAAGGGCAGGTGCAGCCGATGACCCAAGGTGAAGGTGCCTCGTTGACCTAATTATGACACAGAAATATTAATAATGCAGTGTGTCTTATGCTTCCCAAATCGCTAACATACATGTATTCCCGTCTACTATGAAATTACTGCACTGTGCGCCTTTCTGTACAAATGCACAGCTCTCCACTGATTAAGTAGTTGAAAATGCACACAATACTTAAAGATAAATAACAAGTTACAATACGTAGTATTTCGTTAATAACTTAATATATCGAACTACTGATTCAGCTGCGATGTCAGACGTGGGTGGGGAAATTGGGAATTAGCCCCAAATTAGCTGCAACATCGCACAATCCCCTTGATCTCGGCACAATTGTCTTCATACTTGATTAATACCTACCAAATCTTGGCACATTGAGCTCTATTCTCAACACATGTACCGGTACGCAATCTACTTAAAAAAAAAAACGAAACGAAAACCGTGAGTCAACTCTTTTAGTCCAAACCAAAACCAAAACTGTAACCGAATCAAAATTTCAAAACCTCCCATCACTACCAGGAGATTACAGTTATGCTCTAAATAATTGACCCCGAGAGCTTTCCGATGAATGTCAACAAGCCATATTTCCAACTAAATCCTGAAAAATTACCCATAATTCTGCTGTGGCTAAGGGGTCGATTATTTAGAGCATTACTGTAGTTGGCTATTCAGAAATATTTCTTCACATTCGCTTTCACTTCGTGACTTCATCTTGATAATATTAAACATGATTGACGTGCATGCTTATACAAGCCAATCAGCAACCTCAGCTTCATAATCCAGGTTTTGTCATGTTGAATATGCAGATGAGACCATGAAGTGAATGCGGAAAAAATTAACAAATATTTCTGCATCAATATTACCCCATTTCTCACCCACCATCACCAAAATGATTGGTAAGTTTCCCTTGAAGGACACTTTCATCACAAATATAGCTATCCTAAACCCAAACAGTGAGATCAGAGACACTTTAAACCCATAAGTGTTAGACAATGTAGCCACTCATTTCAAACTGATCGTAGATTCCGATGTTCTGTAGGACGAGTTCAATGACTTCTCAATGGAAAGTGAACTATCTACATGTACATTCAACCTAGAATGGGATCATGTGGATAACTGGTGGTATAAAGTAATGGGTTTGAAAACTGCTGAAGGTAAACCACTATTCCCACAGATCAGTGTCATCTTAAAGTGCCTACTAACTGTACCAAACAGTAATGCCGACTCGGAACAAACATTTTCTACAATTAGAAAAATCCAACAATCAGCCAGAAATGACCTAAAAAATGACCCTGTGTGTGCACTTATAGCATGTAAATTGAACAGCAATGACAACTGTTATCAATTGGATGTAACTAATGATATGATGAAGATGTCAAAAACTACACTAAGTGAATACAAAGATAAACATAAATAGACAGTATTTGTATTCACTCAGTGATGTGTTTAAAGGAATTAGTCTCTCAAAAAAATATTGTTTTTATCGTCATAATACTAATAATATATGTCTAACAGACCCATTTCGCCAAGAAAATTCAAAATAGAGCAGATAGTATTTATATTATTATGATATTAAAAAAATCGCGGAAATATCCGAAGTCAGTCAAGTGAGTGCGATCACATGACCACAACGCGGTCACATTACCGATCATCTGCATCGACGCTTACCGATGTCAGCGGTGGGTGGAGCTTGAAATAATTCCGCCAATCGCGTAACGAGTTGATAAATTACGCTGGATAATTACCTAAGCCTTTACGATAAATAGTGATCACGGAATAAAACTGTTTGAATGTGCTGAATTATGAACTGGCTTTGCTAGAATGTGGATTATATAACGAATAATGATGGCTAAAATGCACTTTGATGCGATAAAAGTTATTTGAAATGAGATTAATTTATGCAGAAATGCAATGAGCGAGCGGAATTTCGTGCGAAACTAATTTAACTGTTTCTGAAAGAATACAAGTTAGGCCATATACCGGTACTTCATTCTTCGTTGTATGGTACCAATTTCGGAAGCTAGTTTACACATTAGTGTCATCCAGTTGTGCGCTATATGCGTACAATTAAATACAAATGGGTGTGATTAAAAAGGTGGTAGTTATTGTACTAGTACATGTATCATGATGGCTTAAATTCGTCATAATAATGTTCCTGTCAGAAGTGCACGACTGTGAACAGCTTGCTAAAATCCTTCCAGTCAAGATCGATAAGTGAGTAAACAAAATAATTCACTCGAATACACAACAGACTGTTGAAACTACAATGATTATTAGTTAGGCTGCAGTTTGGCATAACGACATTTTTTTTAATTGAAGGCTAGCCTGGCATTGTTTTTCAGTTTGTTGTTTGTTTTATTTTACGTTTTGATGTCACACATTGACTTTCTAGAGAGGATTTTTTTGAATTGTTAGCATAGAAAAACTCCAATGATTGCCTCTAATAAAGAGCGTCCATGTTTTTGTAGACAATAAAGAGCGTTCTCAATTATGAACGTGCTCTATTTCGATATGTCATGGGTGATTTTGTATTGTGACAATTAAATATAAAGAGCGTCCATGCTTCCGTCTCCCAAAAGCGGTAGACAATAAAGAGCGTTCTAAATTACGCACTGTGTTGTCTTTTTGGAGGTACTAAATAATGGATCGCTAGCCCGCTCACAACTGAACACACTACATCTACTAGCCATCTTGGAATATGTGGAGATTACAGATACTCGGGATATTTATATCAAAAGTAAAACAACAAACAAACACAAAACAAAGGCGCATAAATAGAGTTAACATTATTCAGCCCAGTGTTTATATAAATTTGGGCGCTTCTTATATATGTATGACCAGAGCGATAATGTTCGAATTCTTTCTATTCACTTTGTGGCATTTTAGAGTGCAAACAAGTTCGCGACTGACACTGATGAATAGTCACTGAGTGATTACAAATCACCGAATGAATACGCGAGACAATCAAAGCACTAATTACTGCCATCTATT
Organism: Siphonodentalium dalli; assembly: GCA_032622095.1. NCBI lineage: Eukaryota > Metazoa > Mollusca > Scaphopoda > Gadilida > Siphonodentaliidae > Siphonodentalium > Siphonodentalium dalli. The sequence continues at coordinate 203,581,004 of CP136062.1, forward strand.
TACCAAAACAGACACGTGCCGGCATGTTAATTATTAATGGCTACAAAAACAACAACCATTCTAGGGGCTATTAATTACTTTATTCACATAGTTATTGTCTTCTATTCCAGATAAACGGCCAAAGTGTAACGTAATCTATACACCACACGCGCGCACATACGACTCCGCATTTTAGTATCGGCTGACTTACGATTACGTCCTCGTAGTCTGCATAATAATCTCCGGCTCCGAATCTGTGTTTTTAATTCGCTCCCCACAAGTACGTCACTCGTAGTTTAGTCACGGAAATCTCCGAATACCGGTGGTGGTATTATTTATTTATTTTACAGGTTATTTATTACGCGATCGGAATGGGACTTGGATCATTTTAATCACAACAGGGAGGGCTTTCCGATTGCGTTTTGTAATTTCTAGAGCGAATAAGTCCTTTAAGTTCAAATTGAAATAAAGCTACATTATGTTGTTAATTACATGCAATTAACATAACTAAACAGATTTGTGCTTTACATGTGTGTTGATGGTCTCTGTGCTCTGGTTGATTGTTTCATTTGTAATATGTTGAGTTTTATATCCATATATCATAATACAATTTTAAAATAATACCTCAAATTCATCTTTATTGGCAATGTTGGGATATATAAGTTGTGTCCACAATCATACAATTTTGGTACACTAAAGAAGTATGGAATACCATTCCAATGACTGTCACATTTAAAGGGCAGATAACTCTTTCATAAAGTTTTAGGGTACCAAATATGTATGTTTTGAAGACCAAATTAAATCTCAGTGACAAAACCTGAAATCTTACTGACTGGCAGAGTTAATCTCCCTGACAGTATAAAATGGGGGTAATAGGTCTGATTGTGAAGGATGTGCATGAATGTGGTGACAGGGTGGGTTTGGGGAGTCTTTTCTTCCAAATTAGGTAAACAATTTAACAATTGAAATTTCATGTCGGAGATAACAGTATTTAGTCTTCAAGGGAGGAGGTTGCAAAGTTGGACACCCTCTCCACCATCCAAGACCTTGTAGTCATATCACTGACTATAAGTCCCCACCCAACCCCCTAATCCCTCCTGTCGTCATGTCTGTGTTACCGTGAAGATGAAAGTTACAATTTGCACTTTGTGCATAGCTTCAAGTTCACCCTATTAAATACTCATATAGCTTACAAATTTCATGACATTGGATTTGATAACATGTACTCACCGACAGTGCTCATAGCTTACAAATTTCATGACATTGGATTTGATAACATGTACTCACCGACAGTGCTCACTTGGTCATCAAGGCTGTTAGCAGGTCCATGAAACTCAAGAAATAAGGATGGCGCGACTTTGTTCTCCAAATGGCTGAATTTATTACAAGCATCAATGGCATGCTCATCTAAGAATTCTGAAAACATAGAACATAAAGTATACCTCTCTGGATGTGATCTGTTTACAGTCATAGAACATACAGTATACCTCTCTGGATGTGTTTTGTTTATCAATAACACTAGAGCATCCCCGATTTAAAATTATATGAAAATATATTCTACCACAGTCTACTAAGAAATAACTTATATGGATTGACCTATAGGCATTAACCCTTTATCCAACAGAAGGGCCCTGTGCCAATGCATTCTCTTATATATGCGAGTCGACCATAGGTCGCCTCGCATATATAAGAGAATGCATTGGCTTAACACATTAAAAATTATAAAATTGTTAAAGAATGCAAGAAAAAATGGTAAAAAGTGTTAAAAACAGATTTTTTTTTAGGCCAATGCATTCTCTTATATATGCGAGGCGACCTATGGTCGACTCGCATATATAAGAGAATGCATTGGCACAGGGCATAACTATAACTATCACAATGTGGTCAAGGAGCCGGTTCCAATGATATCCATATTTGTATGGTTCTATTGAGACAGACCGAAGATATTTTAGGCTGTTGAAGCTTTATTTGGCCGGTTTTGTTGGGTAAAGGCATTAAGAATAATTTATGTTCTGTTCAATTCTGTTTGCCGATCTATGGAAACATGGTCGGGAACTTACGTCATTATTTTCTCGTAAATGTCGGCAAAATATCAAGCATGGAAATTTCAACATTAGTTTTTTATATATTTCAACAAAACTGGATGTTGAACAGATTTGATTTTAAGGAGATTTTGGGGTTCAAAATTCACAACCTCGAAAAATGGTGATGGAAGTCACCTGGAAACATATTTTCTCAACAGTCATATATATATATGGGGGCGCAATTCATAATGAGCTAGCAAAAATTTATATATACCTCATTCACTATATTTTTGGGTTGAATTATAGGTAAAGAAAACATTGAAAAATATTTTGATGTAAGACATCTTGCCGCCATTTTTTTTAGCAAACTATGGTATAGGTTCCCAACCCTGAGGACTGGATTCTGAAAACAGACACTAACAAAGATCAATAGCCTGCCCAGGACTCTCTTGGCATATAATTTGGGCTTTGGATATGTGTTTTAACAGTTTCATGACTGGAGCTTCTTGAAAATTTACGAAAACCTGTGCCGATGCATTCTCTTATATATGCGAGTCTCCCATAGGGAGCCTTACATATATAAGAGTTAAGAGAATACATTGGCCTAACAGTATTTACCTTGACCTTGTAAGCCAGTGCATTCTCTTATATATGTGAGGCTCCCTATGGGAGACTCACACATATAAGAGAATGCACTGACACACAGGCCTTCGATTCTGTAAAATGCAGGAGTGTGGTTGGTCACTCGCCTAACCTGAAACCCAGGCGTGTGATTTTGGTGGATATTTCGGGGGTATAAAATGACAAACGAAGACTCAAAATTAAATCAATTTTATCACCATTGTGATTCATCTTGTACACATGTATTCTCCACATTGAAGTAATTAAAACTCCATTCTCGAATTGCGTCGTAATGCTTCCGTTGGATGTAAGTTGTTATGAAATGCGGTCAGAGACCATGTAACCACGTGAGAGTTTCCTGTTGTGTGAACTCTATCGATATTTTTAAAAATAATGTTTGATTGCCCCGAACTCAAGTTTCAATTTCTATTCATCTTTACCGCCCATCGGGGCGGCTTCATTTAGAACGCAACACAATCATGGTACCGAAATTACGTTGCATTGGTGATGGGGTGCACGGTGGGATTAATTTAAATATGTCATGTTGGTAACAATATCTAGCCGAGAATTACTCAGACCTACATATGAATGCGACGACATCGCTAAACGCACCTGACTATAATAATGTTCTAGCGCATGTGCAAAACTTAAAACAATTACTTCCGTCGTATACGGCATGTCTGTCAGTCTTCTCCAGCAAACAAGGTTGATCGTTATTATAAACCCATTTTCAATCATGCGCCAAATATCGCCGAGGAGTGTGATTAATTACTCGCCAATATTTAATTTCAGGCGTGCTATGGTGCGCGAGCGCGATCGCACGCCTCATAATCGAAGGCCTGGACACATGGTCTTTAATGCTGCACCAGCACTGCTCCCGTCATAAAAGGGTTAAATGGGAACAGACCAATATTTTTTTTCAATCTGAATACCGTACCTATCCTTGCTATCGGTACTCCACACTGTAAAATCTGTACTGTAGAGTCAACAGCTTCCTGCACTGACTTAAAGTGGCAAATTGCTGATATGGTCTGAAATATATTGGGACGATACTATCAACTCTAAATGATTTAGAGTAAGAACTCTAATCTAAGTACATGTAGCTATACAGTGTAACAGAGCTACTATTCAATTGGTAAAATTGGTAAAATCTTCAAACTTTCCGGTGGGTCAAACAGTAACTTGTTTTCATAATAATAATTCTAAAATCACAGATAGAACACTCGCGAAACTGTCTGGAATGATGATGAGAAAAATAGTATAATTGCACCTTACTAAAGTAGACGTACCTCTTCAGGTATACCATATAATCGTAATGTGGCCTTGGTTATGACTCCAAGAGTTCCCTCTGAACCAACAAACAAATTTGTAAGGTTGTACCCAGCAGACGTTTTCCTAAAAAAAAAAATATTATATCTTAATCTAAAAGGTTATTCAATCATATTTTCCCTTTCAATGAAATAACCTTCACTAAAATTTTGAATCTGTACCAAAACATCACTGGCAGAGGTAAACATATTCAAAATCATCAAATTTCCTAGGAATGGTGTTACATGTATTGAGAATTCCACAGTTTGATCAACAGTATCTTGTACATGTATGTATGTATGAGCACCACATCCAAAATCTGTGTATTATTGTTTGTGTTTTGATATTCCAATTTGCTTCTCCAAGGCCTTTTATTTTTTATTAAATGATTTACGGATTTCCTGACCCCAAAAAAAGCTGATTGTACCCCTTTCATGATGGGAGCCATGCTGGTGCAGCATTAAAGATCATGTGCAAATGCATTCTCTTATATATGCGAGTCTCCCATAGGGAGCCTCGCATATATAAGACAATGCACTGGCTTACAAGGTCAAGGTAAATATTGTTAAGCCAAAATTAGAAATATATTAGTACCGGATTTAACCAGATCAGATACGGTATATTGTACAGTTTATGTAAGACTAATTTTCTTGTTACTACCAAACCGGTTTCTTAATAGACAATTTTGTTCAAATTAATTCAGTAAGACTGCTCTGAGTATATTTCTGCTTCTAGAAAAGGTCACATAATCAATAAATCCCTACTAAATCCCATTTAACTATTTAATTACACATATATCACACGATTCAAGATAAACAGTACAGATAAAACTGCGTTACTTTTCCATATCTGTGCACCCAAAAGTCCCAATTTAACCATTGCATGAGATGCTGCGTTTGCTTGCTCTCTAGTAAGATACATTAAAGAGTAGTGTTGAAACGATTAGTCGACTATCTAACGTTGACGCAGATAGCTCCCACTGTCCACTCTGTATTTTGCCGTCGACCAGTCAGAAGATTGTATATACTTCCCACAATAAGAGTTAAAAGACTATAATGTAGGTACATGGCTAGACAAAGTCTTCTCGGTCCACAACAGCTTGTGATATGATCCCAATTGATATCCCAAGCTGTTGTGAACCGTGAAGACTTGGTCTAGTACATGGCACGTTGATCGAACACTTGCCGCAGATGTGACCATGTTAAAAACTCAATGTAGTCAGAATGTTCAAAATGTAGAACATAATTTATGCACCAATCGTTAGATAACTGGGTTGCCAAGTGTTCCAAGTTCCATTACAGTGAAATTGACATTCGGGACTCGCAGTTTCAACAGAACTTTGGTTGAAGAATCCTGGTTTATCATAATCATGTGATTACATCCTTCCGGTTTAGTAGAATGCAAAAAAGCTGATACTCTACAGTTTTTGTTATACCTGTCGTGTTGATGGAAATAAGGATATGGGTATAGCTACATGTATATAATAACTGTATGGGTATAGCTACATGTATATAATAAGGATATGGGTATAGCTACATGTATATAATTCTTGGCTGCGGGTACCAACTAGTCGACTTCAGGGTTAGCCCTGGCCCAAAATTCCCATGTGCCAACACTGTTGCCAACTGCATTAATTTTTTGAGCCATATATTTTCTGTTGCCACTTTATTTTTTCCTACCAATATTTTTGGTGCCATTTTTGAATTTGGTATTTCCAAAAAAAAATAAAAAAATAAAACCATCGAATGATAGCCATTCACGAGATATTTTCCACTCATTTCAAAATTTTCATTTTGGCGATCATGCAGCTTTTTGAGGCGTTCTCGCAGCATTGGATGCTAGCAAGTATGTTGCTCGATTTAGGCAGTGTAGCACACGAATATGGCAAATCATCTACTTTATTTGGACTATCGATAATGTCTGAATGTCCGAAAAAATCAGAAACTTACTTCATTTCAGAAGGATGTTGTGTGTCTGATGCATTGTTGCCAAAATCTAACTTGCGCTTATGATTCATATTTGCTGTGTGTCACAGTTTGTGAAAGCTGAGTTCCAAATGAATTATTCATGATAATTCATCTAACACCTAGCAAAACACAGTTTAGACTTCAGGAAGCCCTTTGTTTGACTAATGTTTGTCAAATTGGAATGAATAGCCATACTCGGTGTTATAATCGAGTAGAAATTCGAAACCTATTCACCCCAGTGATATTATAAGTCGATGTCACATAAGCTGCGAATGTATTATACACTTTCAATTAGGACACAATTAGCTATGTCGCGACAAGATATCAATGTGTGTTTTGTTTGTGACCGATTGACTGTAAGCATTATTATATGTCCGATGGGTATCAATTGCCAAAATCCAAAAAGGAAGATGCCAAATTTTTTAGCAAATCGGGATTTTTTGGCGCAAATTCATTTTTTTTTATCGCAGTTTGCTAAATTGGCAATCGGTAGCGCAAACCCTGGTCGACTTCAAATCAACTTTTGGGGTTTGATTAGTCGACTCCAGAATCTCAGCGTCATTTCAACTCTATTAGAGAGAATTCATAGATCTCTGATCAAACGTTTCTATTATGCTCTGCAATCATATCATTCTTCCTCGCATAATTTGAGCATTTGTTCACTTTTTAATAATGGGACTAGCTATTCAATGTTGCACAATATGTAAACTTCATTTGATTTTGTCCAGTTTGGCGGCCATTTTTGACAGACTTTATACAGATATGGTTTAAGACTATGCATTGTTTGTGTATATTTCAATTTATTATGAATTTGGCATTAATAGGAGCATCTACCGCAGAAATTCAGCATTTTCCGATACCAATAGCCACTGTGGATACCATCTTGGATCCTGAATTTTCCCATGAGCGGATTTTTCGGGTTTTGCATGTGTTGTTACTGGTGTTTTTCCATGTCAAATAACACCAAAGTCAGCTTGTATCCAATTTATTCTGGGTTCAACTCTCCCATGACCACACTAAATCTTTACAAAAGTCTTGCATGCAATCACTTTCAACAGTCAGAATAATCTGGTTATTTTATGCATGTGTTGGCAACATGACTTCAAAATATATGATTAATGATGGAACCAAAGCGGTAAATGTACTATTTACTAAAAGCTACAACTTAATAGTCTAACTGGATTAGATAAGTAATTTCGACACAATTTTCAATTTTAGCTGAACAATTTAAATTGAACAAACATCTGTTTCTTAGAAAATATGCAAAACCTCAAGGAAGCAAATTGTGAATCAAATTTTTAAAATTTGAATCAGCCCTTAATTTATCCTTAATTTATTTCCGCATGGACTCACTTTGCTCGCCGACCGGGTCCCGCTGTATCTATCACTGATCCATCAGCAAGCACTACTTGTAGATTGAGAACATTCTCTCTCATTGTGCCATATTTGACAGCATTCGTTCCTGAGGCACTGGTGGAACACATTCCACATAGTGAAGCATCAGCTCCAGGATCTGACAAAGAAAGGTATGGCATGCATCAATGTTTTATAATGCATATTAACCCTTTCAGTGCCAAGTCCGATTTTTGTATCAACCCATATTTCCTTGATAATTTTTCAAATTTATTGATTATAATAAGGTGATACATTGATGGACAGAGCTCTTACAGCTTACAAGGTCAAGGTAAATATCTCAGAAATCAGACTTGGCACTGAAAGGGTTAATTAACCCTTTACCCAACAGAAGGGCCCTGTGCCAATGCATTCTCTTATATATGCGAGTCGACCATAGGTCGCCTCACATATATAAGAGAATGCATTGGCTTAACACATTAAAAATTATAAAATTGTTAAAGAATGTAAGAAAAAATGGTAAAAAGGCCAATGCATTCTCTTATATATGCGAGGCGACCTATGGTCGACTCGCATATATAAGAGAATGCATTGGCACAGGGCTAACTGTAACTATCACAATGTGGTCAAGGAGCCGGTTCCAATGATATCCATATTTGTATGGTTCTATTGAGACAGACCGAAGATAATTTAGGCTGTTGCAGCTTTATTTGGCCGTTTTTGGCCGGTTTGTTGGGTAAAGGGTTAATTAAGGAGGAGGTTAAGTGGATAATTTTTAAAGGTGATTTCTATGCAAATATCTGGAACAGAAGATAAAGTGATGTGAAATATTCGGTTGGGGTCATCAAATAGAAATTGAGAATAATCTTCCTCAAAGTAATTATTTTTTATGATTATTAATCAAAATTGACAACACACACCGTCATTCTTCTATATTAATTAAATGCAATAGCAGCAATGACTCTCATGGCGAAATAACATGTGCTAGTTTATCATCGATTGTTGCGTCCCGAATCAAGATGTAAATATTTACAATTGAGCGTAGTTCAAACGATGTTTTCTATGGAGTGGTATGACTGATTACGTTGAAATTTTCGGCGATGTTAGTAGAATGCTACATTCCCCAGGATGGCATATAGCGCCTGCACTAACTTATCAATTTCACGCACCCAAACAAGTCCATAATATGTCTTTAAGGTGTTACAAAATGTTTCCAGGTGTGATATTGGAATCCATAGATATTTGTCTGGCGAGTCTGTTTGGAACTTGTTCTATTTGAATGTTGGTGTATTTAGTTTTTAATTTTACATTGATTTTTCAAAAGTAGGTGAAGTGTTGTAATTCCAGAAAAAAATGCTCAAAAATATATTTATATCAAAACTAGATACCTTACATAGCCAACAGCCAGTTAAATGTTATGCTGTTAAACGATAAGCCTGTTATTTGTTGCCGGACAACTACATCATAGGTAACTTTTGCTCAGTAGATTTGTATGGCAATCCACATTCAAAATTTGTCACTTGACCTCCCTTTTAAAAGCAGTGCGAAACACTTAATTAGAATGTCTGGATGTGTATAGCAAATAGTTTTGGTCATTATGTTCAACATATGTTATTTTCCAAATTTTATTTCAAATTAGCAACATAGGTAAAAGCAGTTGGGTTCCAAATAATAGTGTCAACACTATTATTATTTTTGGAGAAAATTTCCGAAGATCACTTTTATTTGGCACAGAGACTTAGAGTGAAATTATGATCACTATTATTAATTTTAACCAAAAATACCAATCATTTTTATTTAGTATTATTAGGCTATCACTATTACTAGGCACCTTAGAGTACATACCAATGGGAAACCATAGGCCTGTGTCCCTGAGGTAGCGGTTTAGCGTGTTTCTTGTAACTCCACTTTCCACTGTACAATCAAAATCCTCAGCATTTACAGCCACGATAGAATCCATCTTTGACAAATTGAGGGACACTCCACCCTTATTAAAATAGAAATTTATATGTTAGGCCAAACAAATAACATGGGTTGCGGAATTTTCCAGTTGTTTCACATGTTTCACAGATAATTCAGGAAAATGTTCTTTATTTTTCACAATAGCAGGAATAGAAGAGGAGTCGTGACTCGGGGCCCGATTTTTCTAAATTCTTTGACTTGAATAAGTTTTTCTGTGATATATATTGTCTTTAGTTTAAACAATATTTATTTTCCCGTCTATGGACATTCAAATATATAATTACAATAGGTACAAGTTAAGAAGAAAAAAGGGATTAGGCAACAAGCCATAGGCTTATTTGAAGCCCTCTCCCTTAATATTTTGTCTTTATAACAGTTCACCCTTAATTTCAGTCCGACATCTTTTGGCAACTTCTAAGTTAACCCTTCCATGACTGGAGCTTCCTGAAATTTTGCGTAACCCTGTGCCAATGCATTCTCTTATATATGTGAGTCACCCATAGGGAGCATCACATATATAAGAGAATGCACTGGCTTAGTAGGTCAAGGTAAATACTGTTAGGCCAATGTATTCTCTTATTAGAGGGTTAGTGGGTTAGTGGGTTAAATAAATCTGTTTCGAATGAAAAACTCCTCACTGAACTAGGATGGCCTACACTTTACACCAGACGCAAACACCATAAATTTAATACTTGGCAGAAAATAATTCTTGGTAAAGCTCCCAATTACCTGAGTACACTTTTGCCGACCTTTGCTAAAGATCAATCTACCGACTCGCATCGATACCCATTATTATTCTTACAGAAACGCAACAATACAGAACATTTTAAATCAACCTTTCTGCCTGAGATGGTAATTAAATGGAATGCAGTGGTAATAAATGGTTCATCTGATGGCACCAAAACCGACATATTGAAATTAATGTATGACAAATTGCCTATATTTCCCCCAAAACCGCCGCCATACTTCAATTCAGGCTCTCGCAAATGGAACATCGTGCACACCAAGCTAAGGAATAACTGCAGCGATTTAAATTTTTATAAACTTGAAAACTATATTTCTATAAACGCTCACTGCCAATGTGAGTTTTATATTGAAGACGCCTCGCATTTTTTCTTCAAGTGCCCGTTATTTGAAGAGAGTCGCTTAATATTCCTCCAACGCCTTTGGCTAAATGGAATTTTCGTTGATAGGGTTGAAGATATCCTCTTTGGTCAAAGCAACCTATCCAATACTTTAAATGATAACTTGTTTCGCAATACGCAAACTTTCATTGCATCATCGGGTAGATTTCATTGACGGAAAATCTTCAAAATCCAAATAAGCCTATTTCTTCATACATGCCCCATATTGCCATCAAAATACTCGGCTCAGCTCGCCATAGGACCTACATCCCATCCTTGATATCTGTCTACTCACTTTATACCTCACCCTCATTCTCGACCCTCCTCGTTTTAGGTACTACATTCCAACTATAAGCAAACATTGAGTCCTACATAATTCCATATACAATTAATAATTTGCGTTTCAATATTGTTAAGGGAGAGGAGCAATATTCTAAGTTGAATAACTTGTGCTCCCATCCCTTTTGATTAACTCATATCTTATTTCAGATTCTAATTTGTAAAATGTATTATGTAATGAGGGTCAAATAAAATATGTTCAAACAATATATATGAGGCTGCCTATGGGAGACTCGCATATTTAAGAGAATGCATTGGCACAGGGTTTTCGCAAAATTTCAGGAAGCTCCATTCATGGAAGTGTTAACATGTTAAACTCACTTTTAAAGGATTGACACCCCCTTCCAGACCTGTGCCACTCCCAAATGGTATCAGAGGAATGGAACCTTCATTGCATAGCTCTGCCACTTTAGAGACATGCTCAACATTCTCAGCAAATGCTACCACTCCTGGTAAATGTGTTCTGAAACCAAGTATTAGAAAACAAATTATATTATTTCAAGTTCAATATATATCAAAGATATATGTGACCCGCCATATCAAAACCAGTTGTAAGTCGGGATTTTTTTTACCCTGTGCCAATGCATTCTCTTATATATGCGAGTCGACCATAGGTCGCCTCGCATATATAAGAGAATGCATTGGCCTAACAATTTTTTACAATTTTAATAATTTTTTCTTGTATTCTTTAACAATTTTATAATTTCACCCATACAGAGCCCCAGACAAACATGAGCAGACGACACTCTTCTATATATGCTTCTATATATGTGTGGGGCTCCCTGCAGGGTAATGGATGTTTTTTATTTTATGTCCTAAAAATTGTAAGAAACATTTATTTTAAAAAAATGATAAAAAATTGTTAGGCCAATGCATTCTCTTATATATGCGAGGCGACCTATGGTCGACTCGCATATATAAGAGAATGCATTGGCACAGGGTACAAAAATCCCGACTTACAACTGGATTTGATATGGCAGGTCACATATACTGATAGAACTTGTGAAAATCCAGCCATTTATGGGACCATCTTCTTTTTTAATCAACAGAATATGTGCAACAGATGAATGAATTTGAGCCATGGATTAGTGCAAAATACACTCATGTGCTCTATGAACGATACAAACAGCTTGATAATTATTATGAAAATGAGTTTATGACCTAACAATATTTAACTTGACCTTGTAAGCCAGAGCATTGTCTTATATATGCGAGGCTCCCTATAGGAGACTCTAATATATAAGAGAATGCACTGACACAGGATCTTTAATGCTGCACCAGCACAGCTCCCGACATGAAAGGGTTAAGCATGAAGGATAACACATGGTGCCATTTTTAGAAGGTTGTGCTATTTGCCTGTGACATGTGCATGTTTTGTATCAAATTCTCTCTTTGTCACTCATACAGACTACAGTCCTAAAGTAATTTGAGGTGACTTTGCCACCATTTTGTCATATTTTTATGGGGCATTCAGTCACAAGCTAAACTCAGGAAGCAGTTAGTTTATCTTATTCACCCCCATGCTATTTATTTCAAGTGTTGTTATCGCATATCTATGGTTAGAATGGCAGCATGTGTAGGAAAAGTTGGGTGGCATATTCATGTCATGGCTCGGGGTGACTTTGGCACCCACCCGATATAGATGTAACTCTATTTGAATTGTTACAAGATTCAAATCCAGACATGCATCAAACAGCTAAAGAGCAGTGTTCGCGCTGTCGGTAGCCAAATTAGCCAATGGCCAATCTTTTTCGAATTTGGCTAATAAAAATTTCATTTGGCTAAACTTTTGGCTAAACTTTTTTTTACCCCAAATGGAAACGGAAAGCATGGAGTCGGAAAGCTAATTAATAAAAGCGCTCAATAGATCGACATTCAAGACGAAGTTAGGTGACGAAAGTATTTCGTACTTATGAAATATCGTTCTGTAACGGTGGCGTTGATTGAATTGTAGCGGCTGTACAATGGGGACATTACACAACTGTTTGACATCTGATCAGTATTTTTGTTTTGTAACATTTAACCAGCCTAATCGTCAAAACGCATAAGCTGTATACTGGTTATGTAACTGATTAAGCCGTCTGTAAGATCAAATACCTAAATGCTTTGTTAATTAGAGAAGAGCAGTTCTTAACTCAATGGTTACGTAATGTGTATCATAAAGTGCATCCCGTCCAATAACCTGGCTTCACAGTTAACACCTTACTATAATAAGCAATAGTTAGCGGCCGTCATTACATGGTGTCAATAGTGTCAACGACATAGAGTTATTACAATTAGTTTTGCGGATTTATGTGATTATAATTATATAGAATGTTAGTTTCATGTTTGCGAATTGGTATGGTCCGATGTGAAATCCGCCGTATTCCATATTAATGTTTTATGAATTGATCTGCCTGTGTGATATGATGCATACATATGTTCGTATAATATTGTTTTTAAAGTTGTTTTTGTGTTGTTTTAATTATGTTTTTATTCTGAGTAACAAATAAAGTTTAAAACAAATATTTTAGTCATTAATTGTGAACCGCCCAGAAAATGAGGATTTAATTTGGCCAAATTTTTTTTTAGTTTGGCCAAAAAACATTTGGCTAAAGATTTTTCATTTGGCTAATAAAATTTTCATTTGGCTAAACTTTTGGCTAAAAAAAATTTCAGTCCAGCGCGAACACTGCTAAAGAGTGACTATAAAGTGGGTTGGCTAATTTCTACAATATAAATTATGATGCAAGAATCTTTTACCAAATATAAACATATGTAAATATACTTGTCGACATTCACCAAAGTATTCAGGGCTGTAAATATCTAAAATTGTTTTCTCCCATACCCCTGGATAGATTTCAACTAAATTTGGTGTGGTGACGCAGGTACCCTCGCGGATGTTATAGTGGCGTTAATGTTTCATAATTTTGCTTTTAACAAATTTAATTAAGTAAAAAAAAAATTTTAAACTGAGCAAGTAGCTCAATCAAAACAAAAAAGGTAATTTAAAAAAAAAAGCTAGGATATAAATGTGGCTTTCCCCTCCAACACTGAATAAAGAGCCTATTTCAGCTAGTTACTCTATAAATGCATGTGACAGTACCTGTGATAGGATTCATCATGACCATGTTGTTCACGTACTGCCTCTGCTGTTGATACATTCTGTTTCCCAATGGCCTCCTCCAAAGTTTTAACAAAACTTTCTGTCACTGGAGCATGATCATCCACCTGGGATAGAAACAGTATACAGTAATGCCCTAAGTAATCGACCATTTAACCACAGCAGAATTATGGGTTACTTTTCAGGATATAGTCGGAAATATGGCTTGTTGCCATTCATCGTAGGGATCTGCGAATCGTGGATTTTGCATCGAATCGAATCTCGATATCGAATCTCCTTCCTGATATCGACATCGAATCGAATCTCGAATCGAATCAGCTAGTGATTGACATCGTTACCAGAGTGTATTATTTCGGTGTCTCATGGCTAAAAACTGCAAAATTCAGTAGATACTATATAACAATGTTAATCTCCTTAAACATCCGTTAGAAGAGGCAGGTCACTCTCCGTCTCATGGAGGGTTTGGGATATGTTGCATTGAATTTCTATGTTGCTGTGTCATGGCGAACATGACACGAGAAGTGACAATAAGACACTTAAAGACAGTCCAATCAACGTATCACAGACCCCATGGAATGGAAGTCACTTTAATTAAGATAATAAAGATTTGACACAAGTGGACATGGGTACACCGTTCAGCTATTTAATTGTTGTAGTCCAATGCCAATGGTAGTTATCTGTTCAACTGTTCACCCCACAATAGATATTCACAGAATCACAGTAGTTAAAAGTGTTAAATGTTATCAACAAGATTCGAAACTTGGTGCAATGCGCTCCATTTCCAGGAAAACAGAAACTTTATTGTTCTATCTGTTCATTCCAATCTCTGTTTTATTGCTCTTAATGGTGGCTGACATTGGATTTTATTCATATGATCTGAATTGGATATACATGTATGAAGTTGAAGTTGAAGTTCTAAATATAAGGTAATAAATTGATGACCGCATCTAGAGATCACGAAACGTGTAGACAATTTACATAGTGTCGATACAGATTACAAATATATGCAGCGATTGATCAACAGCACGGGTTGCGATCGAACCACATCATTTGCATAGTGTACGTCTATTCTGAACAACATACACTCAAAACTACCTACGTTGGTTCACTTGGCAACATTGTGCATCAATTTTTGTGAGTTCAGGTCATTTGAAAAGTGTTATCTAGACGCACATTATAAGACTACACCAAAGTAACACTGATTCGAAAATATCCGAATCAGCGGAACGATTCGGTGTCGATCTCGAATCGGGTGCCCGATTTCGACATCGAATCGAATCTCGAATATTCGCAGGTCCCTAATTCATCGGAAAGCTCTCCCCCCATAATTCTGCTGTGGTTAAGAAGTCGATTACTTAGAGCATTACTGTAGCAGAATAAAGAGGCTGTGTTGACCAAAATCCACCAGTTGTATTGATAAATTTATTTTAATGATATATAGTTTTACTGGTATATTGGTATCCCATTTTGCCCTATAAATGTATGGTACATGTTCTTATTCCACACTCAATTATGTGAATTTGAATTATGCTTTATATAAGCATAGTTAAATTATGATTAAGTGTAACTTGTAACTTTTAAATGTAATTGAATTATGCTGCAGATACCCTAGCTCAGTACTAGATATGGGACAGCATGGGAGGCCGTTTTTTTTTTACGTTTAATGGCTAAAATATTCCGGGAGCTAATAGGGGTACCCTTGCACCCCCCCCCCTGGGACTTAACTTCACCCCACTCATTTTGTTCCTTATTATGTCCTTCAACTTTTAAGCAATGTTAACAAGAAAAAAATGTGGCCTTTTAGACTCCAGACAAGATGGCGTCCATCATGGCCGCCGTTTTTCAGACCAGACCCTAAGTCAGTTTTATGCAATTTATAGCGGGAAAATCTAGTAAAATGTATACAAATGTATATATTTTCGTAAAGCTATGACATATTGACACTTTTTTGGGCCAAAATTGAAACTCACCATCCAAGATGGCTGCCAAAATGGCCACCGGAAGTTGAAAATATGACATTTTTTCACAAATATCTTCTAGATCAATTCATGCTGTTTAGAACTGGTTGAGTAATATGACTTTATTTGGTGTTTTGTATATTAACTGATCATTGGAGCAATTAAATATGCAATTAATAGGGTCCTAGCCCCTTCCGACTCCTCAACAATTCTATTTTACAGAACGCGGTACAAAATTTTACAAAAAATCACAATTGGGATTCTAGTCATATTTTAACAAGAAATGAAAAGAACATTGTAATGTAAGTGAGGCATATCATTACCTATGAATATTCCAACTCTCTGGAACCAAATATCTTACCTTGGCTCAAAATGGCGGCGAAAATGGCCGCCAAAATATGGAAAATGGTAAATATTGCCCCAGGGTGTCCTGCAATCGCTTACAAGTTGTGGTTGATGTATACAATTGGCTAATCTGTATTCTATACATTGTATACTAACATGTCTGATGCACCATGGATCATTTTTACTATTGTCACCACTGACATCACCAGAAATTTGGATTTATCTCTCACAAACTTGACATAAATATCGGCAAAAATTCACTTATCAGGGTTCGACCATTTGTTCAAGTAAAATGCAACTATCTTTGGTATCAAAGGTATTTATTGTTTTTGGACTATCTTACATGTGTCACACTACGGTGTTTATAGACTATATTGCTCAAGATGGCTTCCAAAATGGCAACCAAATTTGTAAAAAGTTAAAAGTTAACATATGCCGAACATTATTCTCTGCGTTATCCGAAAAAGGTAGCAAATTGTGACTCACTTGGTTATTGTACCTGTTAGTTAATTAACTGACAACTACGTTCTATTATGTTTGTCCCAGTTCCGTATGGGGCATAACGAATTCATTTTAAAGGTACTCAACCCGATAAAACTCCTCTCAATTACTATTTCAATGGCTTCGGGGGTCAAAAATATTTGATTCGAGTCGAGGAAGTCACCCATCAAAGCTCAGATTTGTTAGATATCGATTTTAGAAATCTATTATTTTTCATTACCGGGAATACTATCTGGCCCAGAACTCAGTCAAAATTGCGTAAAAATTACCACTTGATTTTAGAGTTATTCATCCTTGTCTGTTTGAATAGATTTGGAGTACACATCCAGAGCAGATTATGGCAGTTATTGGTACTCATCTCGAGAACATAACAAATTTGAAAAATCAATATCTAATAACTCTGAGCTTTGTTTGATGGGTTCCTCGACTCGAATCAAATATGTTTTACCCCCAAAGCCAAAGAAATAGTAATATAGGACCCTCTGATCGGATTGTTGTTGTTGGAATCTGTTGAGATGGGGACCCTCTTTACGGGTTGAGTACCTTTAAAGTTGCAGTATGGAATTTTGCAGAGAACCTATTTTGTGATTATGGCCATATTATTGAAAGGAAATTGGCAGAACTTTGAGACGGAACTGAGATGAACCATGATATGTGGGTATTCTGGCCCATTAGGCCAAAAGGAAGAATACCTGAGTTTAGGGTAACATGAGGGAAAAAAACAGGGGCGGGCGGGCGGTACTTCATTTTATTTTATTTTTTCATTTTATTTTTCACGGGGAATAGTATTTAAGTATTCGTGCCTTCTAATCCTCTGCCAGTGTCACTCGTATATAGCTTGGGCAAGTCATTGTCACACTAATC
This sequence comes from Siphonodentalium dalli, assembly GCA_032622095.1. NCBI lineage: Eukaryota > Metazoa > Mollusca > Scaphopoda > Gadilida > Siphonodentaliidae > Siphonodentalium > Siphonodentalium dalli. Next base: position 203,598,452 of record CP136062.1, read on the forward strand.
AATGTCATGGTAGCTTTAATCAGATTAATGGTGTTGCAGAAATTCAATGACATGTATACATGCATTTTATCACATAATTTGGCCATAAAAGCAGTTTCATAATTATCGGTAATAGACACGTTTAATATCAGCGCGTGCGATGACTTCACGGCGTTCTTCAAATAACTTGCGATCGCTGTAGTTTATGATTGTTGTTTTCGATGAATATTTCGTGTTGCTTCGGGTTTATTTGATCATGTGATAAAAGGTATCTCACACTCGTCCTATTTTATACGTAATTTATCAACCTCGTCCTCTAAATTCTATTTGAGCCTCGGTAAACCTCGGCTCAAATCGAATTTAGTGAACTCGGTTGATAAATTCCATATAAAATAGAAACTCATGTGAGATCCTCTATATATTAAATGATGACGGTTAATGTTCACGCTGAAGCTCGGATATTACAGGCCAAATCCTACGAGTGGACATATTACTTTTCAATTTCCCACACAAGACACGTATGATATTTTGTTTATCCACCGACTCGAATACTAAGAAATTTTGCATAATATTCAACTCAGAAGGTGAATTTAACAAGAGTTCCTCCATTGGAAATGACACATACATGCGGCAACGCCAACGTGACGTACATAACATATTCAATATGTAAAGCGGTGGTGGCATTAACACCTGTAAAACAAAGTAAGCACCAAGAACAATATATGTGCATTGATTACCCTATGACTGTTGCATTCGGATCATTGCGACACAGAAGATGTTGATTCATCGGGACCGGCTTTCTGTAGAACTAATGAATATTTAATGAGAAATAGTTCTACTAGGAAAAAAATAAGTTCTACCTGCAGGTACATACCACTCCTACTGCATGGGTACATACAGACTCATGTTACGTCAGGCTTATAATTTTCAGGGTGGATGCGGTGAGAGGTGGATAAACTATAATAATGGAATTTTGAGCTTTGAGTCGATTTCAAAAGTGTCAGAATTATTTTTAATCCGACATTTTATGTCCTTTTCTGTCTGTTCAGAATCCGTGTGGTACCGGTTCACGCATGACAACATGTCTGTGCTATAGTTGACAGGCGCCACGATGTTTCTATTCTGATTCATATGAACGCATTTGTGAAGTTTAATAGCTAAAACTCAGGATCTATCTGCACACGGAAGTGTTTCCGCCATATTCAATCGCCATGTGCAATCGGCAAAATATCCAGTTACTTTCGATTTACTAGTTAATACATATTCCGTCACAAGTATCGCGTGTTTTCTGGTTTCCTCTTTCGAGAAATCGGCGAGGTTTGCCAAACAATGACGAGGGAATACGAATATACTACAACAACAATGGCGGCACTTCCGTGAATTGACGATATTTGCAAGGAAATGGTTTACTTGTTTAAGCTAATTCCGTAGTCGCGAATTCCTAATTACAAAAAAATAAAATGAAGTCCGAGGAAATTTTTGAAAAACGATAAAATGGAATTTGGCGGCAGGTTTTGAGTAGGGGCGGGCGGGTTACCCTAAACACAGGTATTCTTCGTTTTGGCCTTATCATAAATTTTATCAACTGGATACAGGGTGGAAGCCAAGATGGCATCCAGGGATTTACTCTATGATCATAGATGAGGATAATAGGTATACAGGGAGTTATTGTATGGTCATGAATGATGTGTGGGTATATAGGGAGTGTGCTGTTGGTAACAGTGGGACGTATATTTATATATGTTGTGGATGTGTTATCATTGTTAGTGTATGGGGAGTAGATGTATGATCATGGATGGCGTGTATGAGTATGGCAATTATGGAACTTATGAGTGGTCGTATGTGCGGGTATTGGTATATCTGGCTCACCATTGGTGATGTGCATATGTATACCTGGATTGATTCTATGGTCATGGGTATGGCGAATAGGTATACATGTAGTGGCTGTATGGTCCATGGTGAGGTGAATATATATACAATGAGTGACTGTATGATCGTGAATGTAGTGAATATGTATACATAGAGTGAATATATGGTCATGTGTCGGGTGTAGGTGTATACCTGGTGTTCATGCATGGTGACTCGTCGCTGTATCGTCATTTGTGGTATGTACGGGTACAACCAAGTATGGCTGTATGATCAGGTGTACGTGTATAAAGTGGGTGACTATGTTGTCATTTGTGTGGTGTTTATGTACACATGGAGTGACTGGGGTAATGGGTGGGTTGTACACGTGTACCTTGGTGGCTATCGCTTTCCACAATAACTCAAGGATATGTTAATCAATAGAGAGGTCATGTCAGAGAGTCATATCGTGGAAAGCGATAGCCACCCATTATCACACAGTCATTACATATATATATAAACACCACAGACACAACAATATAGTGACCCACTGTATACATGTACACCTGACCCATGACCACGGATAACCATACAGCCACGCGTCATAATGCAGACACACCGGGTATACTCCTAAACATGACCCATAACCATATAGTCACTCATTTTATACCCATTCATCTCATCATTGGCCATAAGGTCATCCCCTGTATACCTATTCTCCAAACGCATGGTCAAATAGACAATCAATATATACATCAACACCACAACAATGACCATAAAGTCACTCCGGTATACATATGCACCTCACCAATGGCCATATAGCTTCATACACACACCGTCACCCATGTCACCTGGTATACTCCTTCACCTGACATATGGCCATACAGTCACCCCGTGTGAACCTATTCCAAACATTCATACATGATCATGGTCAATCCTTGTATACATATTCACCTCAACATTGGCCATGTCACTCCCTGTATCCCTATTTGTCACACCATAGCCGAATAGCCACCCAAGATATACTAATACACCCCAGCCATGTCAGTATAGTCACTCCATGTATGCATATGCACCTCATCCATGGCCATATAGCCACTCGCTATATACACATATCCCTTGCCCATGACAATAAAGCAACACGTGTGTATACTGGTATAACCTACAAATAACCATACCGCCACGAGTCACCAAACAGGAACACCAGGCATACTCATACGCCTGACACATGACCATTTAGTCACCCCCGTATAGATGTTCATTACATTTATGATCATACAGTCACTACTTGTATACCTACATGTACTCATCTCACCATCAACCATACAGTCACTACCTGTATACCTATTCGACACACATAGTCATATAACCAGTCGATATACATATGCAGCCCACCCTAGGCCATAGATTCACTCCAGGTATACATGTAAACCTCACTAATGGCCATTCAGCCCTTCCAGATATACAAAAAAACCCACACACACGACCACTAAAACAATCCATACTTGCATATACACCTCACACATGACAATTCAGCAATTCACTGTATAATCATACACGCCATCCATGATAATACAGCTAAGCCCTATACACCCACCAATGATAATACATCCACGAGATATATAAATATACATCCCACCCGTTACCACAAGGACACTCCCTATATACCCACAGTCCCTATATACCCGATAATGTCCATCAGTTTACTCCAGGTATTCATATTCAACCATGACCGTACAGTCATTCCATGTATACCTATACACATTACCCGTAATCATAAAATCACTCCCTATATATCCACACACCCCATCCATGATCATACAGACAACACATGTACATCCCACCCATGACCTTACCGTCACTCCATATATATATATATAATCAACACATGACATAGATGACCATGTAGCTACATGTATATCCATACACCACACCAATGGCCATACAGGCACACCGGGTGCACCCGTACTGGATATACACAATCATACACCATAGTCACTCCATGCATACCGATTCACCTCACACCTGACCATGACATCTCCCTGTATACCTAGATGCATCTTACCATGGACAACCCACTCATAACCATATAGTCACTCATTGTATACCTACACACATCAGTCATGACATACAATAACTCCCTGTATACCTATTCACCCCACATATGATCATAGAGTAACTCCCTGGCTACGATCGTGGCATCCACACTGTATCCTGTTGACATTTTTTTATCATTGGACCAGAATAGCCAAAGATTATGGTCCATCTCAGTTCTGTCTCAAAGTTCTGCCCATTTCCTTTCAATAAATATGGCCAAAATCACAAAAGAGGTTCTCGGCAAAATTAGATACTTTAAAATGAAATTGGCAGCCCATACGGAACTGGGACAACCAGAATATAACATGTAGTTGTCAGTTAATTAACTAAAACCCAGTGAGTCACAATTTGCTACCTTTTCGGATAATGCAGAGAATAGTCGGGATATATGTAAAAAATTCACATTTTACAAATTTGGTTGCCATTTTGGAAGCCATCTTGAGCAATTTGGTCTATAAACACCGTAGTGTGACATATTTAAAATAGACCAAAACAATAAACACCTTTCAATCCAAAGATAATTATATTTTACCTGAAAAAATGGTCCAAACCTGAAAAGTGAATGTTTGTCAATATTTATGTCAAGTTTTTGAGAGAAAAGTCCAATATTTTTGACGATGTCAGTGGTGACAATAGTAACAATTAACCATGGTGCATCAGACATGTTAGTATTCAATGTATAGAATGCAGAATAGTCAATTTTATACACCAACCACAACTTGTAAGCGATTGCAGGACACGCTGGTGTAATATTTACCATTTTCCATATTTTGGTGGCCATATTGGCAGCCATTTTGAGCCAAAGTAAGAATCTAGGTTTCAGTGATTTGGAATATTCATAGGTAATGATATGCCTCACTTGCATTACAAAGTTCTGATCATTTCTTGTTAAAATATGACTAGAATCCCAATTGTGATTTTTTGTGAAATTTTATACCGCATTCTGTAAAATCAAATTTTTGAGGAATCGGAAAGGGCTAGGACCCTATTAATTGCATATTTAATTGCTCCAATAATCATTCAATATACAAAACACAAAATAAAGTCATATTACTCAACCAGTTCCAAACAGAATGAATTGATCTAGAAGATATTTGTGAAAAAATGTCATATTTTCAACTTCCGGCGACCATTTTGACGGCCATCTTGGATGGTGAGTTTCAATTTTGGCCCAAAAAAGTGTCATTATGTCTTAGCTTTACGAAAATATATACATTTGTATACATTTTACTAAATTTTCCCGCTATAATTTGCATAAAACTGACTTAGGGTCTGGTCTGAAAAACGGCGGCCATGATGGACGCCATCTTGTCTGGAGTCTAAAAGGCCACTTTTTTTTCTTGTTAACATTGCTTAAAAGTTGAAGGACATAATAAGGAACAAAATGAGTGGGGTGAAGTTAAGTCCCAGGGGGGGGGGGTGCAAGGGTACCCCTATTAGCTCCCGGACTATTTTGAGATTCACCTTAACATATACATGAGAGTTAAGTGGTTTGTTCTTGGTTAAACCATTGTTTCACAGTGGGGAATCATGTGGTTTCGAGGTTGGTGAGTACCAAGCATTCAAAATGACACAAAACGCAGCATTTGGACTGTTATGAGTATATTGTAGTTTATTTTTAAAACAGGCTGATATTTTATTTGTTCCGAAATACTCAGTAGTTTTCTATAACATTCTGACTAAAGTCGCCAGTCAGAGGTTCGTGAAACACCCCAGTCCAGGCATCTATGAAAATTCTTTGACTGACAACTTTTGTCAGAATGTTGGAGCAAACAACTGTGAGTTTGGAAACAAATGAGGTATCAGCTTGTTTGAAAAATAGTATAGCATATGCTTGTAGCTGTCAAAATACTGTTTAGTTTAACATATTTTATTGCTCATATACATGTACATAGCAAATGGATTGGAGGACAAGTGCGCAAGGCACTTAATCTTCCCTCCTCTCCAAACAAATTAACATAACATATGACGAACGAAATAACATAAGCATACAAAATAAGTAGTAACTAAACTTTACATGGAAACAGCCAGATAAATTGAGTATACGAAAGATGATGAGACAGTAGGTGAAGGAGACAGGGTAGTAGACAGAAGATAGGAGAGAATACGAAGAAGAAGAAGACTATTACATCTATCCCTTTTCCATATGATTGCTGAAACATGCCAACGACTTGGTAATAGGAGCGAATTATGATTGTTTGTGCATTTATACTTAGTCGAACCGTCCTGAGGTACGTATGAAATCTTGAGCTCTCATGTATATATTAGCATTTTCTTCATATGGTAAGTTAGGATTTCCAAAAAGCAATGTGAAAGCTGAAACATTTTCATATTTTGACAGGGCCTCGGTTAGTTTTATTCTAGCTTGCTGATATAGTGGACATACAAAAAAGTAATGAAAGGCATCGTCTTTGGCATGTCCACAGTCACAAGTTGGAGTTGGGGAGATATGGTTATGATGCATATCACTGCGCAATTCACTACAACCACAACGTATTCGGCAGTGTAATATATTAAGTTTCCTATTCCCATAATAAAAATATCCAGGTGGCTTATAAACTTTAGGTTTTATACTATCTCCAAAGGCTAGTAATGGCTTTGAGCGAATATCATCCTTTATTTTATTCCAATCAGTGACGCATGGAGGAAAGAAGGTAGCTTTAAATGTTGATATAAATCCCCCCAAGTCACTCTTGTTCCTAACATCATGATCTGTTATTTCTTCAATTCGAGGGGGGGGGGGGTCAAAATACTGTGTAATATGTCATATCATAGTTTATTACAATCTTCCTTGTTTCTGGTCACATTTTTCGATCTCCTCGACCATTTTGAATGCGTGATACACATCAACTCGAAAACATGTAATTCACCACCATGTGTTTGGTCATGAAGGATACAATGGTTAACCCAATTTTTGAGTCAAGTCCCCCTAGGTATAAACATGAGCATCCCCTTTGAACAAGTATCACATAAACTTGCTCTTGAACACAGAGAAATTTTGTGGTCTGTGATGACTCCTAGCAAGCCATTCAAAGTGTATTCCACAATACTACCAATAATTAGCACCTCCTAGATTTCATTCAATATTTAAATAAATCCAATAATTAATGATTATGTCCCAGGTGCATCACCTGTAGTGCAGGTGAGAATGTTTGGCCAGCTTAGTCCATTGTTCGACTGACTTTTGTTTTGTGTAACCCATACACGAGCGAACCGATCCATTTTATGCACTACAATCATAATTGAATTATGCATAATCGGAATTCAAATGCAATTAAATTGTGCTTCTAGGCCTAATACAATTTGACATATCAAATCCTAATGTCTTTAAACCTTTGATGACTAAAGCTTCCTGAATTTTTGCGAAAACCCTGTGCCAATGCATTCTCGTATATATGCGAGATGCCCATTGTTTCAGTCCAGATGCCAGATAATCCCAAAATTGAGTGTGGTATCACAGTAGTGTTGTGATAACAGTGAAAACAGTCAACAAGAGGGAGGTATCCTAATCTTTTATCTCCTTCCCAGGAGACCAGAGCGATTGCTCTCGCACCAGTATGCACTGGCAATTTTACTTCACAGGAGCTAAAATTCCCACTCATCTCTCTTGTCAAAATGTCTATGGTCACTGTCATCATTGATTCAATATTGAACTATATGAAGGTATTTTTATAACCTTTCCCATCTCAGTTAAATTATGGGCATGTGAAAGGTCTGTCCTGAGTATGGGTTTTTCCATGATGGTGGTTACAAAAAGTTCCCCAGTTGGTACATGTGGGAGGATGGATGTTTGTTCTTGATGGACATGATGTAGCATTAAACTTCATCCCCCAGGTGTCAGCCCATTTCTCTGGTGACGGTATTAGTAGTAGTACCAGTAGTAGGTCTTTTTGTAACTGATAGTGATCCTCGCTGACGCGTTATGCAGTAGGTCCCAACATTTGCGCAGGTCCTGGCGTAGGTCCCTCAATTCACGTAGGTCCCCGTAGTAATGCCATAGTACATGCTTGGTTGATTGATTCCCAAACATGATAGGTTTGTTTGCTTAGTAATACAGCCATTTAAGAGATGAAGCTTGACTATGATTATGGGATTTCTGATCTGATCCGGAAAATAAGAGGGTTATCAAATTACCAGTGATTACTGGCTTCGGGCTAAGATATTAACAGGAGGATTGGATATATTTTGCATCAGATGTAGTGATCCGGACCGGACCGGTTGGGTGGTCCGGTCCACTGCCAAGGCAGTCCAGTCCGGTCCAGGCCTTTCCGGTCCAGTACACATGCCTGGACCGGTCCAAAACGGTCTGGTCCACCTATAATAGGCTATATTTTAATGAATTCTCTGTTTTCTCAAAGTTTTCACTCTGTATATAGTACAAACTATAAGGTTACTGAGTTCAGTGCATTGCAATGAGTCCATATAAAACTTGCATTGTTTGCTGATTGTATGCATCATTGTCTGTCTCTGGTGGGATATACTGGGAACGATGCACAATAATAGTATTTCTAGTAATACGAACATGCACTAATTAAATGTATTGGACAGATATATACTAGTAGCTAGGGTCATAATGTATTATAACCAATCTAACATGGCACTCAACTGATTATATGCATGATTCGTATCATACTTATTTTCATTAAATTGAAACGAAATAACTATACTGATGACAATTATACAAATGTGTACTAATATGACTACTACAATAATATTGGAGTCTTGGAGATTGTGATGGCTGATTGTATAGTCCTGACAATTACAGTTATATACCTAAGTACAACTACTATTGGATTAATGTGACTGTCTTGCGTATGTACTATGTAATGTGGTTTGCATGTTTCTTCGATAATTATAACTGTGAAAAACAATAGAATACTCGATTCGATATCCATCCAAATTGATTAGTTGATGCCATGTTACACTGTTTATGACACATAGTTCCATATATTCAGTTGCATGTTTGTCGCATTGATAGGTTCTACATAGATATTAACCACTTGAATGCGTCAATACATCGTTGCTAATTGATATGACGGCAAATACGCAATAATATTCACGATAGTTTATTATAACTGAAGAAAAATAGTGGACCGGACCGGAGAGTACCGGACCGGCGGCAAAAAGCGGTCCGGTCCAGCGACACCCGGTCCGGACCGGTCCAAAGCGGTCCGGTCCGCATCACTAATCAGATGATGCCATGCGAATTATATGGTTTCTGCATGGTGTGGAAAATATGATTATCACATTTCTCGATTCATCAGTATAGGTTCTGGGTGAGTTTGTGGGTCTGATTTGTCTTTAAAATTTCTCCAAATGTCGTCGCCGAACGTCCGTCGATTTCTGGTTCCATATCTGCTGATTCTGCTGCAACTTTATTTTACGGAACGGAACTGTTCAATAAGTTTGAATTGTCCGAACCGAAAATACTACGCTCTACATGTAATTTGTAATACTCACCTTTAACTACACTGTATACTATTCAATGTAATTGAGTCCACTAGAGGTTTTAATTTCCATTCAATGGCCTGCTATTCAATAGGATACAGTAATATCTTATGTAAATATATAACAATTTCGATCCAATGGAAACTTTAAAGGGGTACTGTACACAGAGATAGGCCATTTTTTTATTCACTCCCATTGAAATAACTTTCAAGTTAGATTGTGTTCGTGTTTATATGAGTTTCGTATAAACCTAATTTAGCGAAGAAAATATTGATCTTGAAAACAAAAATATTATGATTTCAAACTACGCGCCATGGTTTGACCTTCACCTGAGAAGACGCAGGTCGCAGGAAGAACCGGAAGTTCATTGCTCACAGTTTCGATTGATGCCTTCAATCTCTTCCATCGAACAATCTCACTCCCTATAAAAATACTTGACGCTTTATGACTCTTGTTTCTTTCTCCTTTTTCCGAATCGGTTATAACGGGCCTTCCTTTTGCAGGTAACATGTTTTGTTTGCAACTCAATAATGTTCGCGAACGGCCGTCGACAAAAGACACGCAACAGATACTATTTCAAGAACGGTAACTCGTACTGGCATAATTCTCCATTTTATGACTCCAGCCATAAATGAATTTATATTAAATAATTAAATTTTACTTTTGTGATAGGCTGTTAACCGGAACGTTTTCAGTATACATCGTCGACTCAAATTAGTTATTTTAAAATATAATATTGATATTAGATCGTTATTGTCACCAGGAATTTATTGAAATTGGGGTACAGTACCCCTTTAAATACTTACCATGAAATTGGGGTAAGTAATAGGCCTAGTTAAATTTTATATTTATATTTTCGTAATTAATTTATATTGGAGTTATTGAGGTTATGACATTTTAAAATAAAAAGTACTTTAAATGTTAGTAATATTATTTATAAATACACCAATACAGAACGCTTTAATTTTTAATTAGAATTAATGCAAATAGTCACAAAACCAAATAAATAATTTCCTAATTTCTTCTGCATAAAAAACCTGACATTACTATTTGACCAACCAGAACGCAGAGCTGACCGGTAGAAAAATATACATCCAATAATTAGTAATTCAATTTCAACTTATCTGTACTGAGTTTAATCTAACATCAGATTACTGATAAATGTGGCAATCGTTCACCATAGCCTCATCACAATCATGTGGATATTTGTATATGAAGTTTGCACTGAGTGAAATAAATACAATTGTAACTATATAATATCAAGGGCTGAATAAAAAATTATTAAAACAAAACAGAAATTTGCACCATTACCGAATTTTTGTTGGTACGTGTAGAGTAACCTTGCCGTTGATAACATAATATGATAATTTATGTTTATAAAAATTTTGATTATAATTATACGATGAACACAGCAAACTACGCACTCTGGATGGGTATCGTGGATCGGTAAGTTGCATATTGAATAATTTTTAATGAATATGAAAGTCTCAGAACCCAACTAAATTAAATAAAAATAAAATCTGAAAAAAAAAAAAAAGATTAACTAAGCTAATTAAAATATATAGATATATATTTTCTATACCCCCCCCCCCCCACAAAAAAAACAAAAAAACAATGAACTGTTCACTTATTGATACTATTAAGCAATGCTTAGTCAATAAAGCATGTACTTTTGCATTACCGTACTACGGGGACCTACGCGAACTGAGGGTCCAACGCTGGGATCTACGCAAATGTAGGGATCTACTGCATAACGCAGTACCCGTGATCCTTTGAAGTTTTGATAGTAAGAGTAAGACTAAAAGTAAGACTAAGAGGACTTGTAAATGTTCAAATATAAATTACCTCTTAGTCTCAGCCGATTAATTAGTCTACTTTGCCTTTGGTGAAGTAGCCAGAATGGAACAATCGAATACCCAAATAAAAATGTGTGAACACAGAATAGTGAGACTTGTCCCGATTCCCATTCCAATGGCCATGCATAATAGGTACCCTGCTGATAATACTATTAATAGTGACTGACAGGGGCGTAGGAAGCTATATTAATTGGGGAGGTATCAGCTAGGGGTGTAGGAAAGAAGTTTGTATATGAGGGGCCACATTCGATGGCCTATGGCCATCGACGACAGCCGCAGGCTGGAGATGGGGAGAGCTCGGTAGGGAAATTTTTTCTGAATTTAAACCCCTCAGATCGCATTTCGTTGCATCTGTAACAGCATTTACGTTAAATATAACCCATTGAGGGAAAATATGGTATTTTAGTTTTTCACCTGTTGTACAAAATAGTATGGAGATCATTTTTGACTCTCATAAGTGTGTGTTTTACAAAATGGAGCATTCTTCTATGAAAACATGATATGTATAGGTTTATACTTACATAATTATATATTCACATTCTCAGCTTTCCCAGCCTAATCCATTGTAGTAGTGCATGTAACTGAAAGATGGCCTCGATAAAGCAGGCATGCAGATTCGCCATTTAAGCAGTGCCAAAGTACTAGCTGTGATGAAGCATAGTTTCCGTATTTACTCTTCAAATAATTTCGTATTGAATTCATCTTGGAAATCTTGGTGTTGATTTATTTTGTAGCTTTGGACAAATTAGATACCGTTTGTGGGCTAACACAATGATTTCTGAGAGAGTACTGTAACAAGAAGGCTTATAAGGAGCAAAGGCTGGTGGATAGCACCATATGGGGAGTTATAATTTATTACCCGATAAAAACCTAAATGTTTGTACTTGTATAATAACACAAACCAGTGAGACAATAAGTTGAATAAAACAATTACACATGGCAGTCAAGGCACCTAATCTTTATAATGGTACGGTACCCCCAACCGCTATTAATTGCCCATATAGAGTATACTATATATTTTATGTCAAACTGTGCGGGCGGAGAATGTGACTGGTTAGGTTGAATAAATAAGAATACCCCCTTACCCCCCCCCCCCCCCACCCACCCGTTCCTACGCCCCTGGTGACTGATAATGATATATCAAATATAATTATCATTTGGCCTACCATTGTTTGAACACACTTTTTAAACGCTGTCATCTGTTTAGAAGCAGATGATAAAGAGAGAAGCTTGCACCTCAGTCTGAAACTCCACATCTTGACAGAATGTTATGTTTTAAACGTTCTAATTTTTAGAATTTATGCACTTGAATGTGATAAACTTTGGTCACTCACAATCCGTCAAAAGGTGAAGGTCAAGTAAGATTTATTGTCGGGAAAGGTGTTCCGTCGCTCTTAAACGTGCAGTTTATCCTCACTTAAGTTTGGGATAATTCTCAATTTCAAAAAATTGATCAATTTTTTTTATATAAAATACTTCTTATTTTACTCGAATAATCATGGATATAAAAGATGAGTTCGCCACCCTTGGAAGTTGGTCCAGGGGTCACGTTCCAGATTTTCCGATTTCCATTCCGATTTTTATAACAATTTCTTTTCAAAGTCAGCCCAAAATTATTCCCACCAGTCTCTTTTTAACACGTGGTCTGAACATGGTGGGTTTGCGAATGTTTTTTCTCCCAATTATTGCCTCTTTTCTCAATATTAATGAAATAAATATAATTCACATTATGCAGAAACATTGTTGTAATACTGCTTCATGTTAAAGTGGATTTTGTTGTGGTAGAATTTATGAAAATCGTGTTCTATTGCCGTGAAATTGAAAACGGGGTAATGCACGAATTCAGAAATTCGGAATACAATGATTTGAAATAAAGTTGCACCAACATTGTAACTGAAACTGTGAAAGTAATGACATCTGTGTATCCGTTTTTCCTGTATATGTGGAATACCACAAATCCGGTGTAATAAGAATTGTTTACATATGATGCATGCGGTCACAGTTAGTGATATTTTACCGTATACTGTGAATTTTATGGATAATCTAGTCCAGGCTAGTCGAAAATCTACGGGATAAAGATTTATTACACAATAAATGACCAAACCACTATGTTCCCCCGACAATGCATATACTAATGCATCACCTTGACATACCATTTACCTTCCTTTTCCAAAAACAAGACGTTTAACGAGCCTTTTACTCTATCTGGCGAACAACCCGCGAAGCATGTCGGCCATTTTTCGGGTCTGTTCAATCGAGTTCCGAGCATACCGCTCAGTATTGAGGGGAAAATATGCCCTGAACTTGATTGAACAGACCAGAAAAATGGCAACAATAATTCGCGGGTCATACGCCTGATTGCAAAAAAGCCTTGTTTAATGTCTCTTTTTTGGAAAAGGAAGGTAAATGGTATGTCAAGGTGACGCATTTGTATATGTGTTATCCGGGGAAAATCGCGATTTCGTCATATCTTGTGTCATATTCTTCCATTCCGGACTTGAACAAAACCCTACATTGCCAACGGTTGGGAAGTCGGACTTTACATTCAATGAATGTATAGTAAATTTTGGACTTAATCCAGGCCCGTCGTTATTATAAGCGCCCGATTTTGATGTTGCATGTCCCCCCCCCCCCCTCGATGCTTAAAGATCGCATGCAGAAAGATGCCATTTTCTCTTATTTCATTTTCATATCAATTTCCACATTGAAAACAATTAACTTGTTGGCCATGATCACCGACTCATTACTGTTTCATGCTGTTTTATCGTGCAGACATCAGATAGCTCCAGAATCACTCAGGTCATTGAATTTTAAACTATTTCCTGGACCTTTGCTCAATGGGAGGGGGACACCACCTCCCAGGACCTTCCCCAACTCATCTCTTCGGGATTTGTCTTGGGCCAAAGAAAAAAAGTGGTTTGGGTTTCCCAACCGACCCTAAATTTTCTTTACCCAGTCGTCAAAAAGAAAAAAAAATAGCATATCATATAGGTACGAATTACCGAAGTATGTTGCTGGTACGAAGTATTCTAAGTACGCGCATCCACTGTTATCAGAGTGCATTACGAACACACACAATATAAAATGTCCAGATTTTAGGTAAATGCCAAATGAGCATGCAGAACGTAAACAATAAGAATATCAAACACACAGACTTTTCAGCACAAACAAAATTACAAATGAAGCACAAGTTACCAAAAAAATGTTTTTGAAGTGATGCTCAATGATTCTAAAAAGGGGTCTTCCGCCAGAAGAAAAAAAACCCACCCAGCTCTGGGGAATAATCTGGGACAAACATGAAAGGACAGAAAGGTTGATAGACTCAATTTTTCAAAATTAAATGTTGATACAGAGGGTGACTACATCACAACAGTTCTGTGCAATTCTTTATGTTACACAAGCAATCAACACAAGTCACAACATTCCAATCCAAGATCAAGCAGTGCACAGACAGAACACATAATATTTAAAGTATAACAACTTGTCCATTGAGAATAAATTAGTCACAGCATGGCCTACTTATCAATTGTATTATTTAAAAGCACAGTGATACTGAGATGTGAAGTGAAATTTCAGCAATTCCAGAGTTGAATAAATTCATGCCCATTGCATTTGGCTTGAATGAGATTCATGTTTCATTACCCATCCTGTTTTAAAAGTATAATTTTATATTCATCACTTGGAAGAATGTATTAAAAGCAAACAGCAGACAGAGAAAATTATTATTGGATTTCCCATTCTCCATGTGGATGCCACTGGATGGATGTTCAAATATGAATTCAACAAACTGACATATTAAGGCCAAACAAAAAAAGGGTTTTGTTTCACGGGCACCAGCGCGTCAACTTTTAACCCCCGTGTCTGCTTTTTATTGGTATTTTGACCCCAGAAAATATAAAATAGACCTAATTCCACGAAATACCACGAAAATAGGTAACAGCAAATACAACTCGCGATTTTACATCAAGTAAGCTTTAATATTCTGTCTTGTTTATTACCTATGTAAGGGTGTCATACAACTGGATTCAGAGTGTAAGTATTCCACAAACAAATCCAGGGAAATTGTCAGAAAAGGAGTTTATTTATATGCAAAAAAGTATTCAATTGGTTGTTTAAAAAGTTGGAATAAATTTTCTGGATGAAATGGTACATGACAAAACACGACATAGCACTCAATTTCATACATTTGAGCTGGGTCATGTACTAGAATACTAACCTAAATCACGCTCTACCTGTATGGAACTCTAAAATAATTCTATATTTGCAAATTTGGTATTGAAAACATCAAATGACTTTAAGTTTACAATAAATGTTCCGGTTCCGATTATCAAAGTTAGATTTTTTTTTGTCATCACCACCACCGGAAATGAAAACGAAACTGAATTCCAAACGTTTCCTGGGGGGTGAGGTGATAATTGGTTATTGGGTTGGCTTTTGAGACAAATATTAAATTGTATTGTGCAACAAAGATGCACTTTTGCACAGAAAATGTATTAAATAGGAAGAAATAATTTGCTGTGGAACAAACTGCATCTGTGCTGCACAATTTGACAAAGCCAGCAATTCATAAAACTTTCTTAATTACCCCCAACACTGGCAACAGTCAATAGCTACCCTGTTTGTTAGTTTTGTAAGTTTTCCAGTATGAGGTATATGGCTTGTGGAAAATAAAAATAAAACCCTCCCTCATCGTTTTGAAAAAAAAATTGCCCGTGAAACAAAACTCTTTTTTTTTTTTTTTGCCTAAGGATTTTTTTTGAAATTTATTTGTCGGAACATCCCTACAAGTGCTAAATGGGGAAACCAACTGCTAGTGTCATATCATCAAGTTAATACACAGGCAATGCTATAGCAGGGATTTTTTTAGGTGTCCTCGGGGTCCGGTAAACGGCCCCATTCACAATGGGAAAAAGGCACTTTTATTCCCAATTTTCAACCACAAAATTCCCAATTGCAGACAGGTATATAATACCATCAGGTTTATTGAATAATTATCAAAGTTTGACAGTTATTATAGTAAATACGTCACTCGCTTGAGAGGAATTCCCACAAATAAATTGCTAGGATTATCTCATTATCAGGGGGACGCACCATGTTCTTCCAGAATACACATTTTCCCCTCCCCGCATGCCTTTAAAAAGTGGACTCATCGGTTTACGATTAAGCTGTGTATCCATGACGAGTTATGTATAAAATATAAAATATTGCCGAGTTATGTATAAAATATAAAAATTTCACGTCCTCACTGATTATTTTATAAACATTTGCTGGAAATTCCCCCCTGCACTATTATTTGGGTGTGCACGTTTTATTTGGAGCCCGAGAGTAGTACCGTACTTGTACCTCAATGTGGGAATAACACGGACACATTGATGTGGTATTAATTATCTTATTTTATTTATTGAATTACATCTAGAGATACCTATCCATCCTTGGGTGTTTCATTACCATTTTTCCGTCGAAGTTTGGTGGATGACTTGCATCCTTCCATTGTTATCTGTGAATTTTCAACTTACCTGAGGCTGAGAAATGGACCTCGATGGGCTGGGATTTTACTCCATCTTTGAATAACCTATGTTTAAGTAGCGTTATACACCGAAAATTACGGTATTAGTACTATTTACTTGTGTGCAACAGTGATTAATTGAATTTTTCTAAAACATGGAAAATTCCCAATTTTGGTCTGTAAAGACACATTTTCCCAATTCGAACGGACCCGGACCCATTCCCAAAATAAGCAGAAAAATCCCTGTATAGCCAATTCTGAGTTCTCTCATATGGCCATACTGGAGGAGCTTGGAAGTTATTTCAGAAAAAAACATCAGTTTTATTTTATTTCTTTATTGAAATAAAAAAGGTCATTAGTAAATGCTCTGTGTGGTGGCTCATGTGTCACTACATGTACACAAGTCTGGATTTTAATGGATAATTAATGGATTACTAAAATTTAATTAATGGATAATTAATCTGCATATCCTCTGGCCAAGCATTTATGAATCAACACAGTATTCTTCATTTCTTCACCAATCGTTCTGCAAATAAAAGTATAAAAAAAAAACCTACCTACCGACCCTATTTTTTTGTGTGCATGTAACCCAAACGGCCAAACCACATTTTTTTGTTGGCCTTAAGCATATCAAGCTGGGACCCCCAAATGATATGATAGTATAGGGGGTGTCCCACAAACAGTATCCTTTAGTTGATGCCCCAGGGACCAGTTCCATGGCATGGATGCTATTGTATTAAAAGTATTGCAGGACAATATATGTAAAGAAGAATGAAGGAAGAAATTTTGGCTAAAGATGTATTTCTGTTGCCACAATGAAATTTTAGTAAGCCGATGAACTTAGTATACTACCTAGGCCATAGAATTGCCTTGGCAAACTGATTTCAGCTTTGCTTTTGCCTAGGCTAATTTCCAGGGCTGAGCTCACGAAGCTAAATCAAGCTAAATTTTGCTTTGCTGCACTTTGTAAGTATTGATTAATCTTTTCCCGAAAATTAACACTCAATTCTCCACTCATATTAGAGCTGAAACGGTTAGACGGTTAACCGGTTAGCATCCGGTTAGCGACGTAACCGGTTAGAAAAAAATGAACCGGACGTAACCGCATCCCGTCGTCAGTTGAATGTGAACGTGAATAATCCTCAAAATATTAGGTTAAATGATGCAAAACTAATACTAAATCCCGTGTCACCGATAGTAGAGTGCAATGCAAGCATTAATTGGTACACGCGGTAGTATCAGATACTTAGTAGCAATTCTCGAACTGCCTGGAAGTGTCGGCGACCTTCAATCAATTCCGACCCTTTGAAGTTTTCTTCCGACAAAAGCACGTGTGCAGTCACTGTGTATCAATTCTGAATGCACACAAGGAAGTGACAACGTAAAAGTGACGTTGTGTGGCAATGCGTGCTTTCGTAACTTAATAATTAATACTGCACGAAGCAACATGGATTCAAATTGGAACCACACCACGACATACTATATATAAAACTGTTTTACAGTGGGGTTTATAAAAACTATGTAAGTCGACAAAGTTTGAAGATTGAGATCAGCTGCACAATGTCTTCACTCTTCCCGTTCTTCCTCCGTGTTGTGATTTAATATGATCAATTCAATTGAGTGACTCAAACAGACATCGTAGTTGAAGCAACCCAAAACTTCTTCAATAATCTTCCCTTTTATCAAGGAAATTGATGCTCCATGCTACTCTGTAACTGGTTGTGCCTGTGGGACTAATTAACACTCAATTTGGCAGTAATTGCTATATGTTAAGTGATTGCATACTAAAACCGAAACCGAAACGTAAATTATATAACCTCCCAACACTTGTGTCCGCTATCATGATACCGACGAATAGCTCGAATACTGAATAGGACTGCGAGTCTGACCTAACTGACCTTCCTTTTTGTTCTCTAGTTATTACTTTCTTGTCTTTATATATAATGCATTGGAGGATATACCAATGATGATAATGATATATTACAGATCTTTAATATATAGTTTTGTTACTCGTTTTACCAATACCCAAACTATTTTACTCGTTTTACAAATGCCCAAACATATGCTGATCACGGCAAATAAGCGATCTCTCCTGCCATTCACAAATTTCACTTGCTCATTCCCCATCACGAGAGCCAGCAAAAGAACAAGGAATGCGTGTTTTTGAATATCGTTAAATGCCGTGAATAAGGTCTTTATTTCAGCTACTACTTCTCACCTAGGTTTGTCCCTGGAGCATGGCATAATGTCGACATAATTAGTGTGAGAGAAGTCCGCTAGATATTTAGCGGTTAACCGGTTGAAATCCGGTTAACCCCGATGGTTAACCGGTTAGAAGAATGGGTCAACCGTTTCAGCTCTAACTCATATGATATCACTTTACCTCCCTCTTAGTCCATTTTCTCTTTTCAACATATGCATCACATTGTCGTGAAGGGATTTGACTTTTACTGGACCAACCTGACAATGAGCTTCACAAAAGTACCTTTTGCTCATCTAGTCACAATATTCTTGTTATCTTTTACATAACATTTGCTTAATGATTTATCCATGTTTTCATTAAAATTCTTAAGGATATGGCGCATGTCACAGAGTTAGCAAATTCACAGAAATCCACCTGCTTGGGTAAAAAATAAATTTCTCAGCCACTTTATTTATTTCAAAGTTGAAATTTTCACAATTCATTGTGGGATATTCATTATGAAGGACTGTTGTCCTAAAATAATTATTTGAACCTGTTATTTACATGAAAAAATTTAGATATGAAAGCCTTTTCGTACTGACCCTAGAATAGGAAATTGCGTACAGCTATGATATAAATCCATCAATGCTATCAAAGTATGAAATATGAACTATATACAAGGGACCTTTAAATCCTGGTATAAAACACAGCTTAGGAGAATCCACAATTTTTAATACACTTGGTGTTCAAAACTATATCCAAATTCCAGCCATGCAACTGGAGAGAAGTTTTTTCAATGTATGGTGAGCGGATTCAAACCAGGTGTTATTGTGTGGTCTTTCTCGGTTGAGCCTCGGTCAGTCACCTGACTTATTTGTGTTTGTGACCAATGCAGCCTGCCATATTTACTACCATCGCCATTTTTTCAGTTGAATTTTTTTCAAAAAAATATTATGCACTAATAATAATATGCAATTTTATTATATTTTAAACTAATGGCGTGTGCGTATGTAAACATAAATTTTTTTTTTTTTTTCCGTTGTGAAATAAAAATTACTATGGCTGAAAACCAAATTTGTGACTCCAGGGTTGTGTTTGTAAACAGACTGTTTATTTGAGAAATTTCGCTACAGACAGTCTATGTTGCCCCTTTCTCCCTCCGATCATTTGAAAACATGCTTAATCACAGAAGGTTTTGGTATGGGACATTCTCAACCACATTTAATACCTTTGATCGCCATGCGATTATCTAGATTTCATAGCAAGAGTGAAATTACAACAACCATTTGTTTTGCTCCATGTGCCGAAAACCACCACAGCAATTGATGTCGTAAAAATTAGTGCAATTACAATACATTCATAATTTTAATTCGTTAAAACATATATCCATTGATAATTGCAAAAGAAATCATCAAATAATATATTGGAAATTGCGCAACAATCGTAAAAACACAGAAGTGACAAAATTAAACTACTGATGCAAGTACGCAAATGCAAAATTGTTATATCTGGTATACCATGTAGATTATCAAGGGTTCTTTATCCCGGCAATCATACTCCGTATTTGTATTAAACTGAGAAATTTTGACTCAAATAATTTTGCCATTTTCATGCACGCATGGCAGTGCAGCATCCAGCTGCTTGTTAACATGTGCATGGAAAAATTATTTTGTCTGTTTCTACTCCTGGGGAGTTTCTATGAAAAATAAGGTCCCAGTGATAACCTTGGGTGGATATTATACATAATTCCATTTTTATGTGCATATAATTTCGGTTTACTATTGAGTTTTGGGGTCAGGAAATATCCAACAACTCGAAAACAACCATTCCAAAAATGTTAATTTTTATGGTGTTCTTGATATATATTGCCCATCGGAAGTACTTGGCTTAAAAACAGTGCATAAACATGTTTGGCCAATACCTTTATTACGATTTATTTATTTAGCAAAAGAGTATTCAGACCCAAAGCTGAGTCAGTATTTTGGTAGAATAGCCATTTTGACAACACTGACATGCTCCATGTCCTTAAGAGAAAATAGTGCTTTATTGACTTTTCAGTCTGTAAATCTTGCCTGTCAATTTCGCATCGCCATCTTTAAGCTTATCCTATTAAGAGAAAATGAATCAACATTCTGATTGGTTGCTCAAAACACGCTCCCTCTATGTGTTTATAAGTATGATTTTTAATTGAATTTCACTGGTTAGAACATATGGAAAGCCACTTGCTTAACCATATTGACACAATAGAAAACACAGTAAGCGATACTTAAAACTATGCAGTAGATTACGAATGTATTGACCGCTCGTGCTTCCATAGTCCTTGTTCTCTTTCTCTTAATGGCAGTTCGTTCAGTCACTTTGGAAAAATGATTTCTCTATGGATGCTTGCGATTTACCCAATGGGACAAAACGCTATAATCACGTGTCCTTTGCATTCAGAAATAAATTCCATGTAAGTTGATATGTGGAAACTGCACATTTCTCTTACATTCATCGTTATATTCAAATCATCTCCAAAACTGTTAATCGAATGTCATTTAATCGCCTCAAAGCTCATCATCAATCTTCATATGGATCTTCGGGGTGACCTCTAGATGGGAGCCTACCTTTTTTCCCGAAATTTGTATATTAAAAAAAATGGCCAATAATTCTTTTGCGACAGATCCACTCTTTCAGGCACCCCTTGTTTTATACCTGTTGTGTTTAGGGAAATAAGGATATGGGTATAGTTAATACATGTATATCATTCTTGGCAGGCACCGACCAGTTTCCTTCGACTCGACTTTTGGGGGTCGACTAGAGTCGTTTCAACACTAGTTAGAAGCATCCGTTTTTCTGCATCTTCAGGATCTGGTTCCTCTGACATGAAGTAATTTGCCAATTTGATGGACTGTTTTACTTTTGTCGACTGATATTGTGGTCCTTATCATCAAATCGTTACATAACACCACTAAAATGTTCAAAACTCCATTTGAAAATTTTTTGTGACCAGATCGCCAAATTATCTCCCTTTCAGGTGATTGTAATAGCCGGTCTGGATGGCTAGATTTGATTTGCACCTTGCTTCTGACATATATCATGGTAGAGTCTTCCATCCAATGGATTGGTGATGGGCAGTGTTTATCTATTTACGGAAAGTCATAAATGTGTTCGAGGCGCACATTTTTTGGTGACGTGGCGATCCCTGAGAAATGAACTATTTTGTTTGTCTGGTCTTAATAATAGTTTATTTAATTTTTTCCAGGGGTTCAGCAGGTTTGTTGAGATTGGTCGTGTGGCTTACATAGCCTTCGGTCAAGATGAAGGCAAGCTGTGTACCGTGGTCAATGTCATAGATCAATCAAGGGTGAGCATTAATATTATCAATATTATGTGGGACGTCTGGGGAAATCCTCTGTTAACCCTTTACCCAACAAACCGGCCAAAACCGGCCAAATAAAGCTTCAACAGCCTAAAATATCTTCGGTCTGTCTCAATAGAACCATACACATATGGATATCATTGGAACCGGCTCCTTGACCACATTGTGCTAGTTACAGTTATGCCCTGTGCCAATGCATTCTCTTATATATGCGAGTCGACCATAGGTCGCCTCGCATATATAAGAGAATGCATTGGCCTAAAAATAAAAATAAAATAACACTTTTTACCATTTTTTCTTACATTCTTTAACAATTTTATAATTTTTAATGTGTTAAGCCAATGCATTCTCTTATATATGCGAGGCGACCTATGGTCGACTCGCATATATAAGAGAATGCATTGGCACAGGGCCGTTCTGTTGGGTAAAGGGTTAATACAGTATAATAAAGGTCAATATTATAAATTCTCAAATATTACAGCTGATTTGTGACAATCATAAGCTAGATTCAAATCTAACACTGAATTTTCTGTCTGTTGACCATCACGTCTTCAGCTAGAAGGCTGTCTTGCCTTCCTTGGAACCACCTATTTACCAGTTTTGACAGCCACATTTGAGTATAATGCAGTCTCCCTGGCGACGGCCATCATCAAACCGTCGGTTGACTGGAATAAAAGCTTTTATCAGTTGTTTAAATCTTTACTTATTCTAATGTTCGTGTTTTTATATTGCTGTAATTTATTCAATGCTATGTTCATGTCGGCATACCTTTTATCCACGTCAAACACTGACCATGTTTATGCTGGATATTAAATTTCCTCTTATAATAGCTTGTTTGATTAACCCTTTACTCAACAGAACAGCCCTGTGCCAATGCATTCTCTTATATATGCGAGTCGACCATAGGTCGCCTCGCATATATAAGAGAATGCATTGGCTTAACACATTACAAATTATAAAATTGTTAAAGAATGTAAGAAAAAAGTGTTAAAAAAAGATTTTTTTAGGCCAATGCATTCTCTTATATATGCGAGGCGACCTATGGTCGACTCGCATATATAAGAGAATGCATTGGCACAGGGCATAACTATAACCATCACAATGTGGTCAAGGAGCCGGTTCCAATGATATCCATATGTGTATGGTTCTATTGAGACAGACCGAAGATATTTTAGGCTGTTGAAGCTTTATTTGGCCGGTTTTGGCCGGTTTGTTGGGTAAAGGGTTAAATTGGTGCTACTGTGTTGAGAATATACCTAAATATTAGGCTTGGAGGCCATTGCTCAATGGGTCGGCTCAATGACTCAACATAAATTTTCTGAAAATATTATATTTTACAGACGAGCCAATCCCTGCCATTATGCAGCATCAAAAGTTTCAGCCCAAATAATTGGTATCGGCAATGCCAAAGCCAGTTGCTAAAGCAGACTGGGCCATGGCAAAGTGTTGCCATAGCAGAGTGCCAAAGCCAAACAATCTGAATTAAGATGGCTGATGATTCTCTGTTGTAAGACTGGTTTTCCTGTATGAGAGTCTTGAGAAAACGATGTGGCTTATCTTCCAATAATTAATTAATTATTGTTACTTCACATATGGAGTGAACTCATTATGGGTTAATTTATCTTAACGTCAATGCATGGTGGTCCGGAAATCTGGAACATGTAGTCATGCATGTATATGCATTCTTTTCACTATTGCATGATGATTTCTTGACACCAGTTGAGACTTGCCTTTTTGGCTGGTCGAGATCAGTGTCACCGATTGTACACAACTACATGTATGTGATGCATCTGTCAATTCATATATCATTGCCTATAACCTTTAAGTATGTAAAAGTAATGCAAGTCAGAACTGGTTATTTTATACGCTAGAATTTAAATGAACAGCACAGTAGATATTGTTAAAATTATCCTGGAACTCTTAAATACATTTAAAAAAACTTTATTTCTCAAGGCTTTGGTAGATGGCCCATGCTCAGAGGTTGCAAGAAAACCAATGAACTTTAAACAGCTGCATCTGACACCATACAAGGTCGTAATCGGACCTGGAGCCCGAACAGGAACAGTCAGGAAAGCCTGGGAAAAAGCGGAAGTCGCCAAGAAATGGAAAGAGTCAACCTGGGCCAAGAAAATAGCTGCCAGAGAGAGGGTTTGTAACATAATGACTGATTTTTCTGCAACTGGATATATTGGTTGATGGTGTCATTGTCACAAGGCTCTGATCACTTTCTCAGCTTTCATTATACTCGCATAGAATGAGTTATTCAATTTTAAGCCAATTCAAGTCAAAGTTATTCAAAATTATAAGACATTTGTCCAGCTTTGAATAAATGTCGCATAAATGCAAAATGCGAAAAACAATGTTTACGTGCTCGAAATTCATTTCTGGAATCCACTGGTGCCACCATTTTTTTGCAAACTTTAAAACCTAGATGGACATTAAAAGTCTATTCCAACTCGTGACATTGACTCATTAGTGGCCGTCCATTGCTACTCACAATGTTATGAAATGACGAGATTTAAAAAGCTGACTGAACGTGTTCACTGGTGACCGGTCTGATACTGGGCAAGGAATCTACTTTATAACTTGCGCGAAAATGGTGGCAAGATATCTCGTCTGGCAATTTCAACTTTTTTTCCCCAAAGATATTGGCAAGCTATTAGAATAGTGAGCTATCTCAACATCTCATCTCGGACACTGCAAAACCGATATAGAACAGATTTGTTTCTTAGGAGATAACTCATGAGTTTATAAAAATTTACACATAGCCCATTCACTATCTTTTTTGGTTGAGTTATTTGTATAGGTCTAGAAGACAGACAATTAGTAATCACTTTAATGTGAGACATCTTGCTGCCATTATCGAGCAAATTATGATGCAGGTTCCCGGCCCTGAGAAAAGATGGCTACGAATGTGATCAAAGCCTTGTGACAATGACCTCATGACCGATATTTTTGTATAATAACAAGTTAATTCAGTATTATGCTGTAAAATATTGGATGAAAATGATATTCATTAGGCAACGCACTTATTCTGCATCACTGGCTTTTGAAATTTGCCAAAATATTAAGAATACGAAATATTATGAAAAACAACATGTTCACCGAAGTATGTCCAAATTGAAAGTGACAATGTGTTTATTAGTGTGAGGAACAGTTCGTAGTTATACCCATTTCATGTATCAATTTATTATAAGATGAATTTATCTCACGCTGAAGAGATGAAATGCTATTGTTGACTCAAAAGAAGATAAAATTCCATGGTATGGATGGAGCTAGACCTCTCCTGAAAGACTGAGTAATCCTAAGTTTTAGAATTACAGTTCAATTTTCTAATTATACCCCCCATCCCAAAAGATGGGGGGGGGGGTGGGATATACTGTATTACATGCGTTTGTCTGTCCGTGCATCCATCCGCTCATATATCTCAAGTTCTCAACCATGGGTGATTGGATCTCAATGAAATTTGGTATGCAGGTTTGGCACAGGAGGGCTTTCAAAATTGGTTCATTGATGTTGTTGACATTTTCAGTTCAAGAGTTATCACTCTTTGTTTGTCTAAAATGTTGGATTTCCAACATTTTATTTCACAATTTGGTTTCCAACCTGCCCATATTTAAATTTTCACCATTTCGCATTTTGCTATGAATGCTTGTATTCCTATAAATAATAAGCCAGTTAATATGATTTTCTGATCTCTTGTCTCCCCCCTTTTGTTTATAAACTGTATTTAAATGCAACATATGCATAAAAATATATCTGTAAATAACTGCGATCTGAAAGTACACCAATGGAGCTACAATATGATGAACCCTGATTTGATAGGAATTGCCGTCAGAATTTCTTTGATGACAATTACATATTCTGATGTAGCTCCTTTGAGATCAGATATCACAGTATGTGCTGTTGTTAAAGGTGAACCTTAAGGCCACACGAAGTCAATTTCACGTTTCTCAGATTCGCTTGTGTGTTTAATAACAAAACTGTGCACATCCAAACTTTTTATTCGCGTTCTATAATTTGTCTGTACAAAATAATTATACTCAATTTATATGCACTTGGGGATGATTTATTTTTTGACAGTATTACAAAATAGCAGATAGAAAAATGGCCTGGCTCAGGCCATTTTCCGCACGGGTATACCAGGTTTGGGGATATTGTTAAAAAATACGGAATCTAATCTTGAATACCCAGACCATTAACCCTTCCGCGACTGGAGCTTCCCCATAGGGAGCCTCGAATATGAAGGAGAATACATTGACCTAACAATATTTAACCTTCACCTTGTGAGCCAGTGCATTCTCTTATATATATGCGAGGCCCCCTATATGAGACTTGCATATATAAGAAAATATACTGGTGCATGATCTGTAATGCTTCACCAGTGCAGCTCCCGTCATGAAAGTGTTAATCAATGACGTTTCATGTGTGCGCTTCATGCACATTTTGATCTTTTTAAACATTTAGATTTTTTTTTAAATGGCTGCCAGCAGCCTGGCACCCTGCAGCCCACATCTATTGGAGAACTAGCTGGGGTACCTGGCATTGATCATTTAAAATAATTATTAGTCACCTGGGGAAACTGCACCTATTGCATGACTCTCCGGATAAAGTTTCATCTATCTTTTAAGTTGATAATAAATGCTCTTTGTTCCTAATTATTGGTGCCTCTATAAGTCAACAGCACCTACCCCATGACATTCCCCTCGTCATTTTACTGTTGTGCACCAATTTTTCCACATCTAATTACCCGTATGTACAAATTTTCAGCTCCTATGATCCAACCGATTTGTCGCCTCTAGCCAATATATATATATAATTGTTGGTGTCCTTTTAAGACATCTGAGGTGAACAGGACCTATCTAATAACGTTTCCCGGGTCAAATTTAATACGCCTATATACAAATTTTCAGCTCCAATGGTCCAGCCGTTTTGTCGCCTATAAGCTGACTAATGAACAGACAAACAAAATTGAGTTTTATTGGTATGCATGTAGATGTTTTGAAAATTTACAGGCATGTTTGAGATGGCTTCTAGAGCTATCAAATTTGAACAATTTCCAATGAAAATCATGGCCGCCGCAGCCATCTTGAATTTTACTCTTCGCATGACTAAATTCTTTGGCACACCCTACATACGACATCCCTCATACAATCATCACCAGACTTCATATGGATCTTTGTGGTGACCACTAGATTGGAGACATAAAATGTATTTGTTGGGGAAAATATTGGCCATGGTCAACTGAGATTATACCCGGACCAATGTGGAAGTGGAATGCTTCGTTAGCATGTGGTCCAGAACTAAACAAAAATAACGCAATCACGTGCATGCATTTCAAATATTTTTGGCCTGAGAAACAAGAAATTGACTTTGCAGGGTCTTCATCTCAGACTGTTTGGAAATTGGCTAGGTTTGACCCCAAATATTAATCCCCTGCCACAAATGAACCAGGCCCCATGCTAGGAGGCGACTCAGGCGAAATTCTCGCCCTTGGGCTGGCGAAGTCGCTCTCGGATGTCTGCAAGGCGAAAACGAAGTCGCCTTCCAAATTTGACAAAACTAGCTTAGGATTTACGGTAATTTTACCGGTGAAAATCTGACTCGTTTTGCAACAAAAAAAAAATATCTAGATAGACACAACTGTTCCAACGAGGCATTTTATTTATCAATTATACATGGTGTACCCTATCCACATATTCTAATCAGGTTGTGTGCTTTTGGAAATGGCAAATTGCTCTGACCAACGAAGTTTATGATGAGCTACTGGTTCGTTTTAAGGAGACTGGAATTTAGACCTTACTTTGTTCCGTCGGGTCATTTTGTAACCGCAAATTGTATAGCCATACATGGGCACCACCGCTCATGCAGTAGCCAATGTGAACAAATAATACTGTCTTTGAATTTAAACTGAAACATATCTATGAATTTTCAATTTTACAAAAGTAGTTTGTGTCGGACTCAGTTTCCCAATCCAACTTTTTTACTTTTTGGAATTTCATATTTATTTATGTTTACAAACAAGAACACATGCTTGCTTATTATTAAACACAGATGTTTGAATGTGCATTGGAAGTACTTTTAATGTTCTTAGTTAAATCAAACATCTACATAATAAACTATTACTATCCAAACTCATTTAAAAGGATTAATATGTGTCAAAACTATGTGTTTGCAAATTACAAAAATATTGTTGTCAATCTATCGCTCAGGCCACGTGCGCAATATACGTCTGTAAACGGTTGCAAATTAATTGCATGTAGGCCTACTTTGTTACAATGCAGGTATTTAAATAACCTGCTGGTGTATATTATAAGCTCACCTGGTCTCTGTTAAGAACACATTACTATTAATCACTACCTTTTGTGACACAGCTATCAAACTCGTCAAGTTTATTGCTTTAATCGGATTATCATCAGACATATATATATCACTGATCATACGGTCCTGATGATGCTACTCAACAATAAACTCGTTCGAAACAAAATTAAAAGCTTTTACACGTCCTTAATTAGTCCTTATTGTTTATTTTAACGGACACCCACATTACAGCAGTGGCCAAAAGCCATTTCCAAAAATTTAAATTTATAATAACAATTCAGATATTAAAAGTTATGAAGTCAACAATTAATTTCTTCAGATAAAGTCAACATTGACAACAGTTTAAAAAAAATTAAAGTTATAAATTTAGTTAAAATTTCAGATTATCGATCTATACAGGTGCTATACTTGTCTTGCATCTTGCAAAATATGTTTTATCTTGTTTTATCTCATTTATTGATGTCATAAATAAAGCAAATTTTGAAAATTTCTCCCTGAAGTCTCCCTAAATTTCCTGAAGTCTCCCTAAATTTCCTGGAGGGAGACTTCAAGTCTCCCTGTTCTGAACCCCTAGCCTGAGGCCTGAAATGAACCCTAAATTAAGTCTGCCGCTTATCAAATCGTGGAATGGATCAACACACACAAGGTATCGATCTTCTTTTCCATTTCCAAAACTGCCTTGCTTAAGATCACTATTGAAGAATGTCCTAATCTTCCATTGCTTCAGGGCTAACATCTGGTACTGTTTCTTTACAGAGGGCAAATATGACCGACTTCGACAGATTCAAGCTGATGAAAGCCAAACAAGCTGTAAGTTTCATACGCGCAGACTTTCATTTTTAGAAAATGAAGGCTCGCATAGTCTCGCTCGCTGGTTTGGGCCCAGGCGCGCAGTTTCTATCAAGATAAAATAAACAGCGGAAATCCGAAATACATTCATAAATGCCGCGTAAATTGAATTAGTTAACTCACGATCGATGTCCAGTGAATCTCTTTGATGGTTTAACACTGCTTAATCCACTATCCATAAGCACAAGTAAATGTTACACACTATGTTTTATATTGTACATGCTCTTATACTAATTGTAATTCATAATTATTAATAAAGAATCAATTTAATACTCCGATTCCATGCTGACAGAATAATATCAACTTCTCCCGGCCACGTGGTCTCGCTTTGATTTTCCAGGAATTTATGTGACGTCATAAGCCATACATAGAAATCATTCAAATGTATTTTTAGCTTTGAATCATTCAGACATATTGTGCATTCGACACCGTGTGACCTCAAATAATTTACTGGTGTCGGTGATCAAACATCGGGCGGGTTGATCGACACCGCACTGTGAATGGAAAGTTGTGGAATTGGTAACTAGGTCGCGGCACCTTTGATCTCGCGACACATCACACAGGCATTCTCGCAACGCGGTAATAAAACGTAAAATGGGACACATTATTAACCAATCTCGCTCGCTGTATTTGGCCTAGGTGCGTAATCGATTCAATTTCAGGCGCGCGATGGTGCGCAAGAGCGATCGCACGCCTCAAAAATGAAAGTCTGTACGCGACATATCTAAACATTTATTGCTATATATCACCTTGCGAAGTAGTGTGACCATGTCATGATTTGAACTAAATTAGCTAGATTTAGATCTGAGAACGTCTGTTGCTGTAGCAATATTTTAGAAGTTCAATTCTAGGAGTGGCTTGTTAAGTTAAATATGACACGTGACTTCACTGATAATAGAATGATTTGTGAGTCAGACAGAATCTGCTGACATGAACTAAAGTTTGCTTTGTCTTACCATCTGTTCATAGTTTAATCCTGTCATCAAGGTCATTTCCATTCATGCCATAGTATAGGTAGCTAATTTAGCCTGATTATATACATTGAATATCGCACTTACTATATTTTGGAAGTATAAAATATATACATGTACCATGAACAATGAATTTTTACTCGGTGATATCATCTGGCGGTCATGTGGATCTGCTTACGCTCTAGCTAATAGTGACAGAAATTTAAAGCTTAGATCTATACCTTACTACTATCGTAGCTGTTCGATTCATCTACCAGTGAACTTTATTTACTCCTTTGTTTGCTCATCCTCATTTAGGGTTTTAAAGTGGACCTTGGGGTATTTAGTAAAATGATGCCTCTGAATAAAATTAAATTTTGTGGATTAAACTGGCTCAATTGGGTTTAATAGAAATACACAGGAAAATACCAATATGTAGATTCATATACTTTGAAAATATTTACTAAAAAATGGTGCTTAGATTCTATTGTCTTTTTTCCACTGCAAAGAAAGTCCGTTTAAAAGTAATTTTTTTATCAACCCCTTTTGATCCTTAGAAAGTGACAAAAGCATAAATTGTTCATAAATAAAAAAAATGCTTATATTCTAAATTAGGAGCGTTAAAAGATTCTAACTGCATGATGATGAACCAAACCATTGATAGGAATTGCCGTCAGAATTTCTTTGATGACAATTAATTTTTCTGAATATGCGGTTAGATCTCCCCAATTTGCTACATATTTCTCAAAAGATCTCCTGCATTTTCTCGAAAACAAACACATGCCTGGCATTTATTGAATGATACCTTTGACATTCTGTGAATTACAATTGGCATTTCCTATATATAATGAGTTTCGACTCGCTATCTAGCTAATTGTAAGAGAAATTTATATCTAAACCTGGCTACCATCTTAGCTGTTTAAACCATCTAGTGAACTTGGCATGGCTCATTGGAACCTCAACCTCTAATTTGTGGATACTTAAATTGGGTTTAATATAAATATACATGAAATACCAATATGTAGACTTCATATACTCTGAAAATATTTACAAATTACCAGCCATAGAAAAAGTTGTGTTTAGATTCTATTGTATTTCCATGGTAAATAAAGTCTGTTTAAAAGTATTTCATGTTTTAATTAACCCTTTTTGATCCTCTAAACCAGACCAGAAGGTGACAAAGGCTAGTACTACGTTATTGTTCATAAATAAAATATTAAAAACATTCTGAATGAGGAGCCTCAAGATTCTAACTGCATGATGATGAACCAAACCATTGATAGGAATTGCCGTCAGAATTTCTTTGATGATAATTTGTTGTTCTGAATATGCCGTTAGGTCTCCCAAAGTTGGTAAATAATTCTCAAAAGGTCTCCTGCATTTTCTCGAAAACCATACACATGTCTGGCATTTTGTTAAAGTTTTTAATGATATCTTTTGACATTCTGTGGATGACAGTTAGCATTTCCTAATGTTCTATGCTATTGATCCAAAAGCAGAGAATCATTCATATTATTTAGTATTACAATGTGACTTTCGCAGACTCTATAATATTTTATTAACATTGAATTAGTTGTCATATATGAACCACTGATGCCACAAAATTATTATATGATTAGACTCCCCTTTCCCCACAGATTTATATATACCAAATATCACACTCGCTATATGTTAGAAGTATACAATATATACCATAAATAATGAGATTCGACTCTGTTTAGCTAATAGTAACAGAAATTTATATCTAAACATGACTTCTTTCTTAGCTGTTTAAATCATCTACTGAACTTGGCATGGCTCATTTTGAACCTCCAATTTGTGGATACTTAAATTGGGTCTAATATAAATTCACATTATTTGAAAAAATTATATGTAGACCTCGTATACTCTTGAAAATATTTACAAATTAACAGCCATAGAAAAAGTGGTGTTTTGATCGTATTGTATTCCATGGCAAATAAGGTCAGATTAAAAGATTTCATGTTTTAATCGGCCCCTTATGATCCTCTAAACCAGACCAGAAGGTGACAAAAGCATACATTATTTTATTGTTCATAAATAAAAAATTTCTTAAAATATTCTGAATGAGGAGCCTCAAGATTCTAACTGCATGATGATGAACCAAACCATTGATAGGAATTGCCGTCAGAATTTCTTTGATGACAATTTATTGTTCTGAATATGCGTTAGCTCTCCCCAAGTTGGTACATATTTTTCAAAAGGTCTCCTGCATTTTCTCGAAACCAAACCAGGGACCAGCCTAGACCAGATTTTCAGGGCGAAATGACTTCGCCCTATTATAAAAATAAGGCGAAGTGGCCGTTCTATAGGGCGAAGTGAGTCTACAAAATTTAAATTGATCAGTACTACGACAGGAGTCGCTATAGAACGAAAATAGGAGAGATGAAATATGTCAATTAAACTTATGAAACAATGGTTGAAATATGGAGTCTTCATGTTCACTTCATGACCCTAATAACTATTAATAATACCCAAACATAATTGTGAGAGGATAGCAGCATTTTATATCGTAATTGTGGGAGAATGACAGGATTTTATTTCATATTTTTCGGGTTGTTAAAAATGCCAACAATATTTATCAAACAGAAACGAAACGAAATCATGAACACTTTTACTGCGCTCCGATAGTTATCCCGTTTGAAATTTTAATATGCTTCACAAATGAATTTGTTTTAAAATTTCATTAACCAAACTCCATAGAGGGAGTGATGAATTGACACATTGTGAGAGGTGTGAGTTGTAATCTTCATTGTAAGGTGTGGTAATCGCGGTAATCTAAAAATAACAACAACCAGATTAACACTTGAGGCCCGACGATGTTTTCACAGCTGCCAGTAGTCAGACTCCATTGTCAACGTTGTCAGATTGGAGCATTACAGGTGTTAATTGTTTTATAACACCATGATACACCCTGATAGTGGAGTATTGTGTGCAATCACAGTTGACAGTTGTAAATTATCATAAATTATTTGGGGCATTTTGCCGAATTTTGTCAGTCAACTTTGGAATTTTTAGGGCGACTTGAACTTCGCCCGACTGCAAAAATAAGGCGAAGCAGACGGCGCCAGGGCGAAGAAGTCGCCCACGTCGCCCTCTCGGCTGGTCCCTGAACCAAACACATGCCTGGCATTTTGCTAAAGTTGTGAATGATATCTTTTGACATTCAAGAATGACAATTAGCATTTTCATTATGTTCTATTCTATTGATCCAAAAGCAGAGAATAATTCATATTGTTCAGTTTTACAATGTGAGTGTCCCCACAGACTCTACAAGTCTTAATTACCATTGAATTTGTTGTCATATATGAACCACCGATGCCACAAAATTAATATGTGATTAGACCCCCTTCCTCTACAGATATATATACAGAAATTAATGAATATCGCATTTGCTATATGTTAGAAGTATATAATATATACCCTAAATAATGAGTTTCGACTCGCTGTCTAGCTAATAGTAAGAGAAATTTATATCTAAACCTGGCTACTATCTTAGCTGTTTGAATCATCTAGTGAACTTGGCATGTCATATGAAAATACCAATATGTAGACTTCATATGCTCTGAAAATATTTACAAAATACAACCCATAGAAAAAGTGGTGTCTGGACTCAATTGTCTATCCATGGCAATTAAATAATATATCACATTTTGATCAACCCCTTTGATCATCTGAACCAGACCAGAAGGTGACAAAAGTTAATATTACATTATTGTTCACAAATAAAAAAAAAATACTTCAAATATTCTGAATGAAGAGCCTCAAGATTCTAACTGCATGATGATGAACCACACCATTGATAGGAATTGCCGTCAGAATTTCTTTGATGACAATTTATTGTTCTGAATATGCGGTTAGATCTCCCCAAGTTGGTACATATTTTTCAAAAGGTCTCCTGCATTTTCTCGAAACCAAACACATGCCTGGCATTTTGCTAAAGTTGTGAATGATATCTTTTGACATTCATGAATGACAATTAGCATTTTCATTATGTTCTATTCTATTGATCCAAAAGCAGAGAATAATTCATATTGTTCAGTTTTACAATGTGAGTGTCCCCAGACTCTACAAGTTTTTAATTACCATTGAATTTGTTGTCATATATGAACCACCGATGCCACGAAATTAATATGTGATTAGACCCCCTTCCTCTACAGATATATATATGGAAATTAATGAATATCGCATTTGCTATATGTTAGAAGTATATAATATTAGTGCTGAAACCGATATCCGGTTGACAACCGGCTACCGTCGGCAACCGGTTGAACTACGATCAACCGGTTAACCGCTATCTAATACACATGCAATGCCACTGATAAAAACTAACGTATTCAGGTCCTTAATCGGCATAGATTGATAACAGTAGCTTTTAAACACGGGTACTTTATCAATTTTGCTGCAAACGTTATCACTCAGATGGGTATACATTCGAAATTACGCGTATTAAAAGTCAAAATCTGGTGCCAGATCAAGTCTTCCATGAATGGCAGATTACATAGTCTGGCATTGGCGGCTAAACATCAAAGATGCATGACATCATCTTTGATGTTCCGATGTCCGGTAAAACATGTGCACTGTCAGACGCCACTGGGTCATCAGCAAAGATCAATACAATCGTTTTCACTGCATTATGCGGCGTGGTAATTTGACATCTACTCTCCAACTGAATACTTGTAGATAGTATCATGGATACCCAAGAAATGAGTAAATCAGATGTCTGGGCACATTTCAAAGATAAATTGGCAGAATGCAAACTCTGAGAACCAACCCTATTTACATACGCTCGGTCTATACTTCTAACATTACTTACTGAGTTTGAGTAATCTCAGTCGATGAAGTTCAAATGAACTCGAATCAAAATGGTGTTCCCCTGCAGTCGGACTTATTTGCATCCTAATGACTAATTCTCAGCATTTGATTGTCTTCTAACAGAAAACACTGTTTTCAGCAGGTTTTCAGTCAAGTTGTTTTCCAAAACTCGACTTATAGTTTGATGAGGGACGGTGGGCGGGCGGTGTGTTTTGCTTATAACTCAACCGTGGTGTGTGAGTACATATCCATGCACGTAAGCTGCAGACAAAAAATCGGGTTCGTCCGCACATTTAATAGAGTTATGGCCCTTTGCCATTTTTCACTGATTTTAGGCTCGTTAGCGCAACAACTTTAACAAACGTTGTCTGATTCGATTGAAATTTGGGATATAGGTGTCTCCGAAGAATATCTTGGTCGAGTTCGAAAACCGGCCAGGTCCGATAAAATTTGATAGAGTTATGGCCCTTAATTAGTCATTTTTTCACAAATTTTCAGCTCGTTGGCGCGATAATTTAACAAACATCATCCTATTTGATTGAAATTTTGATATATAGGTGTCTCCCAAGAATACCTCGGACGAGTTAGAAAACCGGCCCGGTCAGATAAAATTTGAGTTATGGTCCTTAAGTAGTCATTTTGTACAAATTTTGAGCTCGTTAGCGCGATAACTTCAACAAACGTCATCCGATTCAACTAAAATTTGGTATATAATTGTCATCCAATAATATCCTGGACGAGTTCGAAAACCAGCCTGGCCCAATAAAATTTGATAGAGTTATGGCCCTTAATTAGTCATTTTTCGTGAATTTTTAGCTCGTTAGCGCAATAACTTCAACAAACGTCCTCCGATTTGTTTAAAATTTGGAATAGACATACTTGCCAAGAATATTTCGGACGAGTTCGAAAACCAGCCTGGCCCGATAAAATTTGATTGAGTTATGGCCCTTAATTAGTCATTTTTCGTGAATTTTTAGCTCGTTAGCACGATAACTTCAACAAACGTCATCCGATTCAACTAAAATTTGGTATATAGCCTAGGTGTCTTCCAATAATATCCTGGACGAGTTCGAAAACCAGCCTGGCCCAATAAGCCACCGGCAGTAAGCCACCGAAAACGAGACACAGCCTCTCTGATGCCACCTCTTGTTTAAATTTTCATTTGTTAACTACATAAAGTTCACAAACTTCATAATTGTGTTTATCGGTCGTCAGTCATCCTATCCATCTCAAATCGCCAAAGAACAGCCAGCGGTTAGAATACCTGAGTCACATGACTTAATAATCGGCCAGTCTCGCAATCGCTATAATGGCAATAAAAAACTTTCGATATTTGCATGTACGAACATGTATATAGGTCACACGATATTCTTCCCAAAACGAGAACGATAACAAGTCAGGTAGCAGACTAGCAGTCGCAACTTTGCCATACAGTTAATAAATCAAATTATGCTGATATATTGGTACAAATAGTATAAATAATCAGTATAAAGTCATAGGTTGAAAATAGCGGATAACCGGTTATGATCCGGTTACACGTCGCGGTTAACCGGCTACAAAAATAGGTCAACCGTTTCAGCACTATATAATAAATACCCTAAATAATGAGTTTCGACTCGCTGTCTAGCTAATAGTAAGAGAAATTTATATCTAAACCTGGCTACTATCTTAGCTGTTTGAATCATCTAGTGAACTTGGCATGTCATATGAAAATACCAATATGTAGACTTCATATGCTCTGAAAATATTTACAAAATACAACCCATAGAAAAAGTGGTGTCTGGACTCAATTGTCTATCCATGGCAATTAAATAATATATCACATTTTGATCAACCCCTTTGATCATCTGAACCAGACCAGAAGGTGACAAAAGTTAATATTACATTATTGTTCACAAATAAAAAAAAAAATACGTAAAATATTCTGAATGAGGAGCCTCAAGATTCTAACTGCATGATGATGAACCACACCATTGATAGGAATTGCCGTCAGAATTTCTTTGATGACAATTTATTGTTCTGAATATGCGGTTAGGTCTCCCCAAGTTGGTACATAATTCTCAAAAGTTCTCCTGCATTTTCTCGAAACCAAATGCATGCCTGGCATTTTGTTAAAGTTTTGAATGATACCTTTGACATTCTGTGGATGACAGTTAGCATTTCCTAATGTTCTATGCTATTGTTCCAAAAGCAGAGAATCGTTCATATTATTTAGTATTACAATGTGAATGTCCCGCAGACTCTATAATCTAAATTACCATCAAACTTGTTGTCATACAAACCACCGACGCCACAAAATTATGTGATTAGACCCCCCCTCCCCCGACAGATTTATATATACTGAACATTGCACTCGCTATTTGTTAGAACTATATAATATATACCCTTAATAATGAGTTGACTCACTGTCCAGCTAATAGTTAGAGAAATTAAAATCTAAACCTGGATACTATCTTAGCTGTTCAAATCATCTAGTAAACTTGGCATGGCTCATTGGAACCTCCCAATTTGTGGATAATTAAATTGGGTCTAATATAAATTTATACATATGAAATAACAATATGTAGAATTCATATACTCGGAAAATATATACAAACTAGCCGATGAGCCCGACATTGTCCGGGCTATTCAAAAACCAAATTTTTGCTCCACCCGTTTCCGAGATCTGGTCTGCATGAAGCTGGCGTCGCACGGGCTCGGCGACCCGATAAAATTCGTATCCGGGGCAAGATACATTCACATAGCAAATTTCAAGTCGATAGCTCCACCCATTTCCGAGATCTCGTCTGCGCATATGAAAGACGGCACAACACGCATTTTTTTGTTTTTCATGAATTAATTCATGGTACCCGTCCCTCAAAGACGGACCCGATGAAAAATTCCCCTGTTCCTAGGACATATATGACACAACAACCCATTCTGCCTTTTTAATCGAGATAATTGCATTCCGCGTTTCGTTTTGCATCCGTATTTTACGCATGGGTAGCCGTTTAGCAGCTTCGATTGTAATAAAGAGCGTTAATCCTTAACACCTCTGAATATGGTCAATATAAAGATCGTTGATGCCTTAACCCCCAAAGTGGCGTTTGCAGTGATTTTGATGATTGGGAGTGGTGAATCGGTGCTCAGAGCTTGTCCAAAATGCGACGTCGACAATTCCCGTGGGTTTTTACACTAATATACAAAATTTGGTCTCGATCGGTCAACCCGTTTTCGATTCTATAAAGGACATACAGACAGACAGAGGTCTTCAAAATATATGAGATTAGCAGCCATAGAAAAAAGGTGTTTAGATTCTATTGTATTTCCATTGTAAATAAAGTATGTTTAACAGTATTTCATGTTTTAATCAACCCTTTTTGATCCTCTAAACCAGACCAGAAGGTGACAAAGGCTAGTACTACGTTATTGTTCATAAATAAAATATTACTAAAAACATTCTGAATGAGGAGCCTCAAGATTCTAACTGCATGATGATGAACCAAACCATTGATAGGAATTGCCGTCAGAATTTCTTTGATGATAATTTGTTGTTCTGAATATGCGGTTAGGTCTCCCAAAGTTGGTACATAAATCTCAAAAGATCGGCATTTTATCTAAACTAAACACATGCCTGGCATGTTTCGAATGATATCTTTATCATTTTGTCAATGACAATTAGCATTTCCTAATGCTATGGATTTCGCCTAGCTCCTTGAATAATAGCCATGTATAAATCCTTGAAATGTTGGAAAACCCTTGAATAGTTGACATTCAATTACAATCGCTGG
Organism: Siphonodentalium dalli; assembly: GCA_032622095.1. Lineage (NCBI taxonomy): Eukaryota > Metazoa > Mollusca > Scaphopoda > Gadilida > Siphonodentaliidae > Siphonodentalium > Siphonodentalium dalli. Next base: position 203,637,449 of record CP136062.1, read on the forward strand.
ATTTGGAACGATTACACGAAGCCGTCGGAAAAATAATTATTTGCGATAGAAAATTAAGAGTTTTCATTCTTCCTAAATTGAATCTATGGTTTCAGTTTCATTACTGTTTGATTGCGGCTCTGATTAGGTAACCATGTTTGTTTCGATGTATATAATTTTAATTAGTCACAATTGCTTACACACTTGAAAATTAAATTGATTTAGTTGGCCTAGTATTAAAATGAAAGTATACTGGGTGGAAAATGCTGTTTACAAAAATTATGGGATCGAAATTCCAGTGGAACGAGTCCATGGAACTTCATTGTTCCAGGCCCCACGTCAGCTCGGCTAAAACCCAGGTATATCGATTCATTGGGAGTCAATAAATATAGATAGTTTAGTTCCGAACGCGTTGTTGGTATATGGGAAGTAACTCCATTTTGAATTTCCGCTGGCGGCAATTCTCTTGAGTCAATTGTAATTGTGTGACCCCCCCAATGAAGTGTGGTATTGTTGTTGGTATATGGGACGTAACTCCATTTCCCGCCAACAACAATTCTCTCGAGTCTATTTCAATTATGTGATCCCCCTATGAAGCATCATAAAATTAAACACAACAAAAAATAGTTCCGAGCTTTTCAAACTCAGGTACCGTAATTAGTGTATTTTTATTGTATCGGATCGAGGTATTTTGTATATTATATAGACATTCGACATTAGAAACCCGTGTTTTACATCAAAACGTACAAATTAACAAAAACGAAACGAAAAAAATCACATCCGCTTCCGATGACCTTCATTTCCTGTTTACTTAAAAAGCCTAAAATGCTAAAATTATGGTGGAAAACGTGGTATCACATGTAATGTTCAACAGTTGGTTCCTGGAAACTCCTTGAAAATTGTCGGGGCAGTCCTTGAAAATCCTTGAATTGACTACTGGAACCTCCTTGAAACTCCTTGAATTAATTCACCAGAAATGGGCAGATACCCTCCAATAGATGTTGCCAATATGGCGTTTTATATGCCTTAGTTTCCCATTCTAAAAAATTTCAATATATTTAGTTACAACACTTTTATCTCCCCAAATATGTACTATAATATCATGCACCAGCTGTGTGAAGTACTTTATACTCACCAGTCTCATGTAATAATAGTATGTAACATGTATGCACTCGCTAATTCATTAGTCTGTGTACCCTTGAATTTCTAGTGGGTGCACCCTTGAAAAACCATTGAATCCTGCCTTGAATACTCCTGTAAAACTCTTGAATTTGATCACAAAATAGGTGCAGGAACCATGCGCAAACTCGATGATCTCAATTCACATTGAATTTGTTATCATATTCGAACCACCGACCCCACAAAACTATTATGTGATTAGACCCCTCTTCCTCCACAGATTTATATCTGAATATCGAACTTGCTAAATGTTAGAAGTATACACTAAATATTTACCCTAAATTATGAGTTTTGACTCTGTCTAGCTAATAGAGAAATTAATAACTAAACCTGGATACTATCTTAGCTGTTTAAATCATCTAGTGAACTTGGCATGGCTCATTTGAACCTCCAATTTGTGGATAATTAAATTTGTACACATGAAATAACAATATGTAGAATTTGTATACTCTGAAAATATATACAAACTAGAAGGATAACCCGACTTCGTCTGGGGACGGAAAGACGCGATTTGATCTTGAATTGTCAAGGTCAGGTCGGGGTTACGATTTGACCCGTTCAAAACACTCCCCGGACAAAAGTACACCTAGGTATCAAATTTCGTCGAAATCGCCAGTTTTACCGGATTTGACCTTGAATTGATCATTTTGAAGGTCAGGTCGGGGTCACAATTTGACTGGTCCATGAGAGTTTCCGGACAAAAGTGTCCCTAGGTAGCAAGTTTGGACTCAATCGGTAGGGCCTTTGTCGAGTATATAATGGACACACACATACATATATATCATTTGTGGGTACCCGTTTCAAGGTGAAGGTCACCTCGGGCGGAAAAACTGACCCGATGAGAATCACACAACACGCTCATGTCTGGACACAGACACAACACGCTCATGTCTGGACACAGACACAACACGCTCATGTCTGGACACAAACACGCTCTTTATCAACGACACTGCTGATATGAACGCTCCTTAACTATCACACGATTAAACCATGAATTCCCATTGCGGTGATGGGGGAAAGGAGAAGGAGTGCTCTGACGTTCTCAGAAGCGGTGCGATGACACTTCATCAGGGATTTTACCCTTAGATAGGAAGTTTGGTCGAAATCCGTCCGGCAGTTTTCCCGGCCATAACTAACAAACGGAAATCCCAAAATATATATTAGACTAGAAGGTCCGGGCTTTGACCTTGAATTGACCATTTTGAAGGTCAAGGTCAGGTGGGGTCAAACACCAACACCCCAAAAATGGTGGAAATCGGCCCAGCGGATACCGAGATACCCTATGCATCAAATTTCGTCCGTAAAAATCCGCCAGTTTAACCCGATTTGATTTCCACTCGAGTATATAAACGCGCCTCATATACACACGCTCATTAATTATCAAGTTTCAACGTAAAGATAAATTACCATCGGTGCCCGAGATATCGCCAAGACGTCTGAAACAGTCAAATGCATCGGCCGGTTAAGCGTTAACGTGATCTAACGTTATGACCTCTAACGACGTCATAGAAGTTACGCATTGTTTTTATCCTGATGGAAGATAGTACCACTTCTTCTTGATAATTGAGGCAGATAACTAAAACGGATACATACGCATTATATATCGTTGGAAAGAGGAAACACGAAAGATTCTCAGTGTCATTATTATGACTGGCATTTTATTATTCGCGCTGTTTCGAATCGATTTGTAAGCACCGAACTCAAATGAAAGTCCCGTAACACAGCGTAAAAACAGATTTGACCTCGGCACGTGAAAGTTGACCTCGGATCTGAAAATTAATATGCCTATGCCACTTCCCGACCGATAGTAGCCTCACATACGAAGTTTCATAGAAATCGGGTCGGCCGTTTTCGAGTTCATCGCGAACACACACACAAGACAGACACACCACACACACACACACAGACAGATCTTCCAAAATATATAATAGACTAGCCGATGAGCCCGACGTTGTCCGGGCTATTCAAAAACCAAATTTCAAGTCGATAGCTCTACCCAGCCCGAAATTTCAAGTCGATAGCTCTACCCGTTTCCGAGATCTGGTCTGCGCATGCGCGAAGCTGGCGTCGCACGGGCTCGGCGACCCGATAAAATTTGTATCCGGTGCAAGATACATTCACATAGCAAATTTCAAGTCGATAGCTCCACCCGTTTCCGAGATCTCGTCTGCGCATGCGCGAAGCTGGTGTCGCACGGGCTCGGCGACCCGATAAAATTCGTATCCGGGGCAAGATACATTCACATAGCAAATTTCAAGTCGATAGCTCCACCCGTTTCCGAGATCTCGTCTGCGCATGTGCGAAGCGGTCGCCGCACGGGCTCGCCAATACGACAACGTTCACCGCCTGGTCAAACTACACACACGTACCAAGTTTCGTCCCGATCGGTCGAGAATCGTAGATTTGTATAAATGACAGACAGACAGACAGACAAACAAACATACAGACAGAGGTCTTCAAAATATATATGAGATTACCAGCCGTAGAAAAAGTGGTGTTTAGATTCTATTGTATTTCCATGGCAAATAAAGTCTCTTAAAGACACGGTTGGCCTTGGCGGTGGGTATCCTGTGAAAATATCTCCACCCGTCAAAAACCGCTACAAACAGAAAGAACATCAAAATGTAGATATACTTTGTCCGTATACAACTAAGAAATATCGCATTAACAGTATGTGATGGTCATATGTTTGACCATTGTTATGTAAACAAAAGCGTAAAAAGTTACTTTACTGGTGTTTGTTTATATTATGATGGTAAACATAAAGAGCGTTCTTTGTTGGTTAATACCTGATATGGAACTAATAAAGAGCGTTTATGCCATTTGTGTGTGATTAGCCAGTAGCATTGTGCTGTCTTCTGTAACACAATCAGACTCTTGCTTAGGTAAAATATAGTAGGTCTTTATAACATGCTGTTTACGCGATGGTCATGGTATATATGAACGGAACTGTATTCGTTTTACTGTTTACGGTGTTTGGAACAAATATGAATATTTTCGACAATTAAGGCCGCACGTGCCTTTAAATAATATAGTCAAGCCTTGAAATAGTGTGTCTGTCATTTGCAGAATGAGGTCCCCAGAGGGTGAATTTAGTGATGCTACCCCGCATAGCGGGCTAGCATCACCAAATTCACCCTCTGGGGACCTCATTCTGCTTAAACCTCAGCAGAATGAGGTTCCCAGAGTGTGAATTTGGTGATGTTAGCCCGCTATGCGGGGTAGCATCACTAAATTCACCCTCTGGGAACCTCATTCTGCAAATGACAGACACACTATTTCAAGGCTTGAATCAACACCTTTTGATCCTCTGAACCAGACCAGAAGATGACAAAAGCAATTATTAATTTTTTGTTCACAAATAAAAAAAATATACTTAAAATATTATGAATGAGGAGCTAACTGCATGATGATGAACCAAACCATTGATAGGAATTGCCGTCAGAATTTCTTTGATGACAATTTATTTTTCTGAATATGCAGTTAGGTCTCCCCAATTTGGTACATAATTCTCAAAAGGTCTCTTGCATTTTCTCGAAACCAAATGCATGCCTGGCATTTTGTTAAAGTTGTGCATGATACCTTTGACATTCTTTGAATGACAATTAGCATTTCTAATGTTATATGTTATTGATCCAAAAGCAGAAAATCACTCATATTTAGTTTTACAATGCAAGTGTCCCGCAGACTCTATAGTCTTAATTACCATTGAATTTGTTGTCATACGAACCACCGACACCACACAATTATTTTGTGATTAGATCCCCTTCCCCCACTTCACCTAGATAAAGCTGATATTCAGTGCCTTTCTGAAGAATGAATACCATGGGCCTCTGTCTAAATGTAGGAACTTCAGGAAGTTAGTAAGAATTGTTTAGAATAATTGTAAAAACATTAGATTACTGTTTAATAAATCACTGCGAAATGCGCTCTTAAAATTACTGATATACAAGGTTGGAATGTATGGCTTAAATTTTGTTTGAATTGCAAAATTAAAGGCCCACTTAATTTATACGTTTTGGCTCAGAGAATGCAACCAAATTCAAACTTAAAATGAATTTTCATTGGAAGGGGAATAACTCTTATCTTTAAAATAGAGTTATTCCCCTCCATTGAAAATAATACACTTTGCGCAACAAAACCCGACGAAACTTAAGCCCAAAACATGTTGGTAACTCAACAAAAACAACATGTTCACAGTTTATTACCAGGGATAAGTTGATAATACAATGTTTTGGAGCTTCCTCTTTCAAATGGTATATAACATGGCATACATTTTATATATGTCATCTTGTGGTGCGAAAATTAAGCGGGGCTTTTACAGATTGATTTATTGTACAGTTTATTTACAGACAATCAACATTAATCCAATCTATCAGAAAAACATGACATGAAAAATGTCAAAATTAAAATGTTCTGCCTACCCCCAAACTCCATGCAGGGTTTACCTCCCTTGATGACTCTGTAAGACCGCTGCTACCGGCGACATTTCACCCACAGTTCGCGATATTAAAATATATACTAAGCGAGCAGAGCAAAATGCTGCCATTATTAACCACACAAAATTTGTGTGGTTTCGTACCTTAAGTTTGGATAGTCCCAAAGAACTATATTTTTTTTAAGGGGGGTATACTGTTTTGCACCTGTCCGTCCGATGTCTGTTCATGTCATAACTTGAACAGTAGTGCTCGGATCTCAATGAAATTTGTATTTTCTATTGAATGCCCTCATAGAAACCTGCATTGTTTCTATGAGGGCATTCAATAGAGGGTTACATCGTTTTGTTCGGATTTTCCATTCTAGAGTTATTCATCTTTGTTTATCTTGAAATGTTGGATTTTTGGTCTGTCTGGTGTCTGTTTATGTCATAACTTCAACAGTTGTGCTGGGATCTCAATGAAATTTGGTATGGATGTTCACTACTATGAGGACATTAAAAAGAGGGTTCCATTGTTTTGTTCGGATTTTCCGTTCTAGAGTTATACATCTTTGTTTATCTGGAAATGTTGACTTTTTGGTCCGTCTGGTGTCTGTTCATGTCGTAACTTCAACAGTTGTGCTGGGATCTCAATGGAATTTGGTATGGATGTTCACTACTATGAGGACATTCAATAGAGGGTTCCATTGTTCTGTTCTGCTTTTCCATTCTAGAGTTATTCATCTTTGTTTATTTGGAAATGTTTGTTGTTTGGTCCATCCGATGTCTGTTCAGCTCATAACTTGAACAGTAATGCTCGGATCTCAATGAAATTTTGTATGGATGTTCACCACTATGAGGAGATTTAATGGCACATTCAAATGTTTGTTTTGTTTTTATTGTTCTATAGTTACTCATCTTTGTTTATATGAAAATGCTGGTCTTTGGGTCCATCTGTCTGAGTATAGCCCTCATAAGTTATAGATATGCCCACACTAGGCGCTATGCCACGAGGGGGTATGCACCGGACGACAGTCCATCTCTTGTTTAATTCTGGGTTGTTGGAATGTTGTGACTCAGGGTATAAAAGTTGAACAACTTACTGTTCTTAATACCTCGGATGGCTGTCAACTCACTGTTCTGATCAATGTCGGATGAAACCTGCATGATGATGAACCAAACCGTTGATAGGAATTGCCGTCAGAATTTCTTTGATGACAATTGTCTGTTCTGAATATGCAGCTTATTTGGTCCAATAAATTTAATGTATTGTTTCATGGCCCTCGTCATATTTGATTTCAACCCGCACTTTGAAAGTTTTTATTAGAATCCAAAAAAGCTAAATCAAAATCATGTTATAATCATACAACGAAAATAGGTGACAAAATAAAATAACGGGAGCCCCATGTTTAATTTTATTTTTGGGCATTGTTTGCCACATATGTTTGCTTATTTGATGCTACTGCATTTTGGTCATGGTTAGATCATAAATTGGGTTTGTTCACTGCGTGATAACCAGTTTTATCACATAATTAACCCACAAAACCAGCTTCATAATTATTTGTAAGACACATGTGTAATATTAGCGCGTCCGATGACGTCATGCCATTATTTAAATGACTTGCGATTGCTGAAGTTTATGATTGTTGTTTTCGATCAACACTTCGCGTTTATTTGATCATGTGATAAAAAGAATCTCAAACTCGTTCTATTTTATACGTAATTTATCAACCTCGTCCACTAAATTCTATTTGAGCCTCGGTAAACCTCGGCTCAAATCGAATTTAGTGAACCCGGTTGATAAATTCCGTATAAAATAGAAACTCATGTGAGATCCTCTATTTATTTAGCCCCATTGGTTGTTGGTTGGTTGGAAAAATTAAAGTTATCTAAAAAGTCTGAATCCTTGATACAAACCTACCGGTAACATGATGTCCACTATTATGGTGAAAGTAAGGTGAAAGCTGCTTGATGATGAACCAAACCATTGATAGGAATTGCCGTCAGAATTTCTTTGATGACAATTGTCTGTTCTGAATATACAGCTTGTTTGGTCCAATCAATTAAATGTTATATTTCATGGCCCTTGGCGTATTTGATTTCAACCCACATGTTGAAAGATTTTATTAGAATAAAAGAATTGAAAAAAACCAAATTCCAATTTCTAATATAATGATGCAACGAAAATAGGCGACAAAATAACGGGAGTCTCATGTTTGATTTTATTTTTGGGTATTGCTTGCCACATAAGTTTGCTTATTTGATGCAACAGCATTTTGGTCATGGTTAGATAAAGGCTTTTTCACTGCGTCTTATTTTGCCCCCATTTGGTTTGTTGGAAGTTATCTAAAAAAAAAGTCTGAATCATTGTTACAAACTTTCAAATAACATAACATCCACTATTAATTATCAAAAGTAAGGCAAAAGCTGCATGATGATGATGAACCAATAGGATAGGAATTGCCGACATAATTTCTTTGCTGACAATTGTCTGTTCTGAATATACAGTTAGTTATTTGCATTACCTACCCAACCTCAAATATTTTAATGATCGAGATACATGTAGGGTATTTAAGAATTTAGGAACATGATTTCATAAGAAGGTGATACGTCATTTTAGAATACGATTTTGCTTGAAACATTTTACTGTAGCAAGCAATAGTATCCCTGTAATTCTGGTCTACTAGTATAATGTTGGGGAATACAACCAAGAGATTCCAAATATGCATAGTTTTCCACACCAGAACAACGAGTACAATATATTAAAGGCCCACATACTGTATCAGTTGGCAGTCACTATACATGTAGCCCTTTGGCTATGTCAAATAGAGCTGCAGTGTGATTGATTATTCTTCTATATTTGGCATATATTATGCACCAGATATTTGCATGTATTGCTTTATTTTACAGAGAAACCGACTGATCAGCTTTGAATATGGTAAACTGAAGAGTCTCGCAAGAAAGGAGGGAGTCAAGCCTAAGAAACTCAAAAAGAAGCATGGCAAGAAGGATGCTCCCAAAGGAAAAGGAAAAGGAAAAGGAAAAAAATAAATAATTTAATACCAATGTTGTATTGCTGAATTCTGTCTCTGTCCATTCGATATCCATATGCAACAGGCTTTAACCAGTCATCACAGACTCATTCTCAATTATTCGGTAATTTCCTCTACGCTGGGAAATATCCTCTTCCATAAATAGCAACCATATCGGCCAGACTATTTCAGTCACGTGATTGATCATGTGCATACTATGGGGAAATATGTCTATTGACTGGGAGACTCCTCTATTCAACTGGAACTAATTGTCCCCCGAAAAATTTAGTTTTGGGAGACGAAATGGGCTCCGTCCGTTCGTCCGTCCGTCGCACTTTTGAGTACCTTCATGGTGTAATCAACTCCTACAGTTGTCATCCTAGAGATTTGAAACTCCAGAACATTTTTTATAATTTTCTGTATGAAAGTACCTTCATGGTGTAATCAACTCCTCCTACAGTTTTCATCCCAGAGATTTGAAACTTCAGAATATTGTTGCCCATATATTGAAGATGTGCAACATGTATATAGATGACGGAAACATTATTTTTTGACAGTTATTAACCCTTTTCGACTTGGAACATTTCAACATTTTTTATAATTTTCTGTATGAGGGTACCTTCATGGTGTAATCAACTCCTCCTACAGTTTTGATCATAGATACACTTTGAGTACCTTCATGGTGTAATCAACTCCTCCTACAGTTTTGATCGTAGAAATTTGAAACTTCAGAGTATTGTTACCCACATATTGGAGATGAGCAACATGTATATAGATGACGGAATTTTTCTTTACAGAATTATTAACCCTTTCGACTTGGAACATTTCAACATTTTTTTTAATTTCTTCAACAAAGCGACATCGACTTGCCACGTTGTCGGGGAACACTGGTCGGCCGACCTTTTATTTCTATTTATAGCTACTTAATTTATTATCAAATTTGGTACTGACATGCAGTGAATAAATTCTGCTGCATTCACACATATCTACATCAATGAGTCAATGTCATCGCCTTATTACCAAGGTGATGTATTTTAGGATTGCACGAATATGGTTTCTATTTACGAAGAGGTTATTTCCAAGTGTAGCGGAAATGGCCAAGTGGTTGAGATTGCACATGAATTAAGTCATCTTTTGTGGGTGATTCTCTACATGTGGCAATTTTGTGGTCTTTTTTAGTTTTACCCGTACCATAGTATGGTAAACATAGTGTTGACGTCCGGATTGACCACTCGTTGATCATCTGCCTGTCTGTAGACACTTTACGCATGGTGCGATAACTCAAACTTATTCTATCTGATTGGAACCAAATTTTGCATATGAATTTCTCATCTCAAAAGACAAATCGAGTTCGACTATGGGATTGATCGGACTATTTTTAGCTGAGTTATGGCCCTTTTTAGCTCACCTGAGACGAAGTCTCCGGTGGAGCTATAGTCATCACTCCTCGTCCGTCCGTCAAGAATCATCTTCTCCGCCAGAACTGTAAGACGGAACGGGTTCATATTTGGTGTGGATGTTCCCTAGGTGAATTGCATTCAGATTTGTTCAAATGAGGTCATCAGGTCAATTAGTTGAGAAAGCAGGGCCACAACTCTATTCCTTCATAGTAATTCTTAGAACGACTTCTTTTCCAGAACTTTAAGGCCGAATGCGTTCAGATTTGTTCAAATGAGGTCACCCGGTTGATTAGTTGAGAAACCAGGGCCATAACTCTTTCCCTCCATAGTAATTCTTATAAACATCTCAAATACCATCAGGCCAAATGGGTTCATATTTGGTATGAAGGATCCTTGGGTGACTGGGGTTCAAATGAGGTCACTGGGTCAAATGTGAGCGGGGCCAGGGACACAACTAAAAATAAAAAAATAAAATTTAGATTCATCTCTTTAACCAAAAAAGAAAAGAAATGATATATTAAAAAATAAAAGAATATTTAAAAAAAAATGTGGAATTGTTTTTTTAGTCGAGTCTTTCAAAAACTCGACTTATGGTTTGGCGAGGGACGGTTGGCGGGCGGGCGGACCTAAAGAATGCCTTATAACTTTGACATTTGTGAACGGATTAAAAAAAAATTTGGTATGGCAATTGCTCCCAATGACTATTTACTGCCTGTAGAAAATGGGTCACGTCCGAACTTTTTTACAAGAGTTATCCATCTTAGATGGTTTTTAGTTAAGTTTTTCACCGATAGCGCGATAACTCACGCAAATATTAACCACTTTCAACAATATTTGGTATATGAGACTCTTGCAACAATATCTCCGACGAGTTCGAAAACCAGGTTTGTCCGAATTATTTTCGCGGAGTTATGGTCCTTAGTTTGTCTAGCAATTTTATCACCGATAACTCGATGAAATATTAACTGATTTCAACAATATTTGGTATATGAGTCTCCTGCAACAATATCTCGGACGAGTTCGAAAACTAGGTTTGTCCAAATTTTTTTCCCGGAGTTATGGTCCTTAGTTTGTCTATTTTTAGCAATTTTGTCACCGATAGCGCGATAACTCGATGAAATATTAACCGATTTAAACAATATTTGGTATATGAGTCTCTTGCAACAATATCTCGGACGAGTTCAAAAACCTGGTTTGTCCGAATTTTTTTCCGGAGTTATGGGTCTTGGTTTGTCTATTTTAATAACAATTTTATCACTGTTAGTGCGATAACTCAATGAAATATTAACAGATTCAATTGATATTTGGTATATAGGTCTATTGCAATAATATACCACCGTCCGACTTTTTTCCCTGAAGTTGTGCACCTTATTGGCAGAAGTTTGGTTGGACTGCCAAAAAACTTGACAAAAGCATCTTAGATGCGTACCCCTTGTTTTTATTAAAATATTAAAAACAAAATTGTATTTAACTCCATGGTCAATTATATATATATATATATATATATATATATATTGTTTAACATTTTTTGAAAATTGAAAAACTAATGCCATTACATTTCTGAAGGTTGTGCCCCCTGGCCCTTCACTCAAGTTCACTGCTTCTGCCACCCTGGTCCCAAAAATAAAATTGACTCAAATTCTTGACCGAGAATCATTAATAAGCATTTACTTTGGCTGTAACTCTATGCTGGGTATGCCTACACAATCATGTCAAGTGAAATCTGACATTTTTATAAACATTCCCTGGAGATCTGCTAGAAGTCATTAATTCCAATCTTATCATGTATTGTTCAAATCTTTCAACAGGGCAAATGGCATGCCTGTCATTTGCAGAATGAGGTCCCCAGAGGGCGAATTTAATGATGCTACCCCGCACAGTGGGCTAGCATCACCAAATTCACCCTCTGGAGACATTCTGCTTAGGCCTCATCTTCTGGGAAGTATCAAATTAACATTGTTGTTAGTTACATTTCCCTTCCAGGAAGTTTCTATATCCCCTATTTTGCAGAAGATAAAATTCATAATTGAGGTGAACATCACCCAACTCCAATCTTATCCTAGGTATGCCATAGCAGTTGAGGGCCTTAGAAGAATGAGGTCCCCAGAGGGTGAATTTAGTGATGCTAGCCTGCTGTGTTGGATAGCGTCACTAAATTCACACTATTTAAAGGCTTGATTGTATAATACATTTGTTGCTAGTTATGAACTATTTTGTATTGATCAGTCGGTTTATTATTTTTGGGATACATAACCCCTTCCTGCGACATGCATACACTAGATATTTGATAATTAAATATTTGCCATCAGATTGTGTTTATATTCCATGGCAAAGTGTATGACCCATGCACCCTAACAGACCTGTATGAGGGTGGCGACCCCTCCCCCTGGCATCCGGCTTAAAATCGACTCCGGAATACGCAATAACAGACGGCATCCGGAATACTATTTAATTAAATTTATTGAAAACAGACTCGGGAACGAAGTAAACGTTGGCATGAGGTATTGGAATTAGCGTATTGGCTAGTAATGATTTGATCTAGCAGCTTTACGGAAAGATTAAACTTTTTTCTAAAGGAATGATCTAATATCACACATATATACGCCCTCTCTAACTTACTCGCGGCCATATTGGATCCACCAGGTCCGGTTCCGTGGTTTTAGTGCTACAGGTCAAAGTTTGGAGTAGCATTTCCATATGACAGGGAAGTCATGAATATTCAAAAGCTCGATATATAAGGATTAACTGTCATGTGGACTGTTTTTATGGAGATGTAACGGTGAGGTAAGTGGACATAACTTGTGTAAAACCCGAAGGGTTTTACATACAAGTTATGTCCACTTACCTCACCGTTACATCTCCATAAAAATAGTCCACATGACAGTTAATCCTTATATTTATATACATTTAGCGAAAAAGCCACTTTTGTAAATATATTTAAATCGAAAAGTGTATCGTGACAAGATCAGCCCAAAATACTCGATAGCACCCTTGGCAAAAGTTAATAGGAACAATTTCTCTTCATGTAGAAACCCGATGATGTATTAAGTCAAAATGCGCCCAAAGCACTACGCGTTCGTCTTTCCAAACCTAATGACGTATCGATGGTGTTATTAGCTTGGTGTTATTAGGCGTTGCGCATTCACCGAGAAATAACTGCAACTAGCCACGTGGGCGCCGACCAATCAGAATGCTGGATTTAGTGATGACAACACTTAAGTGTGTAAATATATGGAAATGCTACTCCAGAACTTCGATCTGTAGCAATAAAACCACAGAACCGGCGCTGCATGGAATAATCTCTGATACGGAACTGGTGGATCCATAATATGGCCGGGAGTTAATGACCTGGCAGGGCGTATTGGGTGGGGGGTGAAAGGCATAGACCATGTTCCAAATGACAGGAGTGGTAAATATACTGAATAAGGAGAAGTTGAAGTGGCATGTGTGGAAACCACCTAGCTAATCTTGGGTGGCCGTGCATGCTCGTACACGGTAGTATTGAACACAATGCAGGACACGCAAATAGAAAACTAACATCTATTTTATAATTAATATTTCAAATTCACAAACGTATAGCATTAGACATGTGCAGTAGTATAATATATCTAACAATGTTATGATTTCACATAATTATAGGCGTTAAGATTATAATAATTCATGTTTACAAACACCTCGTGTCACACCACACACTCGCAATATCATACAATTTGATTATAGCATTTGTGAGGCACGGGCACTCATGTTCCCGCCTAATTATATTCTGTAGCATATTATTTCATATCCGTGAACTTGTAAATATTTGACGTGTCGCCTCCCTGAATTCGATGTCGATACGTGTGTCTATGCATTTGCTTTTTAGCTCACCTGAGACGAAGTCTCCGGTGGAGCTATAGTCATCACTCCTCGTCTGTCGTCCGTCCGTCCGTCTGTCTGTCCGTCGACAATCATCTTCTTCTCCAGAACCATAAGACGGAACAGGTTCATATTTGGTGTCAATGTTCCCTAGGTGAATCTCATTCAGATTTGTTCAAATGAGGTCATCAGGTCAATTAGTTGAAAAAGCAGGGCCACAACTCTAATCGTTCATAGTAATTCTTAGAACAAATTCTTTTTCCAGAACTATAAGGCCTAATGGGTTCATATTTGGTGTGGATGTTCCCTAAGTGACTCCCATTCAGATTTGTTCAAATGAGGTCACCAGGTTGATTAGTTGAGAAACCAGGGCCATAACTTATAGTAATTCTTAAAATGACTTCTTCTCAAGGAATATTGTGCTGATTAAGCTTATATTTGGTATGGAGGGACCTTGGTTGACTAGGCTTCAGATTTGTTCAAATGGGGTCACTGGTTCAAATAGGGGCAGAGCCAGGGACATAACTTTAAAAACAAAAAATTTAATTTTTGCATTTTGACCTTTAATTTTTGTTTAGGACACATCACAGCCTCATATTTCTTACCTAGATTTTTCTTAGCATGTTCTTCATCTGTATGGTTTTTGGTAATGTTTATTTAACCCCTTCCACTCTTGTTTTGATATAGAATTCATCCAAGACATGATTTCTCAAACATTTTCTCATCTGATCAACACCAAATTTGGTATATGAATTTTTGACACTTATATACAGATCAAGTTAAAATATGGGTTTGATCCGATATATTTTAACAGAGTTATGGCCCTTTATAATTCACACCTCTTTGCTATGCACTATTAATTTTTAAGAGAACACTGAAGCCTGTATACCTCTTCTCAGCACAGAGGCATATATATCTGTAAAGGTACAGGTCATTAATTATATAAACTAGCCAGATGACATCTATTATTCTAATCTAAACATATCTGTAGCAATTTAACAACAAACTGGTGTGCCAATGGTTAGGTGATGACTGACATTCAATGATAATGTGAATGGCTTAGAAAAGTTAGATTTCTTCAAGTCTGGAAATAGTGTGTCTGACATTTACATAGTGTGGTCCCCAGATGGTGAATTTAGTGTTGCAACCCCATACAGCATGCTAGCATCACCAAATACACCCGCCAGGGACCTAATTCTGCTTAGTCTTCATCTTCTGGGAAGTATCCTAAGTATCAAATTGACAGTTTGATTTAATCACTTTTTTCCACCTGTTCAGTTTCAATGTCCCCCTAATTTGCAGAAGATAAAATGCATAATTGAGGTGCTCAATGGGTGTGTATCACCAATTTCAACTGTAGGACTTCAATTTGTTCCTAGGTTTTATTGGCCATTGATGCCTAATCAGATTGAGGATGAATTTGGTGATGCTTGCCTGCCTTACAGAATATTGTCATTAAATCCACATTTTTGGGACCTAATTCTGCAAATGTCAGACATACTAAAATCAGGCTTGGCAATTTCATATTATTTTTTTAATCACCACTTATCCAGATGAAATCATACGACTAATATTCAATGAAAAATGGGGGGGGGGGGGGTATATATTGGATTAATTTATCTTCTATCTGTCAGGCTTCCATCCTTCTGCCTGTTGAGATGTCTATCCATCCATCTATCAACAATTGATTTCTTCTCCATATTAAAGATGGAATGTGTTATATAGTTCAGTGTGCATGTTCTCTAGGTATCTCACAATCAGATTTGTTCAATTAAGTTCATCACATAAAATACATGTAGGTGCGAAGCCAGGGCCATAACTCTTTCCCTCCATAGTAAGTCTTAAAACAGTTTTTCCCCAAGAACCATTAGGCATATATAGCTTATTATACCCCCTTTTTAAAAAAAGGGGGGTATACTGTTTTGCACCTGTCTGTCCGTACGTCCGTCCGATGTCTGTTCATGTCATAACTTGAACAATAGTGCTCGGATCTCAATGACATTAGGTATGGATGTTCACTATGTGTGTACTATGAGGACATTAAATAGAGGGTTCCATCGTTTTGTTCGGATTTTCCATTCTAGAGTTATTCATCTTTGTTTATCTGGAAATGTTGAATTTTTGGTCCATCTGGTGTCTGTTCATGTCATAACATGAACAGTAGTGATCGAATCTCAATGAAATTCGGTATGGATGTTCACTACTATGAGGGCATTCAATAGAGGATTCCATCGTTTTGTTCGGATTTTCCATTCTAGAGTTATTCATCTTTGTTTATCTGGAAATGTTGGCTTTTTGGGCTGTCTGGTGTCTGTTCATGTCGTAACTTCAACAGTTGTGCTGGGATATCAATGAAATTTGGTATAGATGTTCACAACTATGAGGGCATTCAATGGAGGGTTCCATCGTTTTGTTCGGATTTTCCATTCTAGAGTTATTCATCTTTGTTTATCTGGAAATGTTGGCTTTTTGGACTGTCTGGTGTCTGTTCATGTCGTAACTTCAACAATTGTGCTGGGATCTCAATGAAATTTGGTATGGATGTTCACTACTATGAGGACATTAAAAAGAGGGTTCCATCGCTTTGTTCGGATTTTCCATTCTAGAGTTGTACATCTTTGTTTATCTGGAATTGTTGGCTTTTTGGTCTGTCTGGTTGTGCTGGGATCTCAATGCAATTTGGTATGGATGTTCACCAATATGAGGACATTTAATGGCATATTCAACTGTTTTTTTGGGGTTTTTTTTTGTGCTATAGTTATTCATCTTCGTTTATATGAAAATGCTGATTTTTGGGTCTATCTGTCTGAGTATAGCAGTCATAAGTTATAGATATGCCCACACCAGGCGGTATGCCACTAGGGGTCATGTACCAGACGACAGTCCATCTCTTGTATTTGGTATGGAGTGGCCTTTGGGTGACTGGGGTTCAGATTTGTTCATGGGGTTATTTTTAGAAAATGAGGTCCCCAGAGGGTGAATTGATATTACTAGATGAATGGATCTCATATTCACCAATATGAATAGGGGTGATCTGTAGTGTTCCATTGGTAATTTAAAGGTAGATATTCACTGACCAACATGAAGCCTCTCTATCCACATATTCTGTTTAGATCCACTTCTTTTAAAGTGATTATGAAAAGTTCTGACTGTTATGGTCTCAAGAGTCCCAGTCTTATCAGTCTTTGCAGTCTGGTGAGCGACCCCACAGTCTTTGACTGTCTTGTTGAATAAGAACACTTGAAATCACAGCCCATATTGGATCATATTATAGTAACGCTCAAAGGTGGACGAATATTTTGATTGAATGATCGGGAGTGCGTACTATATCATTGACCAATGAAGCTGTGTGGAGCAAATACAATGCATAGGCCTATTGTAATTACCGTACCTTATGCGTATAGGTTATAACCCCCTTGGGTGTCTGTACAAGGAATATAGACCAAAGCTGCGAAGTCAGTTTAATTAGTGTTCCGGTGTGTGATCAACCGTCTCCACATGTTGCTAAGAGTGAACCTGGAACCAGTTTTGTCAAAGTCTAACCATAATGATCGTACTGCTAATAAGTCCACACATCTTAAGAACATGCATCCAGTTCACACAGACAACTCGCATTACAGCGAACCAGATTGGAAAAATCATCATGAAAGGAATTCTGATCGTCGAACTGACCACGCCGATGGAGATGACACTAGACCTCGTAGGGTCGTGTTTCATCGTAACGCGAACCCACTGAAAACTACGGAAGCGTATTCGGGACATGGTAGAAACAAAATAAAGTCAAAATTAGTTATCTCAAAATTTTGACTTTATAAACTCAAAATTTTGACTTTTTATCTCGAAATTTTGACTTTCAAACTCAAAATTTTGACTTTTTATCCTAATATTGAGATAAAAAGTCAAAAATTTGACTTTATAAACTCAAAATTTTGACTTTTTATCTCAATATTTTGACTTTCCAAGTCAAAATTTTGACTTTTTAGAATTTTCTAAAAATAGAATCACACTGCTTATTCTATTTTTAGAAAATTCTAAAAAGTCAAAATTTTGAGTTTGAAAGTCAAAATATTGAGATAAAAAGTCAAAATTTTGACTTTATTTTTTTCTACCATGTCCCGAATACGCTTCCGTACAGCTCTTCAATCAATACTGAAAAATAAGAACAAAAGTCTTCTTTGAATCTTCTTGTGACCTGTTATAGATCATCACAATCACCTGTTCTAATCAGCATTTAAAGATGTATAATCCGAATTAACGCTCGCAAATTACTATCTCCTTGGCTTCGGGTGCAAAAAAATATTTGATTCGAGTCGAGGAACCCACCCTTCAATGCTCAGTGTGATTAGATATCGATGTTTGAAATCTATTATTTTTCACCACCGATAATTTTGAGGGCCCAGTAAAGAGTCGGCGAGAAGGCGATCTGGGACCAAATTGCGGAAGAAGATTGATAACTCTAAAATCAAGTGGCTTTTTTGTGTCAGATATTTGACAAACCGGCAAAATTTCGTTGAACAAAATGATGATAAATAACAGGTTTTGGGCAATGTTATACTATAGTTGACTGTAGTTAGCATTATTTTTGGTCAATTACTCGATTCTGATATTAAACTGAAGCGGCATTTAAAAAAAAATGTTGTTGGAATCTGACGATATGGGGACCATCGAATCGGATTGAGTAGCTAGGCCTACTAGCGTTAGTATAGAATTGCTTGACAATGTTAACGATTGTTATATATACACGTAGTCTCACCTGCCGAATAATATTGCATGCATGATTATTTAAAGGTACTCAACCCGTAAAGAGGGTCCCCATCTCAACATATTCCAACAACAACAATCCGATCAGAGGGTCCTATATTACTATTTCTTTGGCTTTGGGGGTAAAAAATATTTGATTCGAGTCGAGGAACCCATCAAACAAAGCTCAGAGTTATTAGATATTGATTTTTCAAATTTGTTATGTTCTCGAGATGAGTACTAATAACTGCCGTAATCTGCTCTGGATGTGTACTCCAAATCTATTCAAACAGACAAGGATGAATAACTCTAAAATCAAGTGGTAATTTTAACGCAATTTTGACTGAGTTCTGGGCCAGATAGTATTCCCGATAATGAAAAATAATAGATTTCTAAAATCGATATCTAACAAATCTGAGCTTTGATGGGTGACTTCCTCGACTCGAATCAAATATTTTTTACCCCCGAAGCCATTGAAATAGTAATTGAGAGGAGTTTTATCGGGTTGAGTACCTTTAATTTCAGTAAAAAATACAACCCTTCACTATTATTGGGCATACAGTGAAATTGCCTGCACTATTATTAAAGGTACTCAACCCGATAAAACTCCTCTCAATTACTATTTCAATGGCTTCGGGGGTAAAAAATATTTGATTCGAGTCGAGGAAGTCACCCATCAAAGCTCAGATTTGTTAGATATCGATTTTAGAAATCTATTATTTTTCATTATCGGGAATACTATCTGGCCCAGAACTCAGTCAAAATTGCGTTAAAATTACCACTTGATTTTAGAGTTATTCATCCTTGTCTGTTTGAATAGATTTGGAGTACACATCCAGAGCAGATTACGGCAGTTATTAGTACTCATCTCGAGAACATAACAAATTTGAAAAATCAATATCTAATAACTCTGAGCTTTGTTTGATGGGTTCCTCGACTCGAATCAAATATTTGTTACCCCCAAAGCCAAAGAAATAGTAATATAGGACCCTCTGATCGGATTGTTGTTGTTGGAATCTGTTGAGATGGGGACCCTCTTTACGGATTGAGTACCTTTAATTTCAGCATAAAATATACAGCCCTGCACTATTATTAGGCAATGGGCATACAGTGAAATTGCCTGCACTATTATTGATTTCAGCATAAAATATACAGCCCTGCACTATTATTCGGCAGGTGAGAGTAACAGTATTGATTGAGGTGAGTGTCCAATTTAGAATTTCCAACTTCAAAATCAAGCTTTCCAACTGTTACTAGGTTGGCATAATGGCATTGCTAAATGATATGAAACCTGCATGTATTGACAGTCTCAGTAAACATGAACATATACAGGTCATACAGGATACGGTTTCTAATTCTGGACAAGTTTGCACAAAAGGCGTTTAAATATATACATATATTATTTTCAGTATTTAGTTTATTATGTTTCAAATGTACTGCGTTGCAGTATCGCCCAATACCCACCAACTATCTAGCTCATGATTCGATTAAAATGTGGGCGTTCCTGTCCATGCGTGCCGTACTTATTTGATCACAAATTGAACGATTATGTACGCATTCTACATTCGCAATCACAAAATAGTCCCTCGCGATTGTTGCTCGTATTTTGAAATAATACTCATACAGTGGGCTGAATTCATATTAAAACGGTAACATGATTCTGTATTTGATCAATACTTTATTTATCGTAGGAGTTTTATTGTCAACTTTAGACGCAACGTTGACGTCATCTTTGTTGTGTGTCGATGATGATCATGGATATGTACACACACACGACGTTGATGTTCGCAGATGTGGGTCACATGCAGGGATGTGGCTAGAGGGTCGCTCGCAATTTGTTCGTTGTCGCAATTCAAAATCAAATACATGTTTATTTTGATCGGTTAATATTCAATTAATGATGAGGTCATATAAGTTCGTAGTTACACATTTAATTCGAAGTCTCGTAAAGGATTTCTCAGGACAATTGGATTGGAATTGGCCTACAAGGTATTTATGTTGTTTTTTGTGAAGGAAACTTGATGATATTGGCGAAATATCGTGACACAGTTAACCCTTTACCCAACAAAACGGCCAAAACCGGCCAAATAAAGCTTCAACAGCCTAAAATATCTTCGGTCTGTCTCAATAGAACCATACAAATATGGATATCATTGGAACCGGTGTTCTGCTTAATAAGTACGTTGCCAGATAAGTCAGTATCTAAAAATAGAATGGCTTAAGCATAGGCCCCGGTGCTATGGACGAGCTCTGATTGGCTCTGCACATAAAGGTAAAGGTCATACTTCGTGTCGGGATAATACATTTTGCCAAAATTGTTATTTGCTGTCACTCAAGATTCTGTGTTCTTTGAGAATCAGGTGTCCTGCCGATACCAAACTCTAATTGACGCGGGCAAATTTCACTGAGTTTCATTTCAACCTGAATAGAAGATAGATCTAAGAAGATTTACAAGACTTTCGTCCTCTTATAACTAGTTGAAGCTTTCATATGAAACAATAAGGACAAACAGTATAAAAACTCATTCTTTGAGTTTGTCAAAACAATCATTGAAATTGAATGGAACCACCTGGAGGACACGGCCAGCGCATATGATTTAACATCAACAACAACATTAACAGCGTAAGTCATCCAACGGTGAACCTACAGCCAAATCAAGGCCCCTACACCGACAAACATACAGATGCAGATCGAACTTGAAACAAGATAATCATAAAGTGAGTATTTACTGTATTATATAGTATAATATAAGTGTTTTCCACGTAAAAACATTCAATTAATTCTATTCAATATAAATTATAATTCATTGACGCGAAATTAGGTTACTTAGTACAACTGACCTCCTCGATACAATAATCAGGTCTGGCAAATGTGAGAATACAGCTACAATAGCTGTATTCAGCTAACCTAGCTGTATTCAGCTATAAATTTAGGTCAACATGACCGCTTTCGCAGATTGCTGCTTCCAGAAGGATACGCACTACGTTCATGACTGAACTACTATAAATTATACTCTCAGAGCGGCTGTTTTTCGATAATAAACTAGAAGCGCTAATTTGCGCATCAAAATTAGGCTACCATATTCTCCGGTCACCCTCAACCAAATCAAAATCGTCGCTTGTGTTCTGACAAAGTGTTGCCTTTTGTCGACACGGCAATTCTGATTTTGTGTGAAAACTTACTACGGTGGTCGATGTCAGTAAATATTCTGGGGACTATTTTCTGCAAATGCATTCATTAACTAACTTATAAAATAAAGATCAAATTCATCCCAAACACTCGTTTACTTCTTCCCGATGCTAAACCGGTAGGGGGCGTTAGAATGGTGTACCTATGTCGAGCATTTAGAATTACATACCACTAGCGGTTTGTGAGCGATACTGGTAACTATTCATAACGGTATATATACAGATATTGTGCGGCATATTGCAAATGTATGGCACAACATAGGGACAACTGAAATGAAAATGCGACTTATATAATTTCTGAAGTATTTCAAACATGAAGTCCTGGTCGTTAGCGAGTCAGAACTATTCAATCTGTTTTGGCGGGAAAATATATAATGTGTGAAAACTTACTAAACATAACATTGGTATTTGTATTTTCGCGATTCGACATACATGTATGCGTTTCCGTATTTTTGGAGAGAATCAGCTCAAGCAGTGAGTGGAACTCGCTCGGTTAAACTCTGGCTAGAGATGTTCCCCTTTTTACCTGTTTTAACGCACCAACCAAACTGAGTTTTACCAGCATCGACATATTGATACTTCCGGGAATGATTAAGATGTTCCATCTTCGGTGATAAATATTGTATTTTTCAAGGTATTCCGCATTGCATACTTTTAAGAGAGTTATTATTAACCGTTATGACCGACATCGACCGCCATAGTAAGTTTTCACACATAATCACCATCGTCGTGCCGACAAATGGCAACACTTTGTCAGAACACAAGCGACGATTTTGATTTGGTTGAGGGTGACCGGAGAATAGGGTAGCCTAATTTTGATGCGCAAATTAGCGCTTCTAGTTTATTATCGAAAAACAGCCGCTTTGAGAGTATAATATATAGCTGAATACAGCTAGGTTAGCTGAATACAGCTATTGTAGCTGTATTCTCACATTTGCCAGACCTGATCATTATGATTAAACGCTGAAATGCATAAAACTAAAAGGCCATGCGTTGAAATTATTCAGATTCAGGGGTCATTGATATTGTTGCCACATTTTGGTGTGTTGGCTGGTTGGAAACGGGCCAGCTCGTCCCACTCCCAGATCTACTCGTGGCCATATACTATAGCGACGAGGTCGCCGAGTCACTATGTGGCCATGGAAACGACGATTAGCTTTCTTGAGTAAATTCTCCCAGCCTGCAAAGGTATCTGTGTCAACGGCGTCACTGGTGCCTTGTATCGCAACTACGGTGCATATATTTGTTATCGCCAATTCGTTATCGCTAATTTTATCAGGGAATTTCATAGGAAATGGTAGATAAAGAGTGATACCATGCAAAAAAAATCACTCAACCATGCAGGGTAGATATGCCTAGGGCTACATGTATACTGAAATGGAGCCTATACAAGTTGGTAGAGGCATATCAGGAGACATCGGGTCGTCATCTTTGTATCCCGTCCCATATGGAATCCATATCCCCCCTCGGCTCAGGGTTCCCATATGGGGTCGATGTCCGCCATTTTGTTTTTCATGGAACTCTGCCACCTCGGGTATATTTTCGGTGTATTTTGGCGCCAAGAAAACGGATATCTGTCGGAAATCAAGTTCTGTTAATTTAAAGACATCAACCCTGATAATTAGGAAAAATGTCCTTTATTAAATATGCAAAAAAAATGCCTAGGAGAAATATTTCTCCTAGGCAAAAACAGAATTCTCATAGGCTTTTTTTTTTAATTGTCCAAAACAAGCTCAAATTGTTCAATTATGTTACTGAATGTGTTAGAACTTGTTAGAAATCAAATGTCATCTAAATAATTTGATCATTACTGATATTTAAGAACTTCAACTACATGTATATGTAACCATATTTGTTTTTATTTCAAAATACTTTCTGAGTATTAATTATATATAGCGGTCGCGTTGTAAATATAGAAGGCCGATTAATCAACAGCTCCAACAGAGCATGCTTCTTTGGTCCAGTGGTTAAGATGCCTTGTCTCGTCACCGAAGTTAAGCAACGTCGAGTCTGGTTAGCACTTGGATGGGTGACCGGTGGCCTGAGATTTCGGGTGTTGCCAACTTTCGGTGCGACTCCCGCATTCCACCCTTCTCCCATAATGGCCATTACATATATAATAATATAAGCCAACACACAACAACAACATAAATGGTACTGTTTTGAAAGTTCATGTTTCTTGCAATAGGAAATTTGTATGGGCCAATTCCTTTGAATTCTGGGCATATAATATTGATATTGGTAATTACGTGGACCCTTCTGTATCTGTTCATGACTCGTATTGACTGACTTAGGTTTTCTCCGCACGGTCTCCAATTCTGTAACACATGTGTTGGGAATATGTGTTTTGGGTACCCAGTAGTACATTACCAGTCGATTTGCAAAATCCGACCTGTCAAAGTTTGTTGTGAGCAAACCCGCCCTGTCGCCCAGCTTGAAATCACAACTGGCTATTATCTACGGGTCAGGCAAAGAATTCACCAAAAAAAAAATGCTGAAATGAGTTTTATGGCTTTTCATTTCATAATGAGGGATGTGAATACCATCCAGAGAAGAAGAATCATTCGAACCGGATGAAAATTATTAATTGGCTTCTTTATCAATAAATTTGTATAAAACATTACTTTTACTGATAGGCGAGTCTGATCAAACTATTTCACAACATACTAATTTTTTAACATTGTTGATATACATGTATATATAGAGGATCTACATCGGCTCCTATAAGACATGCAATAACGTTTCACATAACTGCCCTCATAAAGAAATATTCCAAGATAAATAAAGACTCTTTGTCGTATTTAATTGCGTATATTTAATGACATAATTTTTCAAACTCTTCATTCATTATAGCTTGTGGGAAAAATATTGGAAGCCAAAGTATTTTGAGACGTAGTGTACGGAATATAAACAGACGACAGACCGATTTCAAGAGTGACCCAGCTGGCACTATTTCCTATTATTAAACGAACGTTTAATATCACAATTTATAGAATGGGTTTATTGAATGGAATAAGGGTAGGACTATGTAATAAATTTATTTTATAACATTTTTTCGTACATTTTTGTTTACTGTTACATGTATTTGACAAAACTTGCTGCATAAACAATTCTGAGCAATCCTTCTGTTTGGTTTCAGACCAAGTCAATATGATACTGGTTGCTACAATCCAGTTTGGGAACACGAACGAACATACTGACATCCAGGGGATACAGAGGCAACCTATTGAAAGCATGAGGGACATTTTCAAGTGATGGGTGAGTATTTGTAGAGGCAGCTAGATATTTCTCTCCAGTGTTCGCACTGGACCGAAAAATATTTTAGCAAAAATGAAAATTTTATTAGCCAAATGAAAAAAACTTTAGCCAAATGTTTTTTTGCCAAATTAAATCCTCATTTCCTGGGCGGTTCACAATTAATGACTAAAATATTCGCTTTAAACTTTATTTGTTATTCAGTATAAAAACATAATTAAAACAACACAAAAACAACTTTAAAAACAATATTATACGAACATATGTATGTATTATATCACACAAGCAGATCAATTCATAAAACATTACTATAGAATACGGCGGGATTTCACATCGCAAAAGCCCGCATAAATTCGCTAAGCTAATTAATTGTAATAACTCTATGTCGTTGACACTTTTATGATGAGAAGCCAGTTTATTAAACGGGATTCAGATTACGCAACCATTGATTAAGAACTGCTCTTCTGAACAAAGCATTTAGGTATTTTATCTTACAGACGGCTTAATCAGTTACATAACCAGTATACAGCTTAAGCGTTTTGACGATTAGGCTGGTTAAATGTCATCGACGGCGTATTAACATAAGTACGAAATACTTTCGTCAAATAACTTCGATCTATTCAGCGCTTTTATTAATTAGCTTTACGACTCTATGTAAAAAAAAGTTTAGCCAAATGAAATTTTTATTAGCCAAATTCGAATAATATTAGCCATTGGCTAATTTGGCTACCGACAGCGCGAACACTGTTTCTCTCTAAATCACGGATATGAAAATGGAATAAGGGTAGGACCATGTAATAAATATATTTTATAACATTTTTTCGTACATTATAGTTTACTGTTACATGTATGTGATAAAACTTGCTGCATCAAAAATTTTGAGCAATTCTTCTGTTTGGTTTCAGACCAAGTCAATATGATACTAGTCGCTAAAATCCAGTTTGGGAACATAAACGAACATACTGACATCCAGGGGATACAGAGCCACTTGTTTTATGATTGACAGGTACAAAATCTATTCTAGCCATGGTTATCCGATCTGAATGTAATTTGGTATGGAGGTTTGCCATCACAAATACTTTCAAAAGAGTGCCCAATTGCGTTATTTGTGTTTTTATTTTGTCTGATTAATCGACCTTCATAAAATTTTCTCGATTTTTTGTCTGTCAGGCTTTTAACCAATTTCAACAAACAAAGTTTTGGTATTCACTCGTGCAGGTGTTATTCAGTCATCACGGGTCGGATTAAGACATCTTTCAAAATAAGCCAGATAAGAAAATTAATAAACCTCATTAGAAAGATACCTTGGTGGGGGTATTACATGTATATATTATATATATATTATACCAAGCTCTTTCCTAAGTAAAATAAAATAGAAAAATTGGCCATGCAAGTACTTGGCCCATGTATCTACTATCTAGCTACTAACTATAGCAAGGGCGATTTTTATCTCACAGATTTTTGGTAATGGGCATTGGGCAGGTGGTGGGTGGTCATTTTCAGATTAGTGATTTAACATCATAACTTGAACAAATATCAACTGATTTGTTGATATTTGATTAGGCTTGCCACGATTATTCGATTAATCAACTAACCTTCGGCAGGTGCGGTAGTCGGCGGTTATTTACTTTTGTCGACTAATCGCCCGAGGGGGGGGGGGGGGGGGGGGGGGGGGGGGGGGGGGGGGGGGGGGGGGGGGGTGGGTATGGTTGTGTAACTTGTGTATCGATTTCATGCCTGGAAGTAACTGTTAACAGCGTATGCAGCACAATTCCGTTGTCGGTTGTCGTCTTCAAAGAATTATGTGTGCGACATGTTCACACAGTACTTGCCTGGCTGGCAGCATCCTTCAGTTTGTCTTTGATGTTTGCGCCGACTTTTCACAGAGTCATCGCCGATGTGTGGGTGAATCGGATCAGCTATTGGTTGGAACATCTGTCAGCGTGTTAGGCCGTGGGCGGACCTGGGAAGGTTGCAAATAATTACTATTACATGTATTCTCGTTTGGTGCCATTGTAAAAAAATGTCTTCAAGAAAACAATCCGATGTTTGGGAGTTCTTTGACAAGGGGTTACGTATATAATATAAACTATTAATTTGTTTCATTATTTCTTGC